>JASAUF010000459.1:2677563-2685063 GCA_030180095.1 Magnolia changhungtana
GCTTTGGACCAATTTTACGTCAAGTAGCAAAAACTCGCGATTTAGCGGCGTTAAAATATGATAAATCGGTAAAGTCCTCCGACCGCCAGTAAAGCCTTTACCGACCGAGGCTTCACCGGCTGTTAGCTAACCGCGGGTAAAGGATTTGGCGGCGGTTTTATTGGCTTTTGCCGGCGGTTTTGACCGCCGGTAAATTCCAGTTTTCTTGTAGTGTCGTGTATAGCCATTTTGTTAGCACCAGCAGACATAATGTAAGGTCTCACCAAGCTTTTCTAGCACTGACAGCTGGTATCGGAGGGTTCACTACCAGATCTGAGTCTTGGTTTGGAGTCTTTCGTTCCACCAATGGAAGTTTCTGTAGTCAGAAGTTATGTGGTCCTAACATAGACTCCAGTGAGAAATCCACTCTGTCCATCAGTTTCAAAGCTTACAATAGGATGCCATTCCAAAACTTACATTGATCTAAAACTAGGTGGGCACGTGACAGGAAATAGTGGGAATCAAAGCTCACCATTGAGAACTTTTTTCGCACCCACTGATTTTTTGGATCATGATGATATTTGTGACTGGAATTTACCCAATGGTAATAAAGCAATGAACGGTTTGGATGGCATATAAATATCACGGCTGGCTTTAGGAAATTTTAACAGTGGTTGTTTTCATTCTTCTTTTTTCCTGTCGTGTGGCCCACCCTAATTTTGAATCTGTACAATTTTTTGACCACTATCCTATTATGGTCTTAAAAAGTTGATGAACAGAGTGGATTTCTTAGAAATCTCTGTAGACCCCACATAGCTTTCAACGACAGGAACATCCTCTGGCGCACGGGCAACTCGCGTCCAGCCAACCATCATCCAGAACAGTTAATTAGCTAATACTCGGAGAATGTGTCACCAATGGTCTAAATAAAAAAATAAATAAAATAACTTTTTCGGTTCTCCACAGCCCTCTCCCTCTCTCTCAATTAAAAACCCATGCCCCTCTCTCTAATTCTGGCTCAAGCCCGCCAGGCATAAACATATTAAGGTGGACTCAAGCTGGATTATTTTAGCCCATTACAAACTAAGTCAAGCTTAAGCCTATGTTGGATAATGCGGGTCAATCATGGACCATGCCCATTTCAGCCCTAACCCCTAAGCACCCTAACTCCTGTTGAGATTTGTGGTTTTTTTGAAAAAAAAAAAATCAAATATTTAAAATTTCGGGATTTTGCAGCCAAAACGTTTTTTGGGAATTTCAAATAAAAAAGTGCGGTGTGTGCTTTTGTCCCGCATCGGAAATGAAAACAGAAAATCGTGGTTTATATGAGGATGCTTGTGTATTATTCTTACTTGGAGCTTTGGAAATTGTGACGCTCAAGTTGTGCTCGGGCTTGGGCGTGGGTAGTGTGGCTGTAGTATAGTGCTAGTTGACGCACTTCGCACGTGTGCATTGTGTCGCGGAGGAGTCGCTCCCTCGCGACCTTACACGAACCATTGCAAGACAGTGCGATCGCGGTACAAGTGGTTTAGTATGATGGGACTAAAATGAGTCGGGGCTTTATGGGCGACCGAGAACGATCTGATTATTAATCTGAAATGGTCAGCAGTTTCTGAAAACGGTTAGTTGCCTTGAAAGCTACAACGGTCCGAAAATGGACGGGCCGTGATGATCCAATGGTCAGATCTTCCGATCCAACGACCAGAAATGACTCAAATTAATGATCAATGGTCTGAAACATTTTTCAAATATTTTGAACCATTGATGGCTACCTAGCAACGGTCCACTCCCTAATGCCTATGTAACTGGACCATTTTGGTCCAAATTCCATCAACTTGAACACAAATCTCTCCCCTTCCATCAGATCCTCCAGATAGTGTCTCCTTCGTAGAATATTGTATCCACGGTTTAGTTTGATTCTGCCAAAAGATCTACTACGTTGAATTGTTCCTAAGTGGACCATCGTGAATGCTGCATATTAGATCCAGATAGGCTTGTCTTATCTTGGAAGTAATATGCCTATAACCCATCAACAATTGATAATGGGGCGAATCATGATTTAAGGACAATGTATATTTTACGTGATTCAGCCTAGTGAACACAAAATAATTAAACCATATATATTTTTTAATTTTTTGGTATATCCAGCACAAATTTTCAACAATTCCATCCTTATCAAATTACCTAATTACCACCATCATGCAAATCCAATTCCAATCCCATCTTAGCAGTGCACATGCTACCTAAGAATCCCCCATCAGACAGTTTTAGCCATCTGATTGCAGGTCCAAGGATGAAAATTTTAAAAATAAGCTTATTTAAAAGTGATGCGTATAAGCCCACACATGTGTGCATAAGGAAGCCCAGCTATCCATTAGAGTCACCCATCACTTGAGATGTGTGGGTTTTGGGCCGGGCCAACCTTCATCTGGATATGCCATTGATTTATTCCATTCATGTTTTTTTAAGGAGAAAACTTTATTGATTCATATGAACAAAAATACAATTTGGTGGGCGTCACAGCAAAATAGGATGACAGTCTCAACTATCGTATAACCTATACAAGAACTAAACCGCTCTCTAACCCCTCTAAACCCATATTATCTACAGTGAGGAGACCCCCAATAGGGGTGGGTAGACTAGCTCTACTCAGGCATGTGGAATTGGGCCATCCTCCACTCTCCATCTTAGCCAAGGCATCAGTAAAATGTGGGATATTTTGAAGTTTACTGGCGCTCGAATGGGCTGAATAGCTTTAATGGGTCTAAGGGATACCAAATGGTGCCATGGGGCTGTTGTTTGGGAGTTGGTTGCTGCCTCCTTTATGAGTAGAGTCTGTTTCTACTACTATGTTCCTTAGACCCATGCTCTTACAAATTTTAAGACCATCTATAAAATCGTGAATTTCCGCTGCCATGTTTGTCATTCGGCTGTAAGAATTGTGAAATAAAGCAAAATTCACTTGCCCCCTATGGTAATTTCAACATATCCCACCTCCTTCTAGATTCCTTCTAAGTGATCCATCGACATTTAGCTTGAGTCATCTTGTCTGCATGAGCTGTATATAGGGTGTGATTGATTCTATGAGGTGTGATTGATTCTATGGGGTGTGATTGATTCTATGGGGTGTGATTGATTTTATGAGGTGTGATTGATTCTATAATTAGTCCTTGTAAATATAAGAATATTTAGTTTCCTTTAGAATAAGATTTTTTCTATTATACAAGATGTAATTGTATCTATATATAGCACCCGATTGGGAGAAGATAATACAATTCAAATTTTAAATTCAAATTATTCATAGAAACCATAATCTCACATGGTATCAGAGCGGGTTCGATTCTAAGGAGCTCGTATTCCGGTCGCTTCGTTGGCCACTGCAAGGACGTTGTATCCGTTGCTTTCTCCATCAACAAGACGATCAAGCTCTCCTTACTCTTTATACCGATCATCTTCTTCATCCAACGGTCCTCAACGAAGGTCGTGACATCGGGAGCGTACGACATCGGAGTCACCATCGTAAATCTATTGTGAGTGTGATGGCAATCACCACAGGCATAACAACTGAACCAGCTCCAACACCAGCACCACAGATTATTGTCCACCAAGACAATTCTGTGTTTCCTACCGGCATCACACTGGATGAGACCAATTACTCATTATGGTCTCAACTCATGGAAATGTGTATTGGCGCTCGTAACAAAGCAGAATATCTCACCGGAGAAGCGAAAAAAACTGCACCCGGAGATCCCAATCTTGGAACATGGATTACCGAAAATCACAAAGTGAAGAGTTGGCTTATTGACTCAATGAGTCTGTCGCTGATGCAGCGATTTATTCGTCTCCCCACAGCCAAGGAGATATGGGAGGCCATATTAAAAACCTTCTATGATAGATCGGACGAAACCTGTATCTTTGAATTAAATCAGAGATCCTTTTCTACCACGCAAAATGGTCGACCATTATCAACGTACTAAATGAACTTGTTGCTATTTTCCAGAAAATCGATCACAGGACTATTTCTTAGGAAGGAACAGTTGAAGGGGTGGTCCAGTTGCATTCCGTAATGGCTAGGCTTCGAGTTCATATTTTTCTAAGTGGACTCGACTCTAAATTTGATCAGGTCCATGGAGAAATCTTACGAAAAGACCCAAAACTCGATTTGGAGAGCTCGTATGCATATGTCAGGAGAGAATATCAACAGAGACAGACAATGGGAGGCTTTCGTCCAATCTCTGAGAGTTCGGCTATGCTGGCTAACCAAACTCGACAAGGATCGTCATCTGGCTCATCGAAAAACTGAAACAATCAATCAACTAGAAAGTCTGGTGGCCTGGTATATACTTATTGTGGTGAAACAGGTCATTCGAAACAGCGATGTTATGAAGTCATTGGCTATCCTGAGTGGTGGGACTTCACAAAGAAACCTCGAAAGAAGATTGTAGGAAAAGCTATGGTGACATCTACGGAAGAAGACCAATCGTAGCCTACAGCAAATGTTGTCCATCCAGGTATTGTCGGTAAGACATCTGTATTCTCTGCAACTGCTAAGAATAGTATTTGGATTATTGATACAGGTGCATCCGATCATATGACAAGGGACTCTGGTCAGTTGTATTCCATTCTCCCTTCTTCTCAATCTGTTATCTCCACAGCTAATGGTAGTACATCTCCTATTACTGGAGAGGGATCTGTCATCTTATCCAATACTCTCACATTAGATACTGTCCTTGTTGTTCCATCCCTTGAGTATAATCTTTTGTCTGTTAGCCAAATTACCTCCACTCTTGCTTGCACTGTGACTTTTTGGCCCTCATTTTGTGTTTTTCAGGACATTCTAACTCGGAAGATTCTTGGTTATGATGTTAGACGGGGCAAATTCTATTACTTGGAGTTGACAGAAAATGGGGGCGGACTGAAATTCAGTCAGGCAAATCAAACTAGTAGAGAAGACAAATCTCGAGCAACTATATGGTTATGGCACCGAAGACTAGGACATCTGTCCTTTGGTTATCTTAGAAAATTACACCCACATCTTTTTTCAGATCTAAATGATTTGGATTTTCATTGTGACATTTGTGAATTGGCTAAGAGTCATCGTATTTCTTATTTACCAAGTTTGAATAAAAGTTCAGAACCTTTTGTGATTATTCATTCTGATGTTTGGAGTCCTGCAAAAATCCCTTCTATTTCAAAAGCTCACTACTTTGTTACATTTATTGATGAATGCACTAGAATGACTTGGGTGTCTCTGCTTAAAAAAAAGAGTGATGTATGTACAGTATTTCAGGAATTTCATAATATGGTGGGCACTCAATACCAAAAACAGATTCGTGTTCTACAATCCGACAATGGTACTGAGTATATAAATACATCCTTTGGTGAGCTTCTGAGCCAGCATGGGATTCGTCATCAAACTTCTTGGACCTATACTCTGGAGCAAAATGGATTGGCAGAGAGGAAGAATAAACAACTATTGGAGGTGGTTCGTGTCTCTTTCTTTGGCATGAACATGCCTTAGTTCTATTGGGGGGAGGCTGTAAAATCCACTACTTACCTCATTAATCGAACACCTTCTCGAGTCATAGATTTTCAAACTCCCCAACAAAAGATACAATTCTTACTTTCAGTTCCTCATCTCCCAAATCTTAAACCGCGAGTCTTTGGTTGTACGGTATATGTTCATATCCCCAAAAGTTTGCGAAATAAACTTGATCCATGTGCAAAATAGTGTCTTTGTTGGCGATTCTGAGTTTCAGAAAGGATATAGGTGTTATGACCCTCAAACTCGAAAATTACATGTAACTTTGGATGCCTCTTTTCATGAAGTAGAACCTTATTACATAGGGGAAGTCTCTGGCCCTTCTCTTCAGGGGGAGAGCTCTAATGAAGAGAATGTAGAAGGTGGTGGAGGAGATGAGTTTATGGAGTTAGAAAAAGTGAATGAAAGTTTTGAGAAAAGTGTTCATCAAAGCTATGATAGTATTCCTGAAGTTGAGAGTGAGTTGATAGTTCTTCCTAAAAATAATACAGGTACTCCCGACATGTCAGAATCATCGATGCCCTCAGAGTTGCCCATGTCCACACCATTAACTGAAGAATCAACCCAGAATGTTCTTCCTCAGGTAATCTCTAATCCCATATTTGATGAGTCTAATGAAACACATGTTCCTGCAGAAGATATAGCTCCTAAATATCCACAAAGATCAACTAAGGGAGTTCCAAAGAAACAATATGAACCTGATCTTAAAGCCAAGACCAAATACCCAATTAGTAACCATGTGTCCTCCCATAAATTGTCTACATCATATGCATTTACTGTTAATCAATTATCCACTGTATCTATTCCTAGTAGTGTGCAGGATGCATTGACTGATCCGAAATGGACAAAGGCGATGAACGAAGAGATGGAGGCTCTACAAAAGAATGCGACTTGGGAACTTGTTCCGTTACCCAAAGGAAAGAAGACAATTGGATGTAGATGGGTGTTTACGGTGAAACTCAAAGCGGATGGCAGTATTAATAGATATAAAGCAAGGTTAGTTGTAAAGGGGTACACACAAAGGTATGGGGTGGATTATCAAGAGACTTTTGCACCGGTAGCCAAGATCAATACAATTCGTATTCTCATATCTATAGCGGCAAATCGAGATTGGCCTTTGCAACAATTTGATGTCAAAAATGCTTTCCTCAATAGAGATTTAGAGGAAGAGGTCTACATGGAGTTGCCACCCAGAATCAAATGTAGTTCCTCGTGTAGAAGTGAAGTTTGTAGATTGAAGAAGTCATTATACGGGCTGAAACAGTCACCTAGAGCTTGGTTTGGGAGGTTCTCTTCTACAATGAAGGCATTCGGTTATAAACAAAGTAATTCAGACCATACTTTGTTTATAAAACACAAAGAAGGAAAGGTAATAGTTTTAATCGTGTATGTCGATGATATGGTCTTGACAGGAAATGACCCATGTGAAATGAAAGCATTGCAGGAGTATTTGGCCACTAAATTCGAAATGAAGGGTCTCGGGCAACTTAAATATTTCTTGGGAATTGAGGTTGCAAGATCGAAACATGGAATTTTCCTTTCACAATGGAAATATGTGCTAGATCTTTTAACCGAAACTGGAATGCTTGCTTGCAAACCAACAGAAACGCCCATAGAAATGAATCATAAACTCGGAGTTTTTCCAGTTCAAGCTCCAACAGACAAGGGTCGTTATTAGCGGTTGGTTGGGAGATTAATCTATTTGTCTCACACGAGGCCGGATATAGCTTACACAGTGAGCGTCATAAGCCGGTTCATGCATGCACCAAGTGAAGAGCATATGAATGCGGTATATCGAATCTTAAGATATTTGAAGAGTGCACCAGGCAAAGGTTTGTTGTTCTCCAAAAATAGTGTCTCTAACATTGAAGGATACACGGATTCTGATTAGGCAAGCGATCAAACCGACAGAAGATCCACGTCTAGTTATTTTACCTTCTTGGAAGGTAATCTTATCACTTGGAGAAGCAAGAAGCAGA
>JASAUF010000459.1:6890063-7064020 GCA_030180095.1 Magnolia changhungtana
ATCGTGGCAACAACAGGATGAGTTTCCATTTTTGGAAAAATCCATCACACGCAGTCCACATGCATTTAAATTTGTGTCCACACGTGCATACCTTCGTGTGAAATAGTCAGGGTTTTAGTCAGCCCCACCTCTTGGATCAGATGACCGGTTTGGATCTCCCATTTGGGACGAGATGGTGGGCCACATTTCAAACGAACATCCTTCGTTCGTTGTTGGGGAAAAACAAAAGAGAAGAAGAATACTTCTTCTTCGGGTAATCGTCAGTCAAACTTGGTTTGACCGGTTCTAGGGTCAGGTGTATAGCAGGTGCACCACTCCTGGTGCACACATGCAGAATGTGTGGCACTCACGGTAATGTTCTGATGAAATCTATTCCATCTATTCTCTTTATTATGTTTCATTAAGAATGGGTCAAATCCCTGACATAAGTGGGCCATACATTTCCCTTTATGAACTATACAAGGCATTTCCCAACCATCCAACGGTCTGATCCCTTTACATTTGGAACATTAGAGGTTAAAAGGGTTCTAAGGATCCTAAAGAGCATTCAGGTGTTTTGATCTAGACTTAGGTGCACCTGAATAGTTAATATTACAATCGATTAGTCAGAATCACACAATATAGTGTTAGATCGTTGAACGAGATGTCATAGACTTGATAAATAGCGGATCTGGCGATTCAGATTTCCAAATCTGAGATGAATGATTAGATTGATCTATCCGGGAAATGGAAACCTTGAAAATAGATTTCTACGTCAATGTGGAGGTCCATCTTGAATAACAACGGATGGATAGCTTGATATATGGGTGGTGATTGCTTCCAACGGTTAGATTTAGACTAAAATGAACATAGATGTTTGAATAAAAAGTTAGGGTACACGGTAACACCCGAGTATTGAAAAGTATGGGGTGTTACAATGGATCATTACTCCGACTTGGGATGACATGCAGAGGTCATGTCCCAGGTGCCGTGAGTTGATGCTATCTCCCGGATAGAGTGTAGATATGCAGTATTGTCATTCAGATACACCTGCAAAGGAAATCCTATTTGGGGGTAGATCCTATGTAACGCCCTGGATTTTTGCCAACCTGGGATTAAACGTCCTTAGGCAATGGGTCGATCCTAATACTTCATTAACTTGTCAGAACTGAATCCCAAAGTCTAAAGCCGCCTTTGAACCCAATTCCTTCACAAATCTCACCCTTCACCACCTTGATCTTCCAATTTTTCTAAGAACTTTTACCCTAGACACTATCTTAAACTAGTTGAGTATCATAACTTGGATCACCTCATATACAAACTCCAAAGGCCTGAGTACCACCTCGACCAGAAATCACTTAGGACTAAATCCTTTAGAAATTTGACAAAGTGAACTAAGTGCTAAACTAGATTAGCCATGAAATCCATTTGAATCGCTTTAAATACGATCTGCAAGACTCAAAACTTGTAGAATCATTGACACTAGGTTACCCTAAAACTTAGGATCAATCTCATTACCCATTTTGCTCACGGGAGCATCTTGAAACTTCGTATTAGTCTAGACCGCACATCGGAAATTCGATTAACATGAAGTTAAGGAACTAGGACCGCCTCACTGGGCTTGACAATCATCTCAAAAATCAGGTCCAGCCGATGTCCCATGGCCATTCGTTTGGATCCGGAGCGAGGGAGTGTGAAAAACACTATTCCCTTTACAAAATAAATATCGGAATAGTGAGCACCATTCGCTTGCGCATTAAGCAACTGGACCGTGAGAATCGGACTAAATTACACCCTCGGATTAGGAAAAATTTCATACACATTTACATGTACTCGGAATCTCCGTCGAGACCCCGACCGTCGAATGGCGGTCGCCACGCGTGATCTGGATATCCATGAAACGAAAACTTAATAGAACGTAGATCCGGCATTAGTGAGCTTAAGTCCGACCTTTGGCTTGAAGTCCTCCGTTGCTGAAAAAGTTCTCCTTTGGCTATAACCCAAGTAACCCTTGTCCAGAAGTCTAATTCGGTCAATTTTGAGACTATATAAGGACCTTAAACCCTCTCCCATTCCAGCCATACGAATTTGGATTTGAGAGAGGGAAAAGAGAGAGAAAGTGAGGGAGATGTGGGAGGAACTCCCTGCCGTACTTCCATGCCACTCCACGGGCTGCACCGCCTCCTTCCAGACACTTTTTCGACGATACCGACTCTGTTTTAAGGTAATAAACCCTAACCCTAACCTTTTTGGGGGATTAGACAGTTGTAGGTTAGGAAATAGCTAACCTGTTTCGTTCTCTAGGTTGCCAAACTCTCGTATACGGAAGCTTAGCGAACCTATCGACTCCGTTACGATTCTACGACAAAAGGTGAGGACTTTAGGTGTATAGGTTGCGGTTTTCAACGCTTTCAATGTCAGATAATGGTAGATTCATGATCTGCATGCAATTGCACATGTACAAAGTGCTTTCCGTTTCCTGTTTCGATTAGAATTGTAGAATTTGGAATTTCACATACTCTAGGTATTCATATAAAATACCGTATACGTATTTTTTTTAGAAATGTGTTTGACATGTTTAATTGTCGTATGGATATATGATGTATGGATAAAATACTCATTTGGCAAAAGGGTTCGCCTAAATACATGTTTACTAATATACACCATGTATGTAGAAATACGGTATTGTAAGAAGTACCGTATACGTGTATATTTTACCGATGTGTTTGTCATGATTAATTGTTGTATAAATATATTATGTGTGTATAAGTTAATTGCTTGGCGAAAAGAATCGCCGTATTACAAGTTCCCTTGTAAACACTATGTATGTTGAAATTGGGTATCCTAGAAAATACCCTATACGTATAAAATTTCTTTGATGTAATTGTCATGATTATTTCTTTGTATGAATATGATGTATACGTATAAAATACTAGTTTGGTAAAGGGACAACCCTAGTGCACTTTCCTCTAACATACGTCTTGTATGTTGAAATAGTGCATTCCAAGTGTTGGTGAAATTACTTGTGAGTGTAAGTGCTTAAGTGTTAGAACCTTAGGTCGGTGCTGAGACGAAATTCTCAACTACCCTAGATACATGTATGATTACCTCCATGAGGTTGTCCACTTAAACCGCGTACTTGTAATATATGCGTTTGTATTCCTGGTTTTATAGTGTTTCATAACATGCTTATAACATGCTTTATAATATGCTTTATGATATGCTTGATAACATGCTCAACTGATTGTATGATTTTAATTATGCAATGCGAATGTTTAAATTCATAATTACATTGTATGATCCGTCATGGGTGATGGGGGAGTGGAGCAACGAATGCGTGCAACAGCCCTGGCAGCCCTAAACGGATAATACCAGACGTTGATTTTATGATTTGAATCCTGATCCATTACTGCTTTATTTATCTGCAATTGATTGTGTTTGGGGCTGTGATTATGGCCCAGGCAATCGGTAACGGGATTGAATTCGTGGCTGAGATTCAATTGCCACATGGGATGTGTTAGACGAACTTGTGTCGTGCGTTGCTGTCGGCGGTGGCTAGAGCCACACGAAGTTGTTTATGCACTTCATGTCGTGTGACTCAACGGCGATCGTGCTAGTCGAGCTCGTCAAGTAACCCGTCTGTCTTATGTATGTTCACCATGTTTGATCGCTCTTGCTTGAACTAGGGTACCAAACTTACGGTGGAATCCCTTTTAACCATGGTACCTCGATCCGCTAAGACTCATGAGCGGGCATGGTGGTATGGGACACCGTGGTCGAGGAATTATGTCGCCTCTGGCTGGGGCCACGTGCCTCCCGTAGTGACCGGTGAGCAACTAGACTCGTGAGCCGATTATGGTGGTATGGGACACTATATTCGATTTGTCGATACTTACTGCGAGAGCCGAGTACGGTGAGATTTGTGCTCGTCTTTGCCGACGGCGACGAGTCCTCCGTAGTATCTTCGAGTATACTCAAGGGTGCGTGATTGACGACGAGTCTTTCACAACTAGAAGTATGAGTTGAGCCGAGTGCGGTGAGACACGTACTAGTGACGGCTAGTGATTGAGACAGTACGGTGAGACTGTACTCGAGGACGCCTGACAGACAATTGAGCCGCATACGGTGAGATCTGTATCCAGTGACGGTGACGAGCCCTTTGCGATGCCTTCACTATGCTTCTCAAACCATAATATCGTATGAGATTAACTAGGATTGATGACCCTAGAATGGATCATGTTTGGGAATGATACAAGGAGGTACCTTAGTTTCCCAATATTCTTTGTTTGAAATGGACTAATAATAACTTGGTAATCATGAGCATCATCACACCGCATGTGCTTTGTAGATGTGGCGCACTGAGGGAGTAAGCATTCGCGAACGTAAGATGATGTCGCTTGAGGGTGGTTTGGCAAGGGCATACAACATCATGTCATTTCATACTTGCATTTAATAAGAGTAGTTAGAATTGTTTGATTTGTACTGCTTTATCATTACTGCTTGATTGAATTGATAACATGTTAACTTATGCTTTATTGTTCCACTGAGTTGATCACTCACTCCCACGTTACGGGACGGTGTTTCGAACACCCACCAGACATTGTCTGATTGCAGATGGCTACGCTACTCTGAGCGAGGGACTACTACTATGATGTCGAGGAGGAGTTCTCTACATGTAACTCTCTGACGGGTATCGAAGACCTGATGCTTGTATTGACGGGGCTATGGTACATGGGATAGAAGACATTACACTTACACATTGGTAAAATTTGAACTGTACTTGTAATTTATTAACCTGGTAATGTTATTACGCTCTGGAGACTCACCATAGATTTTCTATATTTTATATATCTATCACAGTCTTCCGCTTGCTAATTTACTGTCTCTGGAGTATGATATTCTGTTTTGGCTTAATCTCACTCATGTTCAATGCACAAATACAGTCAACATTCAATCATCATTCATTTTGTTACATAAGTGATGTTCTGGAACTCGGGAGTTGAGTTTATGCTCAACCCCCGATTTTCAGGGCGTTACATCCTAGGATCCTCTCTTCATAAGGTATAGCACAAAGCGGTTGTCTAGTCGCCTACGGTATACATCCATTGAGCAATTAAGATGGCGGAGTACGCAAGCATAAAGACAAGGAACACAGAGGGGATAATATCCACCCCTGAAGGGATAGATACATGATGCACTGAATCAAGCAATCACGTTTAGATCCAAAATAAAAATGAAGTTAAACCCCATACCTGTCTTCACTAACTTTGTTTGAAGAAGTTCTTCGAGGTGAAAGGAAGGTGATGAACTGCAAGCTACACCCAGAGACTTGCGATATGTAAGCTTCATCTTCGATGAGGACAAAGCTGCAACCATGCTGGCAAAGGACTCGGATTCGAAGGTATGAGGATAATGGTCTTGTCCCAATCCGCGAGGACGAGGAGATAAGATGTATGAGGGTGTAGTTGTCGAAATGAACCATAGAACCATGTCCAAGTGCTTTTTTTTTTTTTTTTCTGGCGGTGCAGTGCAATGAACGCCTTGCACTGATCAATGCACTGTATACTGACAATACTAATGCATGTAATTACTAACTTGGTTCGATGACGTACTCGAGGGCGGCATTGTTTGCGGATTTGAATTTCAATTCAAACACGTCCAAATGTATATTTTATTCAATAATAAATTCTTATATGATCTGGGCCATAAATCCAAACACGCCCTGAAGGTTTTCAATGGTAAGCATTTAATCCCCACTGTTTCCTGTAGTGTGGTCCACTTGAGCCTCAGTATTACTACTTGGTTTTTGAATGTGGGCGTGCCATAATTGAATTTACGGTTTAATTCAAACTAAACAACTATGATCCCAAGCACTAAGATAGGCAGAAACATAGTATATGATTGAGATCTGATGAAATCGGTTGCCTGTTTAGCCACTCGCTCAATGTGTAAACAGGATTAGGTGATATTCAAATTTTAGGGTTCATCCTCTAATGATGGGTTACACATTTGACTTCCATATGAAAGGACTTTTCAATATAGATAAATAAAAAATGAGAAAGTGATTCCTACAATTGGTCGTGAAGAACAGCTACAAAGCACCTTTCTGAGTGAAAAATTGAATCCAATGTGTAAGCGTGGACTCAATATACAACTATAATTACCAACTATTTGATTAGCACCACGGATTACACTATGGAATGTAAAAAGTTAAGGATTACACTAAAGAATGTAATTTACTTGGTAGAAAAAGTAAACGATTATACTAAGGAATGTAATTAACTGGTAATTGAAAGGATAATTGAAGGATAATGTTTGGTTTTGATTGGGTTGGAATGAGACGAAATCTTCATGCTGAATCCATTTTCTATTTATAACTTTAATCTGGCCATCTAGATGCTTCCCACGTTCTGATGGTTGCTATAACCATTCAGCACTACTTGCTTTCATCTGTTTCTTCTTCTACCATGTCTTATAACTATTATTTTACAATTGCACTTTCATCGACCACTTAAACAACGACATGGCATTACTTGATGCACTCTAAAATTACAATAGGACCGCTACTATTGAAGTATAGAAATATGTCCAATTGTCCTAGAGGGGGGTGAATAGGACTTACAAAAAATATTTACTTGTTGCAACATACAATGCCTTAAATTAATTTATTAATCAAGCTAAGTAAGGCAAAGTAACTCTAAGGTTTCCTAGCCAATAAAGGGTCCATTCACATAGGCTACACATGATTTGTATGTAAAATAACTAACCTATAGAGATAGTATATGTGAGTGTGTTTGGGATGTGATTCATATCAATGCTTAGACATTCATTTAATCATGCATCATAAATAATCATTTAAGAAACATAAGCATAAGTAGATCAATGCACATATAGCAATCCCAAACACAATCATATATAGTGGTTCGGCTACGTGCCTACTCCACTCTCGGCTGACGCACTCCACCCTATAGTGTGCCAGATTTCACTATCAATGGTTTAAATCAAGTTAACCATAAACCTTTACAACCTACACAAGGTTAGCTAAGGAGTCTACATAAGACAACCTTAGGTGCCTACGTAAGGGAACAAGTCCTACACAAGGACACTACTATGAGCGTACACAAGATAACCTATGCCTACACAAGGCAAACACACTATGCCTACACAAGGTAATAGGTCATATACAAGGACACAACTAGGAGCCTACACAAGGCAACCTATCCTTACACAAGGCATAGGTCCTTCACAAGGACACAACTAGGAGCCTACACAAGGTAACCTATGCCTACACAAAGACATAGGTCCTACACAAGGACACAGGTCCTACACAAGAACACAAAACGTATTCTCTGGTCGGAGGCCTACAAAAGGTCTTAACGATTTTGTCAATTCAAACTCTGAATCCTAATCCTACACAAGGAAAGGGCTTCAGACTCAACAAACTCTGAATCCCAATCCTACACAAGAGACTTGAATGGAGTAATGGAATTGTTATTAAGTTTTCCTATAATGCCTGATTCCATATTAGTGGAAGGACCATTTGTCATGTGGTTGGTCATTAATTGACAACCACTTGTACAAAAACCTTATATTCATTTACTTATGTATTCTAAGATTTTACACATAACCTTAAGTAAAATGATAGATTGTGTTTAAGCCTCTTGACCAACATCTTTAGTTAATCCACACTCAAGAGTTTTTCCTTGCTCACTAATTCTTGATGGAGCTCCTTTTTATCGTGATTAACCCATTATCAAATATAAGAGTTATAAAAAAATAGGTCATGGTCACTAGTTGTTTCACTTTGAGCAATCACTACAAGTGCCCGAGTTAAGTTTAGCATGACTCGCAGTGCGATTGTTTTTATTTGATATCACCCATTTGGTAACCACTTTCTTTAAGCATGCTATTTCATTTTTTCTTTTAGAGTGGTTATCAATGGGTGCTTTGAATTCTCTAGATAGTTGATTAAGATATTCTTGCTTTAGAGAATTCCTTGATTTTTACATCATTTCTCCGGTTGGATTGGATTTACATATATAGCTCAAACCGAAGATGGAGTGAGGCTGTCTAAGTGCAAGACATTCAAATTTTTAGTGCCCCATCTCTCTGCATGTATGGCAAAATGAGCTAACCAGTTTTTTACTATTTGAAGCAGTTGATTTGATCATCACAGGTGGTTTAGGGAATGAGTTAGATTTATCTGTTTCATACCTTAGACCTCTCATATTTTTAGAGTTCCTACCCAAGCCTAGAAGTCTTTCTAACTTTTCATTGCTTTGAGTAAATTTATGATTAAGTTCTGCTGTGAGATCGGATTTTTCTACATCTAGTCTCTGTTTTTTATTTTCCCTTTTTAGTTTCTCAATTTATGATTCTAGATGATCAATTTTGTTGATTAGTTTTTCAACTGTAAGATCATCAGCATCAGCTTCTCTTTCAAGCTTGGCATTCTCAACATTATACTCATCTATCTCATCATTGTCCTTTAGATTGGGAATGACTATGGCGGTGGAGGTCATGAGTCTTTTTAGTGACTTTTGGTCTCCATCACTTTCAGACTCATTAGTTTCTGAGTTAGAGCCATAGGTGTCATCCCATGTGGCTGTCATAGCCTTTCCCTTTGATTTCTTTGTGGGATATTCCGTGGATATCTGACAACACTTCCTGCAGTTGTAACATTGGGGTTCTTTAGACTTATTGAAAGGTTTGCCTATTTGGCACTTGTAGTCCGATGGTTTCCCTCTGTTGTTGTATATTCTTCCACGGTTCTTGTTGAAGAATCTTTTGAACTGTTTGGCCAAAAGAGCCACCTCCTCATCACCATTTTCATTCTCACTTTCTTCTTCCTCTATGGATGTTATAGTTTTAAAGGCTTTGAGAACATTGTTTTTGGATTTTATGGGTGTTTTGAACAGTAACTCAAAGGTTTGTGGAGAACCCACTAGTTCTTCTACTTTCATTTTATCAATGTTTCTACATTCTTCAATGGTGATGACTTTGCAGTTGAATAGTTCTGGTAAGGATCTCAAGATTTTCCTACAAACTTTAGGTATCAGTATCTTCTCTCCAAGTCCCCACATGGAATTGCATATGTTATTTAACTTTGTAAAGAACTTTATAAATGTTTCATGTTCTTTCATTTTTATATGTTCAAATTGAGTTGTCAATAGCTGCTGCTTTGACCTCTTTACTGTGCTTATTCCTTCATGAGTAGTTTCCAATAAATCACATGCTTCTTTTGAAGTTCCACACATGCAGATTCGATTAAACTCTTCATGTGAAACTGCATAGTAAATAGCATTCATTGCTTTGGCTTTACATGTTTTCATTTGTTTTTCATAGTCAGTCCACATGGCTTTTGGTTTGGGTTTAGAGATGATAGTACCATTATCAAGTACCACTTGTTCAATTGGTGGCACATATCCATTTTCAACAATTTCTCAAACATCATAGTTTAAGGACTGCAAAAAGAAGTTCATCATCCTAGCTTTCCAATATATATAGTTTGAACCATCAAAGATAGGTGGCCGAGAGACAGATGATCCCTCTCACTTGGCCATAATTCCAACTTTAGGTAGGATCTCCCACTAGGTTGTTAAACCATTCACGAGGAACTCGCTCTGATATCAATTGAAATTGCGGTAGGACCGCTACTATTGGAGCCGCTACTATTGGAGTATGAAAATATGTCCAACTGTCCTAGAGGGGGGTGAATAGGACTTTAAAATTTTTTTACTTGTTACAAGATACAATGCCTTAAATTAATTTATCCATCAAGCTAAGTGAGGCAAAATAACTCTAAGACTTCCAAGCCAATAGACGGTCCATTCACATAGGATACACATGATTTGTATATAAAACAACTAGCCTATAGAGATAATGTATGTGAGTGTGTGTGGGATTTGATTCCTATCAATGCTTAGACATTCGTTTAATCATGTATCATAAATAATCATTTAAGAAATATAAGCATAACTAGATCAATGCACAAATAGCAATCCCAAACATAATCATATATAGTGGTTCGGCTACGTGCCTACTCCACTCTCGGCTGACGCACTCCACTTTATAGTGTGCTAGATTTCATTATCAATGATTTTAAATCAGGTTAACCATAAACTTTTACAACCTACACAAGGTTAGCTAAGGAGTTTATATAAGATAACCTTAGATGCCTTTGTAAGGCAACAAGTCCTACACGAGGATACTACTAGGAGCCTACACACGACAACTTATGCCTACACAAGGCAAACACGCTATGCCTACACAAGGACACAACTAGGAGCTTACACAAGGCAACCTATGCATACATGAGGACACAAGTCCTATACAAGGACACAACATATTCTCCCGTCGGAGGCCTACGAAAGGTCTTAGTGAGTTTGTCAACTCAAATTCTAAATCCCAATCCTACACAAGAAAAATGGCTTCAGACTCAACGGACTCTGTATACTTACAAATAAGTGAGTGAGCCCTGTTTTATCACATGTTGTTGAAGATCTTCCTGGTGGCGAAGAGTCTTCAGCTCCCTTGAACCGCAACCGCCTGATGATGCTTTAATTAATGCTCTGAGGTTGTTGGTTTAGGGTTTGGTCTAATATTATCTAATAAATGATTTTTCTTGGAAGTTACAGAAGATTCTCATGAGCTAAGTATTCAAGTATTTTAGCACAATGAGTTGCCATTAAAGAATGTTATCGGAAACTTAATGAATGCCAGAGTTCATAATTCAATCCAAGCAATGAAGGTAGGAGTAAATGCTTGTGCAATGATTGAATGATGAACTCTTATGGGAATGAGAGCTTAAGGATAAGGTATTAATGACGGTATTTAGTTTCTCAAAACTCTCTTCAATATTAGCTCTCAAGTCCAAGAAGCAACACAAGCTGTATATAAAGATAAATCCCAATGGTAAAAAAAACGGGCAGAAATCTAACATTATCGATGCCATCAAAGGGTCTTCGATGCCATCGAATTTTGAATTTCGATGTCATCGAACCTTCTCTGATTAGATCAACTACCTACACCAAGATATTCAGTTGGGTGTAGGACAGATTCTGTTTGATCTCATCGAGCAACCTTTGATGTCATCGACATGTACTTTGATGTCATCAAGGATTGTTTCGATGTCATTGGGATTCCTTTGAATAATACACTTTGGTTGTTAGACAGTGTTGTCCCCTTTTTGATGAGATTAATCAGACATTTGATTCCATCGAAATTTGAATTTCGATGTAATCGAAAATATTAGATTTTCCTAGGAAGCTTGCTCGATAAACTGGTCTTAATATCGATGTAATCGAACGAGCTTTGATTTCATCGATAACTTATTCTCGATGTTATTGAAGGAGGTTCGATTATATCGAGGAACTATAACAACCCAAACTTTTCAAAACCCAAGTATTAAAAGTTCTCAAGTGTCAGCATGAAGTTTAACTTAGTATGTACATTTGTACAATACCAATTTAGTTATCCTAACCTTACATTAATTCTCCGATATGAATCTGACCATTGAGAATGATCTTCATCCATAGATCAAGCCATCCGACCATTGATTTTAAGATAAGATCATCATATGTTCAAGTATTCCCACTTGTCCATCATAACCAACCATTCTGTCAACTATCCACCGATAGGTCAAGATATCTGACCATCCACTTTAAGTTTGGACTAGTTGATCATAGGAAACTAATTACTTGATATATACATCCACTTATATACATATCAAATTGAGATTCTGATTCGTTCATCTTGTTCACCACCTATGAATATGCTTATCTCACCATTAGATTACAATTTGATAAACGTACACGTGTGAACAAGTCACTTGAATATAATGGTATACATGTTCTATCTCTTGATCACTTCAAAAAAATACTTGTGTTCACCCATTTATAAAACTGATCGTACAACCACCTACATACATGATCAGAGTACTAACCATCAAGTTTTCTATTTTTAACATGTCATTTGACTGTCCATCATATTTGGATCCGCCAAACGGGCCGCCTAAATATCAGAATGAACAACTCAGTTCGAAGAATGTAAGGTATATGCCACAACTACCGGTTGACTTCTCTATTAGATATTTGAAAGCGTTGATTTAGACCTCAGGGCGGTATAGCCCATTAAAAAGGCATTGAGTGAAGAAAGCTCGTGGGTAGTCGTAGTAGGATATTTTCCTTCGTATGAATGATTTGGATTTTCCATCATATAGACTAAGTGTGAAATATGAGTACCCCACTTTGGTAGGCTTTTCCTTATCTGCGAAGTTATTCGTTTTAGGCTTACTAACTCTTTCTAAATCTGGAGCTTCCAATTGACCCATTTTACACCATCAATCGCAACTCAAATTTAGACCACACTTTGGCCTCATATGACTACGTTATTATACAAAATTTAGAACTCAATTTATGATCCTACAACGTTGAATGATGATCGTCTTGACTCCAATTCCTTCTTTTTAGTGCAAAAGGTGAAATTTCAGATTTATGCCTTTTCTACCATTGATCAACAACTAACTTTTGTCCAACCCTTTGCCCATCTTGACTACACATTTCTCTCAAAATTGGGCTCTGATCATTAAGTGTGAACCGTTAATTGAGATCAAGTTTGTTTTGACACCCATTAGGAGAATTTTCAAGATAGGCCAATCTAAATTTCAGATCACCAATAAAATTATATACCCTATCTCTATTCGATGACCCCGACACATTTGACGAATTAGATTTAAAGAAAGATCACTAGAAAAGGTTGAAATGGAGAAACCTAATCCAAGTGGGATGTGAAACACATCCCTCTCACACGTCCACTCCTTTTATAAAAGGGGCGTACGTTCCTTTCTCCACTCGCATACCACCTCCCAAACGTCCAAGGAAGAGAGAAAGAGAAAGATAGAGAGAGAGAAAGAGAGAGAAAGAGAGAGAGAAAGGGAAGCCTAAATGCCCATCATCCTTTTCCTTCTCCACACATGTGGTGTCTCCCTCTTGCTCAAGCGATGTCATGATTCATGTAAGAGCTTTCTTTTATAGATATCTACGTAGGGTTTAAATCTAAGACTAAGGTAATGGATTCCTTTAAGCTTACACTAATTTGAGTTAATATGATTTATCTTATTTTTACGTACTTTCATATTACTGTGATTTTTCATGCAATTGATTGATTTATCATTATCAATTATTTATTCTTTTAGAAATTATGGTTAAGGTATGATTTTAATTATACATGATTTTTATGAATTTTTGTAGGGTGATGGATACAAGTCTTATCCTTTGCCAATTTTGAGAGCGACGCGTGCTTCCACTCTATATTGAGTTGGCATTTTGCTCATCTCTCCTTATTCTTATTGAGTTAGCCTATTTGTTACTCTTCTCTTTTATTGAGATAGCTTAATTCTACTTTTCTCTTTTATTAGGTTAACCTTATGCTACTCCCTTTATAACTTGAGCATGTGTCTTGGAATTCCAAAGCTCTCATGGTTCGATTTACTTTCCCCATTAATGCAAGTGATGTGTTGGAGGTCTCACATCTAGTGATTCATATATTTTATCGTGGACGTAATGTGCTCTGGGTAGTGACTCTCTTAGTTGAGGCGTAATTTCATGGATTTTGAGTAATGGTGTACAAATTGATGTAAGTAATTCGCAATGCGTGTTACATTACTTCCGGGATTGGATGTCGTAAATAATCGTTCCATAAATAAATTATGTCACGTAATTCATCTGATCCGTGTGTTGTGCCATCTTAAGGTGTTCACGTAAATCCACAGTAGTGTTGGACACACCGGTAAATCTTCGTAATGTGAGAATGTGGGGCGAGCCAATTTTTTTATGAATTATATTCCACATTGTGATGATCACTACATATAATGGACCACACACATTTTACCAGGCACGCATATATATATATATATATATATATTAGTTGCACATACTGATACCACTCGTAGTGGTGGAGTACGAGACGTATTAGAACCCTAATATTATTATTATGAATCTCTTGAATTATTGTTAATCTTAAAGGATAACCATCACTATGAGTAGGGCATTGACCCTCTCCAAACATACAGATGTTGTAGGTGAATTACAGGTTGATGATATGGACGATAATAATTCTGCGGAAGATAGGTTTGAATAAAAAAGAAGAATGACACTACAATCTATTTGTTTATATGTTTTCTGCTGTTTACTTTAATATGATGTAATAAGCTCCCATTGAGAGGACGTTTGAAGATTATTCGGATACTTTTTACGCTAATAATAAATAGAGTTGATTTTACTTTCGTAAATGTTTACCTTCGTGAATGTAACTGGATATGATATAAATGAAAAAAAAGGTGTGATTTTGAAACATTTAATTTTTACATTATTAACACTTGGAATTCTCGAGCACGAGTATATATTTGGGCCATAAAAATTTGGGATGTCATAGGAACACTTGGAGTATTTCAGAAATGAAGGGAATAAACCCAATGTCTCTTTAATCGAAGTGGGTTCGATGCCATCAAAACATAAGTTTCGATGTCATCGAACTTCATTCAATGTAATCGATAATACCCATCATTTGTTCAGTTTGTTGCTGGACTATATGGGCTTCTTTTTTATGTAATCGAACCATGTTCAATGCCATTGAAATTGTTCTCGATTGCATATCGATGCAATTGTCAGGACATTGATTTTACCTGTATAGTTCATATTTTCTCCAATACTTAAAGTGTTTAAAACTAAGCTTACCAAGGGATTTTCAAAAACAGTTGTGTATAAGTTTGAGTTCTTATATTGGGGCATATACCTGATTAGGGTTTGTTTGGGTATATGAGGCTTAGTTTACCTTTTAAGTACATTCGTCTTTCTTCATCTTGATAAGTCTTGAACTTATGATCTTCATCTGGGTCTCACTTTGACAAATAAACTTACCATTCATGTACATTGACAAATAAGGGCACTTTCACACTCTAGCTGTGTTACCAAGAAATCCTCTCTGTACATCTATTCAGATCTTAAAGGCACTACATGGATCCATCCAGATCACACGTAACTTACTCCGATTGGTTCTCATAAGGAGGGGCGACCACAGGAATAAACATTGGCCCCCATGTCACTTTGCCTTTGGAAAAAGGTGAAAGCGACGTCGACCACTCATTAATGTAACATTAACTACATGTGTCGACACCCCGATAATCATCTTCGGCCAACTCATTGCAACACATCAGTAACAACTACCCTTTATCGAAATGAGAGTCGAACCCCATTTTGACACGTGTTCTTACATCGTTTCCAACAAAATCATAATGATGCCCTAATAAATGCTTTATCACATCGACCGATATAAGCGTCATTTCAATATTCTTCCATCATTACACAATCATTTTTCCTTCTGAACATTTAGATCTGAACTTCAATCTCATATTCGATCATTGACTGCCACCATCGTCTTCCTTTCCCTCCTTCCATCAAGATGATATTGTCACAGTGATAGATGCCCTTTTTGAAACATATCTCAATAAAATAGTCTTTAAATCACCTATCAGAGATTATTACTCATGGATCCAACATTTTCTCCAGCAAAAAACATCGATGATGTTAGTATGATGGATCCCATGTTTGCTATCTGCCCTTGTGAAACTTTGTTGACTCAATCCGGATCAATACAAGAACCTACCAATGCTCTAAAGAATCCTTTGACATGGTTAAAGCCACTATTGGAATGGGATGCTTGGTTCACTTGTGTTTCCTCTCAAAAAGAGGCAACATGGAGAAATTTGGGCATTTACTAATGCAACAAGCTATCCGTCCATGATTACTATGAGATCACGCCCTTCTTACCATAGCTTGGACATTCTGGAGCTCTTCCACCAACACATTCTTCTTTGGTTGTGGCCCAATGAGTCCAACTATCTTGGACGTTACGGTCCTGACTTAACTTCTTCCCTTCGGTGAAGCTATTTTCCTTGATTTTGAACAAAAAGAAACCAAACGCTTCATGAATAAAGCTGGTAAAACTTATTCTCACTTTATGCAAGCTTACTGTTGAGTGTGAAATATTGTATATTCCTTGTAAGACCCGTAAGCTAGTCCGTACCGTTCCGTAGGCTCCTGCGGTTCTCTCGGTCGAATTCCGGCAACCCTCGACTCGTTTCTGTTGATTGTGCGTGATCCTAAGCCGAGACCTACATGTCAAAGTCGGCTCAACCCGAGACATGTACCTTGGCGACCGCGCCGTCGCCGCGACTGGCGCACTGAACCGATAACCAGGATAGAAGACGTCAGCCCACGTTCATTTCGAGGAAACGCCGCGCGTTGTGAATATCGAGAGAATCTCTATGACATGTCCCATCAATCAACGTTCCCATCAATCAATGTCAAGTATAAGTCAAGTCACACCTACCCAAGTACAACAACCCATCCCTTCCCATTCCCAAAGTTAACTCTCCCTCTCTCTCCACCCATCCCTTTCTTACAACACATCACTCTACCCATCACCCATCACACCTCACCCCATCCTTTTCACCCATCACTCCTCTCTCTCTCTCTCATTCCATCTCTCCACTCCCAAGTATCCCACGTCCAACCTCTCTTCTCTCCCAAACAACAACAACAAGCAACAAGTGTGGCCCACTTTCCCTACCCTCTCATCTCTTATCCCCACCATCAAAACTTTATCAACCACCGTTAAGAGCAAAGGCAAGGAGCTAAGGAGGCTAAGGGACCAAGGAGAAGGCCTAGAGGTGGGTGATCCACCGTTATTTCTAATATTTTTGGGCCACATGTGGTGGGACCCGTTTGAAGTATGGATGTAAGAAATGGAGGGCCCATAGTGGCGGGGTCCCTCCTCTCCATCTCACCGTACCTCTCTCTCTACCCATTTTGATGTAGTGGGTCCCACTAGTTCATGTTCTATCTGTACCGTCAATCATGGACGGTGGGACTCCACCGTGCAGTACACACACCCAGATTCATAGCTTAACTGGCAGGCTGAATGGAGATACCTTGTTTCAACACTTTAGGTCATGGTGTCGATCCCTAGCAAGGGTGGCTAGCATGGTGTGTACTATGTGGGCCCCACCGCATGATGTGATTGTTTCATCAAAACCGTCCATGCATGTGAGGCCCACCGTCATCCGTCTGTCCAGCATCTTTGGACGCTAGGTGCTAACAAAGGTAATACCCCTCACTCTCTCTCACACACATATTATATATAATTTTATATTATTAACACATGTTAAGGAAGGCCACTCTTACATGGGCCCCACCTTGATGTAAATACATAATCCACGCCGTCTATTCCATTGCTCAGCCCATTTTAGGCGTTGAATAGAAAAATGAGGACAATCTGATCATCGGGCGGACCATAGTATAACAAATAGTGTTTCTACCATTGAAATACTCGATATTTCGGTACGCCAAAACCCATCCAATATTGGGCTCGGCAGGTTGGTATTGGGCCGCAGAAACTAATGGCTGGGACGGATTCATGTGGTGTGGGCCCTATCACAGAAAAACCATAAAAAATTAGTTTTTAAAAAAAAAAATGAGAAAAGGAAGGCGGTGCAAACTGTGCCTGCCGGCAGAAAAGTGAAAGCAGCAACGCTGGCGTTTGTGTGCAGCGACAGACGACTGACTTGAGGGACCCACGGTCCTAGCTATGTGGGATATCCACTTCGTCCATTGGGTAGGCCCCTTTCACTGTAAGCCCCACCCTAAAAATCAGCCTCATCCAAGGATTAGGTGGCCCACACCACTGGAAATAGTAGGATTGGACGCCTACCATTGAAACCCTTTATGGGTCACATAAGTTTTTTATCAATATGAAATTTGTTTTTCCTTGACCCTGGTCCGCGTGACCTCATGAGCAGATTGGATGAAAATAAACATTATGGTGGGCCCCTGGTCCACGTGACCTTATGAACAGTTTAGGTGGCAAATAAACATCACTGTGGGCCCCTGGACAGATTGGATGCAAATAAACATTTTGGTGGGCCCCTGGTCCGTGTGACCTCTTAGATAGGTTGGCTGGAAACTAATGTATGGCGAGCCCCATGTGGGACCCCCCTGAGGTATGTTTTATATCCACTCCTTCCATTAGTGTGGTCCATTTGATATACATGTGGCCCATGTGGTATGGCCCACTTACCATATTTATGGCCCATTGTTGAGGCCCACCTTGATTTGTATAAGGCCGATTGTTGAGGCCCACCTTGATTTGTATAAGGCCGATTGTTGAGGCCCATCTTGATGTATCCCTGGCCCATTGTCGAGGCCCACTTTGACGCATATAAGGCCCATGTGATTAGGCCCACTTTGACATATATGAGGCCCATTTAATGTATTGGAGGTCCATGTGTCGAGGCCCAACGGAATGTACATAAGGCCCATTGTAATGTGATTACACCATGGTTTATATGTTGACCTTTATAGCAGGCCATGTCTTGGGAGCAAATGTTGGTTTGACGTCCACATTGTGTAAATAATGTTGGTTAAATGTTCGCATTATACTCTTCCTAAGGCCCACTGATAGGCCCATACTTGTAGTGGGTAGGCCGTTTGGGCCCATCTTCGCTTTTCTTAGAGCCCATTACTAAATGACATGTTTAGTATAGATCCATGATTCATGATCATACGCATCATATGTATGCCTGGTATGAGGAGTGACTGATCATAACATATGCCTTTGGGTGGATTGTTTATGGGCTCCCTGATAAACGGAGTTGCCCTACATGAGTGCGCGGTACACGCAGAATTGTTGCATGTTTGGTAGAGTGATTCATACACTTGTATTTGTGTGATCATAATTATTATATGCCCTAGAGACATCAAAGCCATAGTGATGAGGGTCGAATATTGCATATCAGACCTCGATTATTACCTAATTTTACCAACATGATAATACTTAATGGGATATTTTAATTATGTTTTTATTGCAGAATGTAATTAGGAGCGTTAACTGAAAAAGAGTATTATAAATATGGATTTGACGTTCTGAAGTCACCAGAGCAAGGAACGAACTTTAGAGGACCAATATTGAAGAATTTACATGCCAGGGATCCGAGAAAATCAAGCCGTTCACGTTAAAAGAGGCCCGAAATTGGTCCAAAATGTAAGATCACATGGTTCCCACCATCCGATCAGTTCAAAACTTCATACATGTGATGAGGGCCATAAATTAACTGTTCACGTCGAAAATCAGCCATTGGATCCATGTGAAAGTGGTCCAACGGTCAGATCAGCCCAATAATTATCGATTTGGGGCCCACCTGCAATCTGGATATGCCTCAGTTTTAGTCCTAACTGCTAAATTGATATGAGAAAAGATATGGACGGAACAGATTTTTCACGACCATCACGATGGTGGCCCATGAACATCGCATGTATAAAAGTATATGTGCATTCAACGTGCACTGGATGGAGTCGCACCGTCAAAGTCGGTGTTGACCGACTACAACTCAAAACGGTAGTTACCGTTTTTAGCTGCAGCGAACAGACGAAAGTTGTTCATTTTGCGAACAATTGTAGGCCCCACCCATGGCTCGGCCGGCCAATCTGAACCGACCACCGTGTAGAGGTCTTCGAGGGCTACAAAACCATGTTATCACTTTGCAAACATACACACACACATGTGCGATACAAAAGCCACAAACGGACTACCCTGCAATGTTCAAAATTGATCTTTTTATGATTTCTTCTCTAGGCCGCGTCAATGGACATTCAAAACTACCCATTCTTGATTGAAATTTCGTCCTGAATGCAATGGATGGGGTGAATTTCCTAGAAAACACCTCTGTGGGGCCCACTGATCACGACAACGAAAGGGTGCGAAAGGTTTCTCACATATTAAGAAATCCAGCTTTCCAGGCGGTTGTGGGCCACCATCTTTGATCGTATGGTAGATCTGAACCGTCCATCATGTAGAGGACCCAAGAAAGTCCTAAGGGATGGTGTTTTTTTGAAATTTGAGTGAGGAAAGTGCCGTGTTTCGAGGCCCCGAACTTGGCTGCGAAAAGGCTTTCGCTGCGCGTGCGACAGTTTTCCAAATCCGATTTTCACCACTCCAGCCACTCCAGCAGCTATAAAAAGAGATGCAAAACGTGGAGATAGGGATCTTTTTGGGGAGTGAGAGCCTGGGGAGAGCCAAGGAGAAGAGAAAGAGAAGAAAGAGGAGAGAGAGAGGAAGGAAGAAGGGAGATGTTCTCAGCGTTTAAATCTTATTTTTCCTTCTTTTTATTTAAAATTATGGATTGTTAATCTTGTAGCTAGGGCTGAGATGAAGCCCTTAATTTAAATAACTCTTGTCTATGTTGAATTTATTTTAATTTGATTGGCTTGTTTCTTTCTCTAGTATGTTTAACTGTAATTTTCATGCTTCTCCATTCTATGAGCTCGTCTAGATATGGATGTTGTTTGGAATTTTAACTAGGTACTTGTGTCTGACCATGAACAGGTTTCCTATAGAGGAAGAAACAAGAATCTACATCTCTCCATACCTGACCATGGATGGAAAGATGTGATCCATATCTTTAAAGGATTATACATTCTGTGTGCCTGACCAAGGACATAGGGTGTGCGTTGTTTATTAAATTTATATCAATCTGAATTAGGGTGAATCAACAGGTGAAACAAGGATTAGGATAATTAGGGGTGGATTCGAAAGTCCTAGTCTTCTCTTTGATTGGATTTTACTCATTGTTCTCAGTTATTCTTCATAGATTTCTGTTAGTTTACTTAATTGTTAGCAAAACTACTTGTTGGATTAGTTAAGAAGAATCGTAAATTTGAATTGTGACAACCAGTCCTCGTGGGAACGATCTCGTAATATGTACCATATCTACATCTGATTCGTATACTTGCGAGTTTAAAATTATTTAAATCAGATTGGTTTAAATAAAATATCACATAGCCTCCACAAACACATCGTGGGTGGCTGGATTGGATACCGAAAATATTTGGTTCTAGCATACGGGCGCCATAGGTGTCCCTGGGTGAAACTCCCTAAACCTGATGTTACCAGAGGATGACTCCAATGTCGAGACCGAGTAGTTATATGAGTGCATGAGGGCCGAATACTAGGCGGCCGCATCTCCCACTGTGTCGTGGTCGGTTGGAAAGGGGTGTGGCCTTACTCGCCCGAGGGTAGGGGGCAATACTAGGCTGAGTTTGACCAGCTCATGAATGGATCCTCTATCGACGTGCTGGATAGGTATTGGCAGACTATTGGCCAGGTGGATAGTGAGGTTTCTTATGCTCACTTGGACTGTGCGGCTAAGAGAGCGGCAGTGCCATTTGGAGTGTACTAAACTCCGGTGATTATCCAGAATGAGAACTGTACTGATATTTGATGAGCTGTATGAGGATTGACATGCTTAAGCTGCATCTCGCATCGCATGGTCTTGACATGGCCGATAACATTCATATCTTATACCTCATAACCTTGGTACGACTAATTGCATTCATGTATTCATCAACACGTTTCCACATTACTCTGACCTTGCATGCTGAGCACGCTCATATTGCACGCACACTTACACCATCCTCTAAGCTTTCTATAAGTTTATGCATGATTGATGCATACAGGTGACGCTAGGACGCAGCCATAGTCTCGCCGCAGTTGGAGCGTGCAGCCGAGCTTCTGAAGTTTTTGTTTTTATCACTATCTTGTATTTCTCTTCATACGCCTTGTACTCAAAGTTTTTGATCATAATGGATTTTGTGATGATGTTCTTGTGGTTATTGTTCGTGGGTTATGCTTGTGGTTATGCTCATTACAAATCAAATTGATATTAGAAATCCTCCTTGTAGCATCCCACAATCAGAACCTGGTATATGGGTGCCGGGAGCCGAGAATGGGGTACTACGGAGGCTGTCGGTGTCGGATTCGGCAATCGGGAATTTTGTGAGCCTGGTTTCTGAGTTCGGGGCGTGACATTCCCCCTAGTTACATTTTGGTTTTATGAACATGATAATGCTTAATCGATCTATTTATACATGTTTTCTCTTACAAGGTGATTTTAATAGCTTAAGGTGAAAAGGATGTTAAAATCATAGATTTGATGCTCAAGAATTACCAAAGGAAAGGATCCTTAAATGTTAAGATTGAAGAATTCAAGAATCCAAGATCCAAGAAAACCAAGCGAAGAAGGAAAAAAATTTGAGATTGCAAAGCGTAGAAATCTGGAGTTGCTGAACTTGATAGTTCGATGCCATCGAACACAGCTTCGATGACATCGAAGTAAGTGTTCGATGCCATCGAAGGAAGCTCGATCCCATCAAAAAAATTCAAAAAAACAAGTTTGGCTGCTGGACATATGGGTGCAATTCTCGATGCCATCGAGGACCTGTTCAATCCTATCGAAGACTAGCTCGATGACATCGGAAAAATCATGAATTTTGGAATTAACTCGCTGGATAGTTTTGGATGTTTTTTTATCCCTTCAAGAAATGTTTGATGACATAAAAGCTAGTGCAATATCATCGAAGGTCGGGCGATCTCATCGATGGACTTATGCAGATGGTTGTTAACAGTTTCCATATTCGAATCGAGCTTGTTGATGGAACGTCGATGCCATCAAAGCTGTGTAAACTACGTAAATTGAAGTTGGTCTGAAAAAACCTATATAAAAGAGTTTTCTAAGTTCTTCCAAGCACAAATTAGGGTAGGAAGAGTAGAGCAAGGAGTGGTGGTGCTTCAAGGATTTCTTCCTTCTTCTCCAATCTTTATTTTCTAGTTTGTTTTTATGTTTTTCTTTAAAGGTTTTAGTTCAATCATGTCTTTGGTTCACTAATCTCTTAGTTAAAGCTAAGAGGTAAAGCTTGGAGTTTGTTTTAATGTTTATCTTACTTTGATTCAAGTTTATTGGTTTATATGTCGAACTATTCATTGATTTTTGGTTTGAATGAATGAATATTTTCATTTTACTTTAATCTATTGTCGACTCAAAGCACAGTAGATGCTTAGGAAGCTTTTGATATGTTCTTATATGTTTTACAATTGTGCGGTCTGAAAATTTTATTGATCTACTATAGACTCTTGGCATGGTAGATGTTTAAATTCCTTGGGATCATTACATTGATGCTTTACGAGTGAACCAATACAATGAATGTTCAGAATTTGTTTTGAGAAGTTTATGATATTTTAACCGCTCTATCATCTAACTAGATAGGATAGAACTTCAATTCCAGTTGTGTTATTATTGAATCATGTAGCATTAAGATGGCTACAAGTGGATCCTTAGCACTCTAGTTTTCATTATTTTAATAGATTCAATTCATAACAATATCTCTCTCAATTTCCATATCTTAGATTCTAGTTCTAGTTCTAGTTTATTTCAAAATACGTACAAAGCAAGTCCCTGTGATTCAACCTCGTTGAGCTCAGTCTCAACGAGTTATTACTATAGCACAGCCTTGCACTTGGGGTTGTGATCACTTACCACAAATACAATGGACCAATCAATTATGAAGTGCATATGGCTTTCCTATTGCTTTAGATTTGCCAATATCTACTCTGTATGAATGCTCTGCAAGTCACAAATGAGTACGTTCATCTGGCTAAGGTACTTGCTCACGGTCAAAAACTTGTCCTAGTGCCTTTTGTACTTGGCCACTTGTACAAAGGCATCTTTGAAGTCACCACCAAAGTTCTGTATCATGGAGGATGACCACTGTATCTTCTTCAGATATGGATTTACGCGTACTTCCGTCTTTCCCTTGTACATAATTTCATTCACTCCGACAGAGTTTATTCTTCCTACGACAAATGCACCATCCACTCTCCTTAAGAAGTCAATCATTTTTTATATATATGAACACTTTATTCTTCTCTCTAGATAAAAACAGGTGGAGTTGGTCGTTCATCACATTTCATGGCAGAGAATACGACCCTACTTGGTTCATTGGCCAATACGATCAAGAGGGTAACCGAGATGTATCCCAAATGCATTATGCATGGGAAAGTTACCTCATATGGAGGGATCTTCCTTACGGCGGTATGATCAATTCTGAAAAAATTTCTAAAGTTAGGATCGGATAATAATACCTGAACTTACTCGCTCACCAATTTGTCCTAGTATAATATATCCCCTGCTCGTTTACCCAAACAACCTGCAATCAGCCTCCCTTCAGTCAGCCAATCGTCGATAACGTTGAGCCCCACCATTCTCTCCTTTCTTCTTTTAAGGAAGATAGCATGATTCTCGACCTTCCCTGTTATCCAAACCGGCCTTAAGTAATGGACACCTTTATTGTTTGGTTGGAAAACTGTAAGACCCGTACCCTAGTCCGTACCGTTTCGTAGGCTTCCGTGATCCTACCGGTAGAATTTCGGCAATCCTCGATCCATTTCCATCGTTGCACGCGATCCTAAGCCGAGTCCTGCATACCAAAGTCGGCTCAAACCAAAACTTGTATCCTAGCGATCGCGTCGTCACCGCGGTTCCAACGCCACGACTCGTGCACCGAACCGATACCTAGGTGGGAAGATTCCAGTCTGCGTTCGGTTCGAAGAAACGCCGCACGTTGTGAATCTCGAGGGAATCTCTACGAGATGTCCCATCAATCAAGTCAAGTACACCACCATACCTCCATGACACCTCACCCAACAACAAGTACTCATGGCCATTCCCTCTTTTCTCCCAAGTCAACTCTTCTCTCCCTTCACCATACCTCTTTTCACAAATTTCAAACCTAACCTCACCTCCCCATTACCTCTTCATTAAACCACCACATCACCTCATTCCTTTTACCCTTACTATTCTCTCTCTCATTCCATTTCTCATCTCCCAAACACCCACACGTCCAACCTCCTCTCCCTCCCAAACACCAAGTGTGACCCTCTTTCCCTTACTCTCACATCTTCCATCTCAACCGTTGGATCATCATCAACCACCATTGAAAGAGGAGGCTAGGTGCTAAGGAGGCTAGGGGAGCAAGAAGGAGTGCAAGAGGTGGGTGAACTACCGTTGATTTCCATTTAAGGGCCCACTTGTTGGTGGGATCTATGTATTGTATCAATGGAGGGCCCATAGTGGCGGGGTCCCTCCTCTCTATCTCTCCGTATTTCTCTCTCTCTCTCTCTCTCCCTCTCTCTCTTTTGGTGTGATGTCTTGTGGCCACTATGTGCAAGAGGATCTTAACCGTCCGATCGTGAGGCCCACCTTGCAATGGGTCAATTGGACGGTCAAGATGAAGGAAAACACAAATATCTTGTTGATCCAAAGGGTGGGCCACATTCTTGTGGAACCCACCTTGATGTGCAGGCCACTAACACGTGGGGCCACACTGATGTCTGTGTTTATCCACACCGTAAGGACGCTGGACGGGCGGAACGTGGAGTGTGGTGTACTGACATGGGTGAGTACTTGCATGCAAAAAAAGGGAGTTATTTACCTTTTGGGGGCTCATGCAGGCCCCACCTTGATGTATGTATGTGATCCACGCCGTCCAATCTATTCTCCAGCCTATTTTAGGCGTTGACCCGAAAAATGAGGCTGATCTGGTTTTCTGGCGGGCCGTGGGATCGAGAATGCTTGCATTTCTTGTTAAAACATGGGAAAACGATTGGTGGGGTCCACCAGAAGCTTGGACCCATCTAAAACTTGGTGTGGACCCCTCATTTTGCGGGACTCAGACAATGGACGGGGTGGATCTAGTCATTGTGGGTCCCATTTAAAAAAAAAGAAACGACAGACATGTTCGCTTTTTTAGAGTCTTGTGGCGGACTACAGGCTGGGCCCTCACGGCTCCAGCCGTGGGCCCCACCATGGTGCATTTCGATAATCAACATCGTGCATTTGATGGTTCCCCTTTAAATTATGGGGTATCCCAAAAACCAGCCATAAACGGACCTCAGGTGGGCCATACCACCTTAAACCATGTGAAGACATGCTTAAAACATATAAAACCACTTGGTGGGGCCTACCCAAAGTCCGGATGAGGCTGAAACTTGGTTTGAACCGTCAATCTGGGGGGACACACATAATAGGTGGGTTGGATTGTGAATCACATCTCGGTGGGCCCCAATATAAAAAAATTAAAAAAATACAATGGAAGAAGCAGTAGCTGCCGCTGGCTTTCGAGAGGACGGAGGGCGGCGCGCCCTGCGGCTGCGTGCGATAGAGGCAGACCCACGGCTCCTGCCGTGGGCCTCACCATGATGTATACGTGTCATCTACGCCGTCCATCTATTTTGTCAGATCATTTTAAGGCATGAGCCCAAAAATGAGGTAGATCCTAATCTCAAGCGGACCACGTTACAGGAAAACAGTATTGATTGGAGGCTCAACCGTTTTCACGGTTGAGTGTCGAATGGATATCACGGTGGGCCCTGGTCCCGTGACCTTATGAATAGGTTGGATTTCAAATAAATATTATGGTGAGCCCCCTATTCATGCGACCTCATCAACAGGTGGTTGGAAAATAAATATTATGGTGAGCCCCCTATTCTGAGCACGTTCGCACACACTTACACCGCCCACAAGCTTTCTATAAGCTTATGCACGATTGATGCGTGCAGGTGATGCTAGGACGCAGCTGTAGTCTCACCGCAGTTGGAGCGTGCTGCCAAGCTTTTGGAGTTTTGATATTACCACTATCTTGTATTTCCCTTTGTACGCTCTGTACTCAAAGTTTTTTTTATCATAGTAGATTTTGTGATGGTGTTCTTGTGGTTATTGTTCGTGGGTTATGCTTGGTTATGCTCATTACAAATTAAATTGATGTTAGAAATCTTGCTTGTAGCATCCCAGGATCGGAACCTGGTATATGGGTGCCGGGAGCCGAGATGGGGTACTACGGAGGCTGTCGGCGCCGGATTCGGCGATCGGGAATTTTGTGAGCCCAGTCTTCGAGTTCGGGGCGTAACAGAAGTTGGTATCAGAGCATAACTTGGGAATAACCGAGAATAACATCACATGTTTGCTATGAGATAGGACGATTAGGTTTCGAGTGCGTAACCTTTCGATTGAGTTCCTTAACGCGTGATTCTCAAGATTAATTGGCGCCTTATCTTTTTCATAGGACATACTGCCCAGGAGAGCGACCTGAGCATACCCCGATCCGCCACTTGAGACTCCAGCTTTACCACCCGCACCTCCCGTTCCACCGCCAAAGATCCCTGCTCCCTTTCCTGAGGATGACGTTCCTCCACGATCGGGGCCGATCCGACCGTGCACAGCGTGAGCACCTCGCGTGGCAGATGATCGTGATCGCCGTGCTTTTAGGGGTAATGTTTGCGGCTCGGGCAGTAGGAGCGCGCGAGTGCCCTTCTTCGCGAGTTCAGACGGATGGATCCTCCACGATTTCAGGGCGAGCCAGATCCGTCAGCAGCTGAGAAATGGCGCTCCGATGTGGAGAGGATTTTTGATATTATGTCATGTACGACCGAGCAGCAAGTCCGATTGGCCACATTCCTTTTCCAGGGCAAGGCAGAGCACTGGTGGACCTCTGTTACCCGCGTTGCAGGACCCGATCATGTTTAGACATGGGAGGATTTCATCAGCTGATTCGAGGAGCAGTACTTCCCCGATCACATTCGTCGTCAGAGGGCGCGAGAGTTCGAGACTCTAGTACAGGGAGACATGTCTGTGGCACAGTATGCGACTCGCTTCGTGACGCTGTCACGGTTTGTGCCATATATGGTTGATGATGAGGGGTGGAAGGCCCGCCATTTCGAGAGCGGCTTACATTTCGGTCTTCGATGTCGTGTTATTGGGCACGAGCTCCCGACCTTTCAGGCGGTAGTACGAAGGGCTCAGATTTACGAGACTGAGTGGGCTGGCTCTCAGAGCGATCGAGATCAGAGGAGAGGCCGGAAGAGGCCAGCCCAGTCCAGTAGCTCTCAGCAGCATCGACGACCACAGAGGTATAGGGGTCATCCATAGAGTACCGAGCACCGGTGACACCAAGATCGGCCGACACTTGCGCCACCCCATGTGTTTCAGGGACATGTTTTGGATGTGGTGGTTCTGGACACTGCATATCTGAGTGCCCCCATCCTCATCTTCAGCAGTTTAGAGGGCCACATCAGTCTCCAGGATAGCCGTGACCATAGCAGATTCCACCACCGAGGCCCCTTAGGCGGCACCAAGCACCGGCCTCCGAGACCGGCGGCGAGAGACAAGAAGATAGAGGATGCCGCAGGCGACAGCCGCACCGTGGACCTCGAGAGGGACGAGGGGATGACTCAAAGCCGAGGTTCTATGCACTCGGCGGGACCCTGAGACTTAGGAGGAGTCATAGAGGGTATACTTTCAGTCTCCTCATGCATCGCATGAGTATTATTTGATTCTGGCGCTTCGCACTCATTTACGTCTGAGGGTTTTCATCGATCAACTGGATTGCCGACCGAGTCTTCTAGTGAGGGATTGACCGTATTGACGCCTTTAGGGAAGACTACAGTATTGGGCCGTTTCTGTCCGTCTTGCCCTGTTCTGGTCGGTGATATATTCTTACCTGCTGACTTATTTGTGCTGCCGATGACAGATTTCGACGTTATCTTGGGGATGGATTGACTTACCGAGTACCACGCCATCATGGATTGTTCCGCGAGGATAGTCACGTTCTGCATACCCAGCTTGCCACAGTTTCAGTTCGTTGCAAAGAGCCACTATCTCGTTTGATGTCCTGCGCAGTGGAGAAGCCCGTTGCCTTGTGTATCGATCAGTTGCTGGTGGTCTGTGATTTCCCCAACGTGTTCCAGGAGATTTCGGGGTTGCCGCCGTGCTGTCATATTGAGTTCCAGATTGACCTTGTGCCCGGTACCGCACCTATCTCGAAGGCCCCGTACCGTATGACACCAATGGAGTTGCATGAGTTGCAGCGGCAGTTGGACGAGTTGCATGAGTTGGGATTCATTCGTCCAAGCAGTTGGCCTTGGGGAGCGCCGGCACTCTTCGTCAGGAAGAAGGATGGCTCGTTGAGGCTCTGCGTCGACTACCGCGAGCTTAACCTGGTCACGATTAAGAATAAGTACCCACTCCCGAGGATAGACGATTTATTTGATCAAATGCAGGGTGCACAGTTCTTCTCGAAGATTGACCTACGTTCCGGTTATCATCAGATTCGTGTCCGAGAGGAGGACATCCCGAAGATAGCTTTCAGAACGCGTTACGGTCATTTTAAGTTTCAGGTCATGTCCTTTGGACTGACCAATGCACCCGCGGTCTTCATGCAGTTGATGAACGAGGTCTTCCGTCCATATCTCGATCAGTTTGTTGTGGTCTTCATCGATGACATTCTGATATATTCGAGGACCCATGAGGATCATATACAGCATCTGGAGATCGCATTGCAGACCCTCCGTGCCCACCAGTTGTATGCGAAGCTGGAGAAGTGCGAGTTCTGGCAGGAGGAGGTGAAGTTCCTCGGTCATGTGGTGATGAGGGAGGGTGTCGTAGTGGACCCCTCAAAGGTTAAGGCAGTGTGCCAGTGGAACCAGCCCACGACTGCGTCCGAGATCCGTAGTTTCCTTGGTTTGGCGGGATACTATCGACGTTTCATAGAGGGCTTCTCTCGTATCACGGCCCCGATGACCAGGTTAACTCGGAAGGGCGCAGATTTTATTTGGACTGATGCATGCGAGCGAGCATTTATGGAGTTAAAGGACCGTCTGACATCCGATCCTGTCCTCACTCTTCCCTTTGGGAGTGATAGATTCGTTGTATTTACTGATGCTTCGCGTATTGGATTGGGTGCTGTCCTGATGCAGCACGGCAGGCCTGTAGCCTTCGCATCTCGTTAGCTTAAGGTCCACGAGCTGAACTATCCCACGCATGATTTGGAGCTGACAGCAGTTGTCTTCGCACTGAAGGTGTGGAGACACTATCTCTATGGGGTCAGGTTCAAGCTCTTCTCTGACTACAAGAGCTTGAAGTATCTATTCTCTCAGTCCGAGCTGAACATGAGATAGATACGCTGGATGGAGCTTCTGAAAGACTATGATTTTGACCTCCAGTACCACCCAGGCAAGGCAAACGTGGTGGCGGATGCCCTCAGCCGTCAGCTGCGAGGCCTGGTAGCACATATGATGATTCAGGAGTGGAGGATGCTTGAGGATATCGCAGAGTACGACTTCAATTTTGGTCTACAATCTTCTATCGTTCAGCTATCAAGCCTGTCGATTCAACCCTCTCTTGTCGCAAGGGTGATCGAGGCTCAGCAGACAGATGAGTCGTTACAGGATTATCGGGCAGAGGCAGCATCTGAGAGTCAGATAGATTGACAGATGGGTGTTGATGGTGGACTTCACTTCAGAGGCCGATTATGTGTCCCGGATATTCCAGAGTTGCGCAGAGATCTTATGACCGAGACACATCGATCGCAGTTTTCTATCCACCCTGGCTCGACGAAGATGTATCGTGATATGAGGAGACAGTATTTCTGGGCGGGGATGAAGCGCCACATTGCCAGTTTTGTGGCCGAGTGTGACACATGCTAGCGTGTCAAGGCCGATCATCAGAGACCTCCTGGTCTATTGCAGCCGAGCGTCCCGATGTGGAAGTGGGAGCATGTGTCGACAGATTTCATTATGGGCTTGCTGAGGACTCAGCGCGGTCTGATGCCATTTGGGTTATTGTGGATTGTCTGACGAAGTCGGCACATTTTCTTGCAATGCGTGCGACTTTATCTATAAACCGGCTTGCGAGGTTATTTATCGAGGAGGTTGTGAGACTGCATGGCGTTCCAGTCTCGATCATTTCTGACCGAGATTCGAGGTTTACGTCTCAGTTTTGGGGGAGCTTCCAGAGATCGATGGGGACTGATTTGCAGCTCAGTACTGCGTATCATCCGCGAACCGATGGCCAGACCGAGAGGGTCAACTAGATCCTTGAGGATATGCTTCGGGCCTGCGCGATTGACTTCGGTCGTAGCTGGGATGAGTATCTGCGATTGGCTGAGTTCGCGTAGAACAACAACTATCAGGCGACCATTGGCATGGCTCCTTTTGAGGCACTGTATGGCAGACCGTGCAGATCTCCGAGTTGTTGGACCGAGGTTGGAGAGCGGCGTCTCCTAGGTCCCGAGCTTGTGCAGGAGACTTCAGAGGCTATTGATATCATCAGGCAGAGGATGTGCATAGCTCAGAGTCAGCAGAAGAGTTTTACTGATCGCCGACGTCGTCCCTTAGAGTTTGATGTAGGGGACCATGTGTATCTCAAGGTCTCGCCCATGAAGGGCGTGATTTGATTTGGAGCGAAGGGCAAGCTTGCCCTGAGATTCATAGGACCTTTCGAGATCACTAAGCGCATTGGCACTGTGGCCTATCGGCTTGCCTTACCACCTCAGTTGTCTGACGTCCACAACATTTTCCACGTCTCTATGTTGAGGAAGTGTGGGTCAGACGTAGTTCCTGTTATTGATTGGCAGCCGTTGGAGGTTCGTGAGGACGCTTCTTACATTGAGCAGCCAGTTCGTATCTTGGATCGAAAGGAGCAGGTCCTCCGGACCAAGGACATACCCCTAGTGAAGGTTCAGTGGGGTCACTATTCTGCTGATGAGGCATCTTGGGAGCGCGGGGCTGAGATTCGGGAGCGCTATCCCCATCTCTTTGATGATTGATCATGTGCTGTATCTTGTATACTGTCTTCGATTTTATATTACGATGCCTTATTTTTCCTTTTATTATGAGTTATGTTCACTTGCGATGATAGAGTAAATTTCGAGGATGAAATTTTTATTTGGAGAGGAGAATTGTAAGACCCGTACCTTAGTCCGTACCGTTTCGTAGGCTTCCGCGATCCTACCGGTAGAATTTCGGCAATCCTCGACCCATTTCCATCGTTGCGCGTGATCCTAAGTCGAGTCCTGCATACCAAAGTCGGCTCGAACCGAAACTTGTATCCTAGCGATCGCACCGTTGTTAGGATACAAGTTTGTGAAAGGAGAGTCCTCAAACTCAAAAGGAAAAAATACTTATCAAGGTTTTTCTAAAAACCCAAAAACTCTTCAAAAACCTGGAAGCAGCCATGTCAACTTTAATCAGAAACGAAATCCACTAGCTGAAAAGATAGTAGATTTACTCAAGGAGCTCCTAAAATCTAACTCTATAGGTTATTCTTATAACTATAAACAAAAGAAGACCAACTATGTTCTAAACCCAAAACAGTTATGAAATAGGTTCCAAAAGTCACACGCTTGGTTGCTCACATTTCTTTTAAAGCAACAAGTCATTCAAAGTGGTACCTAGGCAGTGGATGCTCTAGGCATATGACAGTGACAAAGCTTTATTCACGGTTCTAAAAGATATGAGTGATGGAAGCTCACATTTGGTGATGGTAAAACATGCAAGATTATAGGCCAAGGTGCGGTTCAACTTTTTAATCTTCCTGTATTTAAAAATGTTTTATATGTTGAAGGCCAAACATAACTTACTTAGCATATCTCGGATATGTGATAATAACCATAGTGTTCGGTTCTCTAATCAAAGTGTGAGATACTAAATAATAAGGGTTACAGTAATATTAACTGGACGTAGAACGTCTGAAAATTGCTATATTATTAGTGAATCAGCTCATCTAATCAAACATGTTACATGGTTCATACAGACGAGGACTGATTTATGGTACAAGCGTCTTGGACATGTTCATTATCGAAATTTATATAGATTGAGCAATCAAGAACTTATAAGAGGTTTACCCAAACTTCAGAAATTAGATAAAATATGTGGTGAATGCCAGATAGGCAAATAAACAAGGAACTCACACAAAAAGGTGAATTCAAATGCCACATCAAAACCACTCGAACTTCTTCACATGGATCTAATGGACCTACTAGAACGGAAAGTCGTGGTGGTAAAAAGTATATTGGTAATAGTTGATGACTTTACCGGATACATGGTAGCCTTCTTAAGGGATAAATCTGAAACCCTTGAAGAAGTAAGAAAAGTTCTCAAAAGGATTCAAACTAAAAAATCTTCTCAAATCAGTAAGATTCGTAGTGATCATGGATCTGAATTTGAGAATAGCAATTTTGAGAAGTTCTGTACCGACCAAGGGATATTACATGAATTCTCAGCTCCCAAAACTCCACAACAAAATGGAATTGTGGAAAGAAAGAATAGGGTGCTTCAAGAAATGGCTAATGTCATGTTGAATAGCATGAAGCTCTCTAAAAATCTTTGGGCTGAAGCTGTAAATACAGCTTGCTATATTTTTAACCGAGTTTATACTAGCAAAGATAATAATAAAACGACTTACGAATTATGGTTCAACAAAAAGCCTACTGTTAAATACTTTCGAGTTTTTGGCAGCAAATGCTATATTTTACATGATCGTGAAAATTTGGGAAAATTCGATACAAAGAGTGATAAAGGGATTTTTCTAGGATATTCCTTAAACAGTCGTGCTTATAGAGTTCTGAACAAAAGGACTGGTGTGATTCAAGAATCCATCAATGTTGTCATTGATGATCACTTAAATAAGCCAATCTTTAATTCAGATAATGATGAAGTTCTAATCATTGATAAACTCGATACTTCATTAAATCAGACTGAATCTGAATTAAGGACTGTTAAAGATCATCCAACCACTCAAATTCTTGGAAACCCTCTCACTGGTGTTCGCACCCATAGACAACTTGAGGATTTATGTAATTATGTATGTTTTACATCCCAAATAGAACCATCCAATGTAAAAGAAGCTCTTGCTGATGAAAACTGGATTGTTGCAATGCAAGAAGAACTTAATCAATTTGTAAGAAATGATGTTTGGTATCTCATACCAAGACCTAAAGACAAGCACATCATTGGAACAAAATGGATTTTCAAAAATAAGTCGGACGAAAGTGGAAATATAATTAGAAACAAGGCTAGACTAGTGGTACAAGGTTATACTCAAATAGAAGGAATTGATTTTGATGAAACTTTTGCACCGTGCACGTCTTGAATCTATCAGCTATTTATATCCATTGCATGTTTTTAAAGATAAAAATATATCAAATGGATGTGAAAAGTGCTTTCTAAATGGCGTTTACATGTAGAAGTATATGTTGAATGACCAATGGGTTTTGAAGATCCCAAAAATACTGATCATGTGTATCGGCTTAAAAAGGCACTTTATGGATTAAAACAAGCACCTAGGGCATGGTATGAGAAACTAACAAAATTTCTTTTAAGTCACAATTTTCATATGGGATCCGTTGATAAAACTCTATTTGTTAAAAAACATAATGATCATATCTTAATAGTGATTTATGTTGATGATATCATCTATGGATCAACTTGTACTATCTTGACTCGAAGTTTGCGAGACTTGATGAAATCAGTTTGAAATGAGCATAGTTGGAGAATTAACTTATTTTCTTGGTTTGCAAGTTAAGCAGCAACCTGAAGGAATATTCATCTCTCAATCTAAGTATGCCTTGAATCTAATCAAGAGATTTGGATTTGAGAATGGCAAGAATTTCGATACTCCTATGAGTACTACCCTGAAACTCTCAAAAGACTATAATAGTAAAAATATTGATTCAAAACTTTATCGGAGTATGATTGGTAGTTTGTTATATTTAACTGCTAGTAGACTTGATATTTCTTTAAGTGTTGGTATTTCATGCAAGATTTCAATCTGATCCAAAAGAATCTCACTTGATTCTTTGTTAAGCGGATTATTAGATATGTTGCAAGTACTGTAAATCTTGGTCTCTGGTATCCTCATGAGACTAGTGTCCAACTTGCTGGGTACTCAGATGCTGATTGGGCTGGTAATCTAGATGATAGAAAATCAACCAGTGGTGGTTGCTTTTACATTGGAAATTGTTTAGTTTCTTGGTTTAGTAAGAAACAAAATTCTATATCACTTTCAACAGCTGAAGCTGAGTATATCGCAGCTGGTAATGCATGTACACAGCTTGTTTGGATGCAACGAATGCTAAGTGATTATGGAATTAAATAGGATTCTATGTTATTGTATTGTGATAATTCCAGTGCAATAAATATTTCAAAAAATCCTATTCAGCATTCTCGTACTAAGCACATTGACATTAGATTTCATTATATTAGGGAATTGGTAGAAGAAAAAGTTATATCTCTGGAATATATTCCTACTGAAGATCAGAGAGCTGATATTTTCACAAAACCTCTTGATAAAATTAGGTTTAATAAGATGAAATTTGATCTTGGCATGTGTATTTCAAAATGATTATTTATGCCTACATGTATCATAGTGTATATATTTGCTAGGTTTAATTCCATTTTCTTTAAAAATTGTAAGAAATATGTTTTTCTGGACTTCCTTCGACCTGTCGTGAGTATACTCGACCAGTCGACCTACGACCGGTCGTAAATACCTACGACCAGTCGTAGATCTCGGAAATCACTTAAATTTGAGAATTTTTGCTTTCTTCCTCGTTTCTTTTTTCTCTATGAGGCCAGAGCTTCGACTTGTCGAACCCACCATTCTTGTTCTTCAAGGTTAGTGTTTCATTTACGTTTTTCTTGCAAATCAGTGTCTAGATTGCTCTCTTTTCTAACTTGAAGCTTTCTATTTAGGATTTCATTGAGATTTGGGGATTTGATTTTGAAAAATCTGTTTTGAGTAAACCCATTTCTTAATCCTTTGCATTTTCTTATTTCCTTATTATTATTGCTGCATATGGCTTCAGAGGTAGAAAATCTACTTCCGTGGTCCTTCTTCTTCCTCCAGATTGACCAAACGTCATCTTCTTGAGCCTACTAATGATTCTTCTTATGTTATAGACCTTAGAGCTCGTAATGTTATTGTTGAACATCCTGTTGATATTAACCATATTGCACCTTTTGATATCCTTCCTTTGCTTGAAGCGTAGGTTGGGTTAACTTATTGCATTGGGGTGGGCACATACCGGGTCCATTGCTCAATCTATGTTTACATGTATTAGTGACTTCTCACTGGATAATTTAACTTTTAAAATATCTACTAGTGAAGGGCCATTTGAAATTGATCGTCATTTAATTTCAACCCTTGTGGATATTCCTGTGAATGATGAGGGTATTCCTATTCATAATTTGGTGATAAACCCCTACGTATCCGAAAAGCGTATGCTCACTAGAGACTTGTGCAACATGGATGTTCTTGGACTAAAAAGGGGATGCACTTCCAAAGGTATTTGTTACCCAAATACTGAGTACTCCACAGAATCTTTGTGTCTAATCGTATCCCTCGGGCCAGTAATAAACCGACTTGACCTCATTTATGGTATGTATTATTCATGCTATTTCCAGTGGTACTCAGATTTGTCTGCCATCCTTAATTTGTCATTTCCTTCTTCAGTTTAGACTCCATCCTGGTCATAGTGACATCCCTTTTGGTTATTTAATGACTGTATTAACTATACATATGTTGGTCAATATGCCAGTTAATGAGGCACCTATCCACCATCTGATTTTCAACAACTCTAATCTCAATAAGATGAAGCTGGAATTACTTCCTGAACAAGGTGGTAATGGTGGTGGTGCTGGTCATGAAGAAGCGGGGGATGACATTAATATGGATGATATCTTTGAGCTGGATTCTGATTCAACAAATGATCCAGATTTTGTACCATCTGATTTTGATGCACGTCTGAGTGCATTGGAGGGTAAAGTTGAAAATTTGAATGAAAAGATAGAAAACATATCTGTTGCTCATGATTCTCAATTCAAGTACATGTGGAAATATCTTCGGCAATTAAATAAAGGCATGCACCAACTTGATCCCTCTATTCCTGCTCCATCTTCTAGTTCTAATTCTGACTAGTCTATATGGAACTTTCTGGTTTGTAATAACTTTCAATCTTAGCACTGAGTCATCCGATTTGGAATTGGATACTATTTTTCTTTTCTTTGGATATTTGTTTTTTGTGATAGTATGCTATTATCTCATATCTCATCTTATTTCCTCTCATATATCCCTTTATATTGTTATTTTATTTGTCATATTGTGACAAAAAGGGGGAGAATGGTTATGTTACTTAGGGGGAGTATGTTTGGAATGGTTTAATAATGGTTTAATGTTAGATATTGATTTAATTTGCAGGTAAGCCAGAGTTGATGTCAACTGGTTTATGTTTTCTCTCTAACTCTTCTCTAACTCAATCCGGTTATTCTACTTTTATCTTGGTTATATCTTGTTATGTGTTTTGTCACTAATTTGATAAAGGGGGAGATTGTAAGTGCTATAGTTTATATCCCTGTATGTTGTCAAATTAGTGGTGACAAAAACACTGTTATATAACTTGCTTTAGTGAAGCTCTTTCTAAAGATCAACATTCATAAACAAGCAAAGCTCACAACAAGTAAAGATTACAAGTACAAAGATCAACCTTGACTTCAAGTATTGCTCTCAAGACAAGACTCAAGAATACAAGACTTCAAGAAGAGTACAAAGTAGTTCGTATAGAACTCAAGTCACTTTCGAGGTTGAGCTACATCAAGACTTCAAGGCTTAAACTTCTAGGTCACTTGTTTCTAATGTTTTCAATGCCCTTACTTCTTGATTGAGGTTTGAATGACCATAGGTTGACCTTAGAAGTAGGCCATTTTAGATACATAAGTCATATGTATATGACACTTGTGTTTTAGGCAGTTCGGGGACTTGTCTAGGCTTTCTTCGACTAGTCCTAGCTTGCTTCGACAGTCAAGAAATTCCTCGATCAGTCGTAAGTTTGTTACAAAATTCGGATAAATTCCTGTAAGGCTTTGACAGTCGAAGGAGGTCTTCGACCAGTGAAGGAACGATTTCGATCTCTTCTACGACCAAGTCGTAAATCTTCGATTCAAAGTCTAGCGATAATTTACAAGGTCTTCGACGATCGAAGGTGACCTACGACCGGTCGAAGGAGGCCTTCGACCGGTCATAGAAATAAAGCTTATCGTTCTAGATTTTTTCAAATCTGTTATTTTTTCGACTAGTCGAAGAGCTCCTTAGACCAGTCGAAGATGCGATCTGCTCACCTATAAATAGAGCACAAAACTCAGAAGAATTCAAGCAATTAATTAATCCATTCATGCCAATCTTTGTCAAACTTCTGAGAAGTAATTTTGTGCTCCATCTAAGCTAAGTGTGCTTATTTTATACTCTCTTTCTTTAGCTTTATTTAATTGATTTTGTTTCTGCTATTCCAATCTAATTTGATAAGAGGAATTGTTATTCCCTTTCTTTGGAATCAAAATCAATTAAGACAAGCCCTATTTGGTCTAATTTAAAATCTATTAGAACTAGAACCATTGTAATTGAGTACTGGACATTGAACTTGAACATTCAATCATTTACTCTAATTTGGTTCTACCAGTACTTACTACGAAGGAGAGGGTATTTTACGTTTAATTGTAAATTTCTTTTTGTTTTGGTTTCTTTCAAGATTTGCCGAGGAAAAATCTTGTTGTATTGGTTATCCGAGGAGAGCCAGGAAAATTGAAGTGGGGTTTTTTATTGTGTAAGCCCACAGACAAAGACACAATTGTAAAGGTTTTGGGTGAACTGTGAAAACCTATTTTGTGAGTGAACGCTAATATCCCCTCGTGTGAGGATATTAGGAGTGGAGTAATTCTCCCTGTTGTTTATGCGTTGGTGACACACAGTGCGAACCACTATAATCCCTTGTGTTGTGGTTGAATGATTTACATTTCTAATCTTTAATATTCATTTGTGGGATGTATGTGTGGTGATGAATGTTGTAATCGTTTAATTCAAGCATTGTGGGAATTTTGTAATAATTTAGAATTTACTTTCTGCTATTCCTTTATCTGCTTGAATTTAAATTTCCTTTAAAGTTGTTCCAACAAGGTTGCCCTGCCATTTTTATGGTGTATGGCTGTCCCTAGAACAATACATTTGTGATTACACTTTATTTCAATTTGTGCTTAATTCTGTATTCCTCTTTGGTTTGAGATTTGATACAAAGATCTTTCTAGAAATAAGGTTGTCCTATCATAAACTTTGGTTTTTGGTGAAAGGTTGTCCTTAGAATAACATTTGTATTAATCCCTCAAGATCAGATTTTTGAGGTTGTTTTACTTTCCTGCATTGTGATTTATTTTGGCTATCATATTATTTTTTTAATTCCGCTGTTATAACATTTATTTGGCATAGTCCTATTCACCCCCCCTCTAAGACATATAGCTAGGCCTTTTCAGACTCTACCCAACCGAGTCCTTGAGACTGAGTCACAATTGAGTCAGTAGTTTTCAGACTCGATCGAACCTGCATTTTAGGATGAAACCCTGATCAGATTCGGAGAATCGTTTCACTCCAATCTGTCTACCACATCATGTAGCACGACTCAAGTCCCAATCTCAACTAGTTTAGGTTTGGGGAGTTCCAAATAAGTCAACTCAGTAACAACTCATTACGGCCCTGGAAAGACTCATTCAAGTACCACTTATAACAACCCTTCTTGAGGAATAACCATTCCTTTAATAGGGTTTTGAAGCAAGAAAACTACCTAAGGCCGTACCTAACTAGATGAAAGTTGAGAAGTCCAACCGAGTCAACTCGACCGTAACTTGCTGGAGTCTTGTAGCACCTTATTCAGGACTGTCTTATAACTGGAACCCTAGAAGGATACTTACCTTCTATTGGTTTCAAACTAAATAGTGAAGAAAATCTCAACTCACCCACTGTTCATGCATGAACTAGAATAGTATTTGATTTTCATTTGCTTTGATTTAGGAATTCATAAACTCACCTTAAAAGGAAAACCAAATCAAAAGGAACTCTCAATCAAGGTGAGGGATATCCCACAAGGCTTCTCCATTTCATTAAGTTCTAAGGTAGTTTAAGCTTAATTGTACAGAGATATTGTAACTGTGTAAGTAGTACTCGTACTTCTTTTTACTGTGAATTGACATGGATATTCATGTGGAAATACCTTAGATCAGGTGACTCTAATCCATCTCATGAAAATTGTAACACACTCATGATATCACATTTGAAGACGCTTAAGTACTCTTCTATCTGTTAAGAATTCTAGTTTTCCATTTTAATGTTAAGTTGCTCCATTCCTACTCATATATTCAGATTCGTTATAATTTGAACAATACTAAAAACAAGTTAATTCTCTAGTTTTCCATATGGATAGGATGAGCATGAATTAACACATTAATTCCATTACTCAAACCTCACATTTGATAATTATGTAGTTGAAATTTGGCTTTATATTGTCTATGATATCTTGGTAATTGCATTATTTTGGGTATAATCTTTCTAGAAATGACAAGGGTCATGAGATCTCATTCCCTCATATTTTACAAACTAAAGTTTTGTATGGAATGCTATCTTTTATGAGAAATGTTGAATAGATTGTTAACAATTTAATATGCTTAAAATGTAATAATTGTGGGCTTTCCTTTGGACCTTGGGAAAGTAAATGAATTTATATTAAGCTTATATCTGAATGCTAGATATCCTGATAAAGGACTACAAGTCTTGATCATGCTTATGAGAATGATCTTGTTAATCCTATGGAATGTGCATGAGCATCATGGTACATGACATTCACGCATGACATATGAGCTTTTTCGAGTGCTCGATGTAAGTCACACTCTGATTGAGTTCCTGAAGGTTCTAGCACTTCAGTTAAACTCATAGAGCATGTGCATTTGTGCCGCTTTAGGCACTCTTTCTTTATATGAGGCTTTTCCGGGATTAGACACTTCTTGGGCGTACCCCGTGTATTTTTCCAGGAGATATCCTTGGGCGCACTCACTCACATGACTTTTTCCAGGTAGATAATCTACTGCGGGTGGTCTGTATGGTATTTTTCGGGTGGCTAGTTCTCCTTGGGTGTACCTATGAGTATTTTTTCAGGTGACTAGTCCGCCTTGGATGACCTTTTATTTTGACAGCTGGATGTGCATCCCCAGATCTGTGACTTGTATATACATACTTACACCCGTTCATTCATTTATAATTTCATGATTAGTCTCATTGTAATTCGAATATGTTGATTTAAACTATTTTGGAATGATATGATATGCATGAATCCTTGCGGGAAGTTCCCACTGAGTTTTCACTCACCCAATCGTGCGGTTACACCAAATAGACATAGGTATGATGAATAGGTGGAGACCCCTATGACGGGATTCCAGAGACGGCTAAGGTGGAGTTTAGCAAGGAGGGCCCTTATGCTGATGCAGTTGAGCAGTGGGAGCTCAACTGATATTTTAGTATTTACTTGCTTTCATATTCCAGACTATGTGTTTTGTTTGAGTTGTAAAAATATTTCCCCTATTGTGGGATTTCATGTTGCTCCCATTTACATGTATTAAACTTCCTTTTGTTACTCGTGATATCCCTGGCTTATGTAGTGATTGCTTATGAGTGTTGCCTTACTCCATGTTATGAAATTTGCTGTTATTTAGATGTATGTTAGTCCACTTCATTATGTAATACTCGGGTTCTCAATGAGGAGCGACTATCCTCGAGTTTTGAGGAGCAGGGTGTTACAACACGTGTGTCATCCAGACCATCTAGATCGTGGGACCCCCCCTGACGTATGTGTTTCATCCAGACCGTCCAAATCATGGGATCCTGATGTATGTGTTTTATCTAGTGTGGGGCGCACCTGCTGTATGTGCAGGGCCCACTTGATGTATGTGAGGCCCATTGTGGCCATGTGATGAGGCCCATTGTGATGTTTGAGGCCCGTGTGTGAGGCCCATTGTGATGTGTAAGGCCCATTGTGATGTATGAGGGCTGTGTGTGAGGCCCATTGTGATGTATAAGGCCCACTAGTCCTAGTGAGGCCCACCTTTTTCTACATGTGATTTACTGAGGTCGTCCAAATGCTGGACATCCAGCAGGTCCAGATGGGCTGGACTTGCAGCCATTAGAGCTCACCTTGTTGTACGCGTTATATATCCATGCTGTTCATTCCTCATGGGGCCCATTGGTGATGTGAAGGACACCCACACTCTCTGTCAGTTTTTTCCTGACCTGCCTTATATTGGGGGCCCAGATTTTATGTGCAGTAGGTCCAAATTCAGGTGGATGCCCACCAGCAATAGCTGGGCTGGGGTGTCCCACCATGGGACTGCCCCATAAGGTCCCTGTCAGTTTTTCTCGGGCCTGCCTTATATTGGGGGCCCAGATTTTATGTGCAACAGGTCAAAATTTAGGTGGACGCCCACTAGCAGTAGCCGGGCTGAGGCGTCCCACCATGGTACTGCCCATGAGGCCCACTATGAAGTATGTGTTATGCACACACCGTTCATCCATTTTCTGAATTGTGTGGGCTGCCCCATGAGGCCCACTATGATGTATGCGTTATGCACACACTGTTCATCCATTTTCTGGATTGTGTGGGCTGCCCCATGAGGTTCACTATGATGTATGTGTTACACACACTATCCACCCATTATCCCTAGGTCATGGGCTGTTTCATGAGGCCCACCATGATGTATGTGAGTTTGTTCTCACCGCCCATTCATTTTCCAGATAGTGTAGGGGCCGACTTAGAATCAAATCCCAAGTGGACTGCACCTTAGGGGCAATAGTGGTTAAATGTCCACCGTTGCAAACCTCCCTAGGGCCCACTATAAATCCACTGTCTATCTTTCCCTTGATTTAGGCCATCCTAAAACCATTGGGCCCCATTAATGTCAGTACTACCCATTTTTCTTATTGGGTTAACCCAAATCATTGGGCCCCCATTGATGTTAGTGATACCCATCTTCTCTTGTTGGGTTATCCCAAACCATTGGGTCCCATTGATGATGGTGTTTTCCACCACACCTTGTAGGATTACCCAAACCATGGAGTCCACCTAGATACATGTGTTGCCCAAGTTTAGTGACCATGCCCAAGGCCCACTTAAATGTTAAGTGGGCTACCCAATCTGTTTGGAAGGACACATAGTCCTAGATGTATGGACCCCACCAAAGCCCACCTTGTATACGTATCGGGCTCCCATAGGAAAGCCCAGTTTATTACATGATAGAGAGGGTAAGGAAACCTACTTGTTGTACATAGATTCACCCTCTTAACTCACCTTGTTGTATACCCACTTGACTCACCCCATGAGGCTTATCCTATCCTTGTGTCCAGTTGCTAGGACCACGGTGTCACGTATGTATCATCCACATCGTCCATTTAACTTTTTAGATAAGTGTGAGGCCCATCCTTGACATTAGTATATCATTTAGGCCATTCGCTGATTGAAGGAGAGTACATCATCACCCCTTGCCGTAGATGGAAGAATATGTGGTATCAGATTTGGAATATCCACTGTATAGAGCCTATCTCGATGTATAGGTTAGATCCACCACCCTTCTAGTGGACCTCGCCTTGAGATATATGTTATATTAGTGTCTTAAGAAGCTAATGTCAGTCTAACGTGGGACATACCACAAGGACTTTTATATGTCCAGTGGGGCATGTCGTTCAACTCATATTCTTTGTATGTGATATACCGGTTAAAACTGATTGTTGTCTGCTATATTTGATAACATGCTAGTGTACTTAGTCGAGTAGAACACACTGATAACATGCTTAGTATAATGACATCATGACATATGCCCATACATATCATTTGTATGCATGTTGTGAGGAATGATTGATCATAGCATATGCCATTGGGCTGAGATATTTAGAGGACTCCTTGTGAGATGGAGTTGCCCCACATGATCATGTGGTACGCGCAGGTTTGATGCATGACTGGATAATATAACTCACGCATCTCGCATTTTTGTATGACATAATCATTTTGCACCTTATCGACATCAGGGTTGTGGCCTCCATAGGCATATCGTGGATGGCTAGATGGGATACTAGAAATGTTTAATTTTAGCATATGGGCATTTAATATGTCCGTGGATGAAAGTCCCTAGACCCCTTGGTACCGGGGATGCTCCAACGTTTAAACTGAGTGGATACATAAGCGCTCGAGTGCCGAATACCAGTAGGCTATGTCTCCCACTGTGTCGTAGTCGGTTGGAAGTGTGGCCTTATCCACCCGAGTGAGGGGGCTGTGAGATAGGTTGAGTTTGACCACGCAAATGGGTCCGCTATCAATGAGCCTGGTAAATATTGGCGGACTATTGGCCAGGCGGCAGCCATTGTGGAGTGTACTAGGCCCCGATGATATCCAAGAGATGTATTGTAATGGAATGTGGACTTCTTAGTAGGAATTGCATGTTCAATATTTGACTCATTCATTCATTCATTCACTATCTACTCGGGCTGGTGGTGTGCAATTAAATCATTATGTGTACCTTCGCAATGGCCATGATTTCGGTTAGGTACGCGACCAACCTGAGATTGAGAGTTTTACCACATTGAGTTTAGCTATCCAAATTTAGGCATGAGACTGGTTTGGATAGAAGTCCCTTGTGATGAACCCCACAACTTGCGATACTACATACTATCATCCCGATTACACACTCTAGTTTTGTCATTCCTTTTGCATTATATATAGCATTGCATCCTCAATATATGACATTTAGTTTACTATGTTTCTACATTGCGTGGCCTAGATAATGCTGATGGTATTCGTGGACTCATCAAGATTTGTATGTTGCATTGCATCCTCAGTATATGACATTTAGCCTAATATGTCCTTGCATCGCATAGCCTGGATAAGGCTGATGGTATTTATGAACTTACTAGTATTTTCATTTACTCTAATATTGTATGCTTGGCACATGCATTGTGCACACACGCACCACCCTCTTCACTTCCCAGTAAGCTTATGCACGACTGTTACGTGCAGGTGATGTTAGGCCGTAATAGCATTGAGGCAGGAGTTTGTGGCAGATCATTTTAGAGATTTTGTTATTTATGTATTTCCCTTTCAGCACTGTAATCTAATGTTTATATTAGTGGATATGTATTGATGGTGTTGTTCTTGTGATTTGGGTATACTTCTGGTTACACTTCTTTACAAAAAAAATTTATACTGAAAATCCTCCTTGTAGGATCCCAGGATTAGAATTTGGCGTATGGGTGCTGAGAGCCAAGAGTGGGGGTACTACGAAGGCTCTCGGTGCTGGATTCGGTGATTGGGAATTCTTTGAGCCTGATTTTCAAGTTTAGTGCGTGACAGAAGTTGGTATCAGAGCATTACTTAGGAATACCTGAGGATAACATCACATATCTGCTGATAGCTACCTTTCACTCTATGATTGTTGAGAACTTCGAATGATTAGGTCCCCAAGTTTAAATAACTTAGAAACTTTCTGATATAGCTCCCTAGCTTGTGTGCATTCGAGAGTGCTCAAGGATAATAAGCCCTTGTTTTATACTGTAGGACATGACACTTGAGAGAGTGAGCCAAACGACTCCAGCGTCCGAGACCAGTAAGGTCCCGACCGTATCGGTGAGGGCGAATCAGCTTCAGTAAATGCTGCAGGCAATGATCACGATTCATCAGGGCAGGGTAGGCAACTCGCGCATGCACCTGCCCAGACTGAGCAGGAGCGCACGAGCTCCCTTCTACGCGACTTTAGGTGGCTAGAACCCCCTCGCTTCTAGGGAGATCCTGACTCGTTGGTAGCGGAGCATTGAAGATCTGAGGTGGAGAAGATCTTTGATAACATAAGGTGTACCACCCAACAGCGGGTTCCATTAACAATATCTCTTCTCCAGGACGAGGCCGAGCACTGGTGGGCATCGGTTGTCCCCATGGTAGGGGCCGAGTTCGAGTGGACGTGGGAGGACTTTGCGGACCGGTTCAACTGAAAGTTCTTCCCGGAGCACATTCGTTAGTAGCATGCACTTGAGTTTGAGACTCTTGTGCAGGGGGACATGTCGGTGTACCAGTATGAGGCCCGATTTGTCGCGTTATCGAGATTTATACCATACCTAGTAGCTGATGAGGGGCGAAAGGCCCGCCGTTTCGAGTGCGGCTTGCGCCTTGACCTTTAGAGTCATGTCGTTGGACACATACTCCCGACATTTGAGCAGGTCGTACTGTGGGCCCTGATATATGAGGCAGAATGGGCCGATTCCTAGCGGGTCTGTGATCAGAGCAGAGACCGGAGGGGGAAGTCCCCCTCTGGTAGCTCCCAGCAGCAGCGTCGACCACTGCAGAGGCACAGATCTATCCTTTCGAGCGCCAGCCGCACCTCCAACACCACCACTGAGACCGTTCACAAGTGTTTCTTACGGATGCGGTGGGACAGGGCATCGTAAGTATGAGTGTCCCTATCCGTGGTAGCCACATCAACTACTGAGACCGCAGCGACAGCAGTATATGTCGCCACCTCCACAGCAACAGCCGAGAGAGCCGCGACAGCCTCTACAGCAATAGCAGCAGCCACACCAGCCGCCAAGGCCCTAGTAGTAGCCGATGCAATAGTATAGGCCACCACAGTGGTAGCAGCAGTGACCTCAGAGGAGACATTCACCTCCCTAGTAGACCCAGGGTAGATTTTATACAGCCCAGCAGGATCCTCAGGCACCAGGAGGAGTCGTCAACGATTTGTGGACATGACCTTTGGACCGTCTGGCTAGATCATTCATGGATGAGGCATCTTAGGAGCGAGAAGCTGAGATTCACAAGCACTATCCCCATCTCTTTGATGATTGATTGTATTTTTGTATGCTGTCTCTAATTATATATGCTGCTATGTTTCCTCGTCCCTTATGAGCATGTTTAGTTGCATAATAGTGTAAATTTTGAGGATGAAATTTTTATTAGGAGGGGAGAGCTGTAAGGCACGTATCCTACTCCGTATCGTTCCTACTCCGTCGAATTTCGGTGACCTGTGACCTATAGATAGCATTTGCACATAACCCTAAGTCACATCCCTTAGATTTGAGTTAATTCGACTTGAGACTTATACCCTAGCGACCACGCCATCGCCGCGGTTCCAACGCCACATCTTGCGCACCTATGTGATGCCCAGACCAGGAGTTATGGGCCAACATATATCTAGAGGAAACACTGCACGTTGTGAATTTCGAGAGATTCCAGAGAATCTCTACCCACCTTTCACATCAACTAGTCAAGAACACATCCCATCACAAACCCATGCTTTTCTTTTCCCCCAAGGCAAGCAACCCTCCCCAAAGTCAACTCTCATGTCTCCTCTTTTACACACCCATCACTCCACCCATCACTCTCTTACACACCCATCACCCTCTTAACCATCACATCCCCTTTTTCTCTCATTTTCTCTACCCATCCCAAGCAACCAAGGAGAGTGTGTAACGCCCCATACTTTCCAATACTTGAGTGTTACCATGAAATCTAATTTAGTATAAATATAAGACTAGCTTAAATGAACATTCAAGTTCATTCTAGCTTAAATCCAACCGTTGAAAACAACCCTCACCCATACATCAAGCTATCCATTTGTTATTTTTCAAAATGTACCTCCACATTGACGTAGGAATCTATTTTCAAGATTTTCATCTCTTCGATAAATCAATCCAATTATTCATCATAAATTTGGAAATCTAAGTCGCGAGATCCACCGTTCATCAAATCCATAACATTTGGTCAATCGCTCTAACACTTGATTTCCCTAATCCAACCACTAGGTTGTAAATTAAATTTTTAGATTACAATTGGACAATCCTAGAAACTATTAAATCCGATTTATACCATACCTATTTGGAATTCACGTTATGACAACCGTTCGGTTTTAGATCAGGTAAATCAATTCCATTTAGACGCGTCTAAGAAAATCCTAAGACCATAAATTGGTTTCTTTGAAACAATCTAACCGTAGGTTACGTGAACTGACTGTCGATCTGAAGACCTACCCATGTATTCACACCGTAGGATCTTAAAGAACCTAATTGATAATTTGTTTTGATTTAATCAAATCATCTTACTATTGATCCTTGGGGAGAAGCCCCGTGGACACTCCAACTCCAATTCAAGGCCAATTTAATCGTTGAGTTAGGAGTCTAACTATACACCCGCACCGTTAACGGGCCTACAACACTCAAGCTCATAGCTCACTAATTGATCGTCCTTATCCCAACTTCTAGTAACGGAATGTACCATTGAAACCCACTTAAATGAGCTCTAAGACCCTTTTAACCATAAATGTTCAAAGAGAGAGTGATTGACTATCAGATCGAGGAAATTCCATAAGTGAAGACTTAAAATAGAGGTGACTGGCCCACCTAAGCTTTGGATCTGCCTAATCCTCGGTCTGATGGCCCAATAGCTCTATTTAAGATGAGGGGACAAAGTGGATTTCACTAAACACTACCATGGGACGAAAGTGCTCACATGGGTGCCAAGTTGTGAAAGTAACCACTAGAACCTATCCAAATAAGCCTGGGAAGGTTTAGGAATGCTGGTGATCCGATCAAGAAATAATCCGACCGTTGAAGTGTTGGTAATCGTTAGTTAAAATCATGGAATGGAGTATTATGGCCCACTTAAGGTAGAAATCTGCCTCATCTTTAGTTTGAGGTCCATGACTGAAATATGGGACTTGATGATTGGTGGAGATTTCACGTAACATCAGTTTGGACCCCACATCTTCCTGATCGTGCACCATAATGGGCGTGCGCCCTCACCGCACCGAACCTAGAGGTCAGTCAAATCGGGTTTGACTCGACTGCGCCCGAAGAGGAAGAAAAACTCTCTCCCTCCTTTCCGATTTTCTTCTTGCTAACGGACGGATAGATGTCCGTAGTTTAGATCAATGCCCAAAGATCAGGGCCCATTTCAATGATCAAGACCGTTTATCATGGCCAGATGATGATTCTGAACATACCTTAGGTGGTCACACCTACTAGATTGCATCCTCATGCACACGAGAACCAACCCAAGCAAGACATAAGCACAACGGTTTCCAGAAATGGAAACCTGCTGTGTTGCAGTCGGGGTGATCCGTGTAACGTCCCATCTCTGCATCTCCACCGTTCAAGACAGGGAAATCCTAGCCGTCCATTCATAAAAAACCATTTTAGGGCCCCTCAATGCCAGAGAAAGAAACTGCGGCCGGTTTCACTAGCCGTATCTAGAAGCAGTTTCAAGCCGATTCAATCTGGGCCACCCATTCTTCATCCAATGGCTCTAGGGAGAGCTAGGGCTCATTATAAGCACGAGGGGATTGAGGAATAGGGACTCCTCATCCGTTCCTTGCAGCTACACTCGAAAATCTGCTGTTTCCTTCCTCCAGCGAACCCGCCAACCCAATGACGTCCAAGATCCATTCCATCCATTCACCTAGCTCCATTACACCCCTAGAAACCCCCCCATGCTGACGGAATGAAGAAAGAAGCAACGGGAGAGAGACTGCCATTAACAACACCTTTCTTCTCCACCACTGCCGTGCCCTCAACTGAGTCGCAAATCGAGTCGGACCAGGTCTGGCTAGTTTGGGATGTGTACAAGTCAAGTCCAGATGCGCCTGGACTGTCATGAATCAAAAGAGGAAGAAGAAAATAGAGAGTAGGGGTGGTGCAGCTGCACCACAACTCTACTCAATAGCTCCAAGCCGCTGCACGACTCGGTTGTGTCGTGACTGGGTTAAATCCAATGGTGTTGTGGGACTTCGAAGAGAAAGAGAGTGAGAGAAAGAAAGTAGAAGAGAGAATGAAAGAGTGTGGGCTCGAGCTAGTGCTGCACTGCACCAATTCGCCGCACCACCTTGACTCGGACTGAGTTTGGTCTATGGCCCTGCTGGAGTTCCAGCACACACACACAGAGATGAAGTAGGAGAAACAAAAAGAGAGTAGAGAAGAAGAAAAGGAGAGAGAGAGTGATGTGCAGCACTGTCTTGGCCCAACCGAGCTAGGTCAACTCGTGGGCCATTGTCGAGTTGACTGGACTCGACTCACTGAGTCTAAGTCAGGCTGAGCTTGGCACCCATTGCTGAATGTCTCCAGTAGGAAGACAGAAAATAGGGAGAAGAGAGGAAGAGAGGGGGTGTTGGCTCGATGGTTACTGTCGAGTTAACTCGGTTGAAGCCCACCGAGTCCAGCTGGGTTGATCCGGGTGTTGTCGATCTCGTCCAGCCATATTTTGCTGAATGGAGGGAACATCATCTTGTTTAGGTATGGAACTCGACTCATGACTAGGTTATGAACCAATACTTTTACCAGGTTAAATCGGCTCCTACCTGATGATAAACCATTTTGTGGTTGTGCTTGTACAGTTTCAAAAGCCATTATCACAGGATCGAGTCTTCGAATCTAAATAAGTTGGGTTGTGCCAAGAAATTCAAGTGAGTTTATCCTAAAGATTAGTAGAATCGCATTATCATCATCATTATGATTATATTATTATTATTATTATCATGGCTTGTTAGCAAATTATCTATTATAATAATAGTTATTATAGACAAGAAAATAAAATAACATCATTATTAGATACTAGTGTATTATTTTGTTACTCTTAAATGTTATCATAAATAGTAGATCATAATATTAATTATCATCATAATGATTATTATTAATATATTGGTTAATATAAATTATAACACTAACGCTAATAGTTATCTTGTAATTATTAAGTTTAAATCATAACTAATACACCAACTAGAGTTCAAATCCTAGAATCTAAGTTTAGGATTAAACCACAGGATGAAAATCCTAATCTTGCATTAAAACCCTAAGATGAATAATTCAAACTCTAGGTCGATACCCTAAACATAGATAGTGTGTTAGGTTTGGATCTAATTCTAGAATTTTATAATTCATAGTAGATCATAGTATCTATTATCATGACTAGATTCATTATTGATAGTTATGACTATTATCATTAGAAAATATTAATCACTTTCCTTATGAGATTAGTAAAATTCTTGTTAATATGATTATTAGTGTTAGCCCTTATTATATTTTTGTTAGTAAAGATTTCATTACTATTACTTGTATTAATTAAGAGATTATTAGTCATTATAAGAATATTAGATAATGTCGGTATATTTAAATATGAACTTGTGAATCATCATTATTAATATTGATTATTTAATACTTCTATTATGACTATTATTTCATTCATGGTACAAAAGTAATAATAGTAATAATAATCAGAGTTCAAATCCTAAGGTATAAGCCTAGAACTAAACTCTAGGATGAAAACCTAATTTCACACCAAAATCCTAAAAATAAGTAACCCAAGCCTTAGGTAGTGCGTAGAACTTGGATCTAATTGTACAAGTTCATGAATTGTGGTTGGGTTTGACCCTAAGGGAGCACGCACCTCCTAGCAATGACATAGGCGGTTCAAAACATAAGGTGATGACTTTTCCCCTTAAGCTTTTCATTTCCAAATTAGTTTAAGTAATAGTCTTTAATTGATTCATAAATGTTATCTCATAGCATGCGATCTTGTATCGATTCTTAATGCATGGCTTATACTTGAATTATATTGACAGTTGTGAACCATGATTTCATACAATAACTTCTTACATGATGCTGTCATTTGAATTCCAATTGATAGTTCTTATCATGACTTATTGCGATTGTTATAAATCAACTTATGCCTGATGTGTCATAACTATATGCTTTCTCATGGATTGTTGTGAGTCACTTATGGATCTCTATTCACTACATTTTCTTGTGGTTAATCCCTCGTGTATGTGAACCCATACTTAGGATGTAATAAGATGAGTTGTGGTAAGAAATGGGCCCTCGATTTAAAGGTTATTTGGGATATGGAACATTAATGTGGGATTTACCATCCATAGGGCATACGGCTTGAGTGGCTTAGAAATGATCTCTTTTAACCGCTCTAATTTAGCCTTGCTTGACCCTTTTTATCGATTGATTTAATGTTCCGTGTACCTTTTTTACCGCTGTGATTTGACATTTGTCCCATATTTTGAGGTTTGGTCGACATGGCTTCGATGGCCTATACCATGCGATGATAATCCCTACTTATTGAATTTGATTGGCTACTGATTGACGGGCTCCATTAAACATTTTACGATGGGAAAATCTCATGAGTTGGGGATGGTGGTCATGGGACACTATGCCTGAGCTGTCGGCCTACGCTGGGTGACGAGCCCCCCGCAGTGACCATTGAGTTATTCAAACTGGCTGATTGTAATTGGAATAATAATAGTTTAACTAATCATGCATTCATATCATATTGGTGATGATGGGTGGCTAATTGTGGATGTTGTAGCACATGCCCTTAGGTTTAGTAGGGTATCGTTTTGCTAGCTCTCAGACCACTAACTATAACACTTGGTTACCTGTACGAGTTATGCTACGCTAGTGACCTACGTACGAGATATGTACGATGACTTGGCACCATGTTGTACGAGATATGCTACGCTGGTGACCAGTCTTTTGCATGGGTGATGAGCCCAAGTTCGACTGGATGAGCATCCCCAAGTCAATGTGCATTCACACATCCATGCATTTAAATAAGACTGCATTATGTTGTGTTTGAATATCTTGTTGTTTTTAACTATGCTTAGCTAAGGCGACATTGTGTAATCTTGGGGGGAATTCACACTGAGTTGGCCACTCATCCATGAAATATATAAGCATACAGGTAGCACAGGTGGCTTAAGTGATTTTCAGGTTTAGACGGATGAGGAATCGAGTACAAGTGCCAGGGATACATAACTGTATTGTTAAGAGAAGCTGCACGGTCTTGCGGCTCGAATTTACATGCATTCTATTATTTCTCATGTATTAAATCATGTAAATCTTGAATTTGTTAACTTTATAGACATTGGTTTGTATAAGTCATTATGGGCAGACTCTTGTATATTCTGAATAAAATTACAAATTTTCCTTTACGTTGATTTGTCCATTCTACGCTAAACTGCTAACTCTGAAAGATAAAAAAATAGATATGGAATTTGGTTCTCTATAAATTAACACTCGGGTTTTTAGGAAACGAGTCATATACTCGGGTCCTGAAAACACGGGGCGTTATAGAGTGGCCGTCTAAGCAAGAGAAGCTCTAAGGAGAGAAAACACCCAAGTGTTAAGCCTATCTTTCCCTACCCCAAATCTCTCATCCCAACCCTTCAATCTTCATCATTCTCCATTAAAGAAGAAGCTTAGGAGCTAAGGAAGCCAAAGAACTAAGAAGAAGATCCAAGAGATCCCATTTTGGGCCCTAGGTGTGGCCGATGGCCCACCATAATGCATATGTTCATTTCATGATGGGGCCATTCTCCATGGACCCCATCATGATGTTTATTTTGATTCCCATTGTAAGAACGTCATCTAGACCTTGCAATTGTTGGTGGGAAAGGGATTTCCACCAGTGATTCATATTGGTGGGCCCACAAGGATTGGGACCCAAGATGATGTATGTATTGTATCTCTAAGGGAGGGCTCATAGTGGCGGAGCCCCTCCCCTCCCCAAGTCTCTCTCTCTCACTCACTCTCTCTCTCTCTCTCTCTCTCTCTCTCTCTCTCCCTTGTTGATGGCCCCTATGATGCATGTATTTTATCTACGTTGTCTATCCAGTGGGACAGCATAGCTGTCCACCGAGTGGACCACCCACGCTGCCCAGACTGGGCTTGCATGTCAGCCGATCACACAGGCCTGGCCGTAGGGAAAAACACAAAGATCAGCTTGATCCCAAGCTGGGTGGCCCACCTACTTGGACCCCCCTCTGATGTATGTATTTTATCCATGCCGTCCACCTAGTGGGCCCACCTTGCTACCATTATAGGGCCTGCATGACTGGCCAGTCATGCAGGGCTGTTTGATGGGAAAACGGAAACATCAACTTGATTTCGGAGTGGGGTGGCCCACTCACGTGGACCCCACCTTGATGAATGTTTAGCAGCCACACCGTCCGTCCAGCTGGCGTGGTCCTGATTAGGGTGGGCCAGATGGGCCAGGAGCTGCTGGACGGGCTGCTGTCTAGACCATCTAATAGGCCTAGACGCAGGGAAAATACAAATATCAGCTTGCTCCAATTCTGGTGGGCCACATGCACGTGGGACCCACCTGATGTATATGTTTTATCCTCACCGTCCAGTAGAAGGACGGTGGGACTTACCCTGCACGTGTGGCATCCACACTGTCAAGCGTGGGACGGTGGGATCCACCATGATATATGTGTTCTGTCCACATTGTCCAGCTGAGACAGTGGGACCCACTTGATGCACTTCTGTCATCCAGGTCATCCAGATCGTGGGATCCCCCCTCACGTATGTGTTTCATCCAGACCGTCCAAGTCATGGGACCCTGATGTATGTGTTTTATCCAGCTTGGGGCGCACCTGCTGTATGCAGGGTCCACTTTCTGTATGTGCAGGGCCCACTTGATGTATGTGAGGCCCATTGTGGCCATGTGATGAGGCCCATTGTGATATATGAGGCTCGTGTGTGAGGCCCATTGTGCTATGTAATGCCCATTGTGAAGTATGAGGCCCATTGTGATGTATAAGCCCACTAATGCCTAGTGAGGCCCACCTTTTTCTGCATGTGATTTACCCAAGCCATCTAAATGCTGGACATCCAGCAGGCCCAGATGGGCTAGACGTGCAGCCGCTGGAGCCCACCTTGTTGTATGCGTTATATATCCATCCTGTCCATTCCTCGTGAGGCCCATTGGTGATGTGCATGGCCCCCACTCTCTCTGTTAGTTTTTCCTGGGCCCGCCTTACATTGGGGGCCCAAATTTTATGTGCAGCAGGTTCAAATTCAGGTGGACGCCCACCAGCAGCAGTTGAGCTGGGGCATCCCACCATGGGACTGCCCCATGAGGCCCACTATGATGTATGTGTTATGCACACACCATTCATCCATTTTCTGGATTGTGTGGGCTGCCCCATGAGGCCCACTATGATGTATGTGTTATGCACACACCGTTCATCCATTTTCTGGTTCGTGTGGGTTGCCCCATGAGGCCCACTATGATGTATGTGTTACACACATTATCCATCCATTATCCCTAGGCCGTGGGCTGTTTCATGAGGCCCACCACGATGTATGTGATTTTGTGACCATGCCCAAGGCCCACTTAAATGTTGAGCGGGCTACCCAATCTGTTTGGAAGGACACATAGTTTTAGATGTATGGACCCCACCAAAGCTCACCTTGTATACGTTTGGGCTCCCATAGGAAAGCCCAGTTTATTACATGTTAGAGAGGGTGAGGAAGCCCACTTGTTACACATAGATTCGCCCTCTTAACTCACCTTATTGTATACCCACTTGACTCACCCCATGAGACTTATCCTATCCTTATGTCCAGTTGCTAGGACCATGGTGTCACGTATGTATCATCCACACCATCCATTTACTTTTTGGGACAAGTGTGAGGCCCATCCTTGACGTTAGTATACATCTAAGCCATCTGTTGATTGAAGGAGAGTACATCATCACCCCTTGCCGTAGATGGAAGAATATGTGGTATCAGATTTGGTATATCCACTGTATAGAACCTATCTCGATGTATGGGTTAGATCCGCCATCCTTCTAGTGGACCCCGCCTTAGGATATATGTTATATTAGTGTCTTGAGAAGCTAATGTTAGTCTAACATGGGACATACCACAAGGACTTCTACATGTCAGTGGGACATGTCGTTTAGCTCCTATTCTTTGTATATGATATACCGGTTAAAGCCGATTGTTGTCTGCTATATTTGATAACATGCTAGTGTACTTAGTCTAGTAGAACACACTGATAACATGCTTTTAGTATAATGACATCATGACAATGCCCATACGTATCATTTGTATGCATGTTGTGAGGAATGATTGATCATAGCATATGCCATTGGGCTGAGATATTTAGGGGACTCCTTGTGAGACGGAATTGCCCGACATGATTGCGCGGTATGCACAGGTTTGATGCATGACTGGATAGTATGACTCACACATCTCGTAATTTTGTATGACATGATCATTTTGTGCCCTAACGACATCAGGGCTGTGGCCTCCACAGGCATATCGTGGATAAACAGATGGGATACCGAAAATGTTTAGTTCTTGCATATGGGCATTTAATATGTCCGTGGGTGAAAGCCCCTATACCCCTTGGTACCGGGGATGCTCCAATTTCTAGACCGAGTAGATACATGAGCGCCCGAGTGCCAAATACCAGTAAGCCGTGTCTCTCACTATGTCGTGGTCAGTTGGAAGGGACTGTGGCCTTATCTGCCCGAGTGAGGGGGCTGTAAGCTAGACTAAGTTTGACCAACTCGCAAATGGGTCCACTATCGAGGAGCCAGGTAGATATTGATGGACTACTAGCCAAGTGGGTAGTGAGGACTCTTCCACTTGCATGGTTGTGCAGCTAGGGAGGCAGCAACAATGTGGAGCGTACTAGGCTGCGGTGATATCCCAGAGATGTACTGTACTGGAATGTGGACTTCTTAGTAGGAGTTGCATGTTCAACATTTGACTCATTCATTCATTCATTCACTATCCACTTGGGCTAGTGGTGGGCAACTAAATCATTGTGTGTACCTTCGCAATGGCCATAATTTTGGTTGGGTACGCAACCAACTTGAGATAAGGAGTTTTACCACATTAAGTCTAGCTATCCAAATTTAGGTATGGGACTGCTTTGGATAGAAGTCCCTTGTGATGAACCCCACAACTTGTGATATTACATACTATCATCCCGACTACACACTCTAGCTTTGTCATTCCTTTTACATTGCATATAACATTGCATCCTCATCATATGACATTTGGTTTACTATGTTTCTGCAGAGCATGACCTAGATAAGGTGGATGGTATTTGTGGACTCATCAGGATTTGTATATTGCATTGCATCCTCAGTATATGACATTTAGCCTAATATGTCCTCACATCGCATAGCTTGGATAAGGCTAATGATATTTATGGACTTGCGAGTATTTCCACTTACTTTGATATTGTATGCTTGACACATACATTGTGCACACACGCACCACCCTCTGAGCTACCTAGTAAGCTTATGCACGACTATTGCGTGTAGGTGATGTTAGGTTGCAACGGCGTTGAGGCAGGAATTTGTGGCAGATCGTTTTGGAGATTTTGTTTTTTTTTTTATGTATTTCCCTTTTAGCACTATAATCTAATGTTTATATTAGTGGATGTGTGGTGATGATGTTGTTCTTGTGATTTAGGTATACTTCTGGTTATGCTTCTGTACAAAAAAAATCATACTAAAAATCCTCCTTGTAGGATCCCAGGATCGGAATCTGGCGTATGGGTGCTAAGAGCCAAGAGTGGGGTACTACGAGGTTGTCGGTGCCGGATTCGGCGATCGAAAATTCTGTGAGCTCGGTTTTCGAGTTTGGGGCGTGACAACCATTCCCCACTTTAACACGAGTAATGACAATGATTATAAAAAATTCTCAGACTGTTGACGAACAATTTGTCACCTACACCATCTGTTCTGATTTAGGTGGATGTTAATTGCTTGTACAACTATTTTGAATCTTTTTTTTTAAGCTTTTCATGTCGATTAACCATATCATTCTTTTGTAGTCACTCGAGAGCTATCAGCCACAAAAAAGCAAGTCATAGTGGTGCAACCGCTAAATCAATGTTAACCAACGACCAATGCTCCTGAAGTTGCTAATGTACAAACTGTCGACTTTGAGGACATAGTCAGCATCAAAGCTCTTCCTTCCCATAATTCTCCTGAAGTCGCGACTCTTGTCACTGAGTCCGAATACATGGTCAATCTTCTGTAAATACCTCCTTTCGTTGTTGACCAAGAACATGAGGAAGAAGAAGAAGAACTATTAAGTGTTACATCTCATAATTCTAGCAAAAGATCATCTCCTCGATGGATTTCTTCATCAGTCGAATAACTTCCTCTAACGATTATAGAGTCTTCATCTCATGAGGTAATTGTGCCTGAGCTAATGATAGAAGAGACTCCACCGATTAATGCTCATGTGCTTTGTTCACCCCCACTACCCACATATGTGCCAACAATCATGGGCGAACCTTCTATTCCTCTTACTTTTATCGAAGGCGTGCTTCTGCTCGACGATATCCTTTCCTCTCTTAAACGGGCCCTTGTTGAAGATATCGATATGGCCGAATCACCTTCTTTCTCGACCAGTCTACAAAACCTCAAGGAAGAGCTTTGTTCAAAGGACAACCTTACACCAAAATAAATGCGAAAAATAAATGCAAATAGCTGAAACAAATAGCAACCTTAATTGCAATAGTCTTGAGAGGTTGATACAAACTTTGTTCAAAGGACAACCTTACACCAAAAACTAAGGTTTATGGTAGGACAACCTGATGTCTTGAACTCAGTAAGAATCAAAATCTCAAACTAATACAAGAAGCCATATAAACAGATCTAACTATTACAACATTCACCACAAGAACTTGAAATATAAATACAAGCATTCACCACATCACATATATCATCATCATCAATGTCAACATCCACCAAACTCTAAGAATTATAGTGGTTCGGTGTGTTCACCAACTGTCCTCAAACAACCACACCTACTCCACTCCCAATATCTACAACCCATGGGATATTGGCTTTCACTATGAAAGAAGGTTTTCCAAGGTTTACCTTAAAACCTTTACGATTGTTTTTCAATGGGCTAACATAATTCAAACCCCACGCTAAGATTTTCTGGCTATATTAATCAAAACTAAAAGAAAGATTTTCTGGCAATCTTACAAACCACAATAGAGATTTTCTGGTAATCTCACAAAACTAAAAGCAGAAAAATGATAATACTTAGCTGTAGATTCTCTTTTGATGTAGCCTGGTAGAACCGCTTCTTTGAAAATGAAGATGTTCAATCACTCAAATGGAAGGGTTCTAGGTCTAAATGACTTTTAAATTAATCCAACCTTAGGCTAGTTTGATTCAATTTCTTAGATCTCAAAAGAGTTTATATCAGAATTCCCTTTTTATAAAATCAGAATGAAGCAACAAGAGATCAAGAAATTGCTAATCAAAAAGCTATAAAAAAAGAATCTAAAATTACCGTATAATAGCTTGACAAATTGGGGGACTTTTCTCACTAAGTGGTAGCTTGATTTGGCGTGGAATTAATGAAAAAAGGTGAGAAAAGACCACTATTTATAGGCTGAAAATTGGTTCACTCGACTGGTCCTGAGAGCAACCAAATTTCAAAAATTCTGGCATGATCGGATAAAATAGACTCTTGACTGGTCGATCATGGCACACGATTAGTCGAGTTGAGCTCAAATTAGTTGCTAGAGTTCGAGTCTAGCTAGTCTCCACGACCGGTTGAGGACCTGCTGAAAAAATCTAAAAATTTAAATGAAAACCTAGACTGGTTGAGAAAAACCCTGGACTGGTTGAGCCAGTGCCTGGACTAGTCGAACAATGACTAGGACTAGTCGAAGCAAAGCCTAAAATAAGTATAATGAACCATATTAAGTATGCAACATGAATGACCTAAACCTATGGTCTTTCTAGGGTCAATTATACCTCAAATGATGAACATTGAACTTGTCGCTATGGTAGATCCAGTAGATAGTATACTTGAGGTACTTATAGCTTGAACTTGTTTACTTGTAGCTTGCTCTTGACCATGTAATGCACTTGGACTTTGATCTTGCATTTGAAGTAATATTTGCACTTGATCTATCACTTGAACTTGAAGTAGTTCTTGAACTTGAACATGAACATTAACTTGAACATGACGTAAATGTAACACTTGAAATTGATGTAGGACTTGAAGGTGAACTTTCCATCTCTTGAAGAAGTCCATCTTACCAAGGTGGTTTGTCACTACAAAATTTGACAATATAGGGTGCTTGATATAGATCATAGCGCTTACAAGTTCATCATTCAATGCATGGCTTAAAGGTAATCATTGCTACATTCATTGCCTGGATTGAACTTTGAACTCCAACCTTCATTGATGATCTAAAAACACTTTTTAATAACAAATCATTGCGTTGTGATCGTTGAATGTTTAGCTTTGAGAATCTTCTCTAGCTCTTAAAGATAAATCATTAACTAGATTAGATTTACCTAAACCTTGACCAACAACCTCGGAACCTTTGATTGGAGCATCTACAACTTGTTGCAGTTCACGAGAGCTAAAGACTCTTCATCAATTGGAAGATCTTCATCATGTGTTGAATGGGGCTCACTCGCTTAATTGAGAAGAGGCCACTGCTCTTGGTCTTGAAATGCACGAGCCACGCCCGACAAAAGCATTCTTGAACATGATCAATTTATTAGGAGGAATTTTTTCTAGTGAAAAAATATTCGATGACATAGTAGTCACGCTAGATTTAGTCGAATCACTTAAAGAATGAGCAACTACGAAAGATGAAAAGAAATAAGAGCATAAAAGAAGTAGCATTACGTGCAAAAGGACACTATACAAATATATACTTGTTGCTAGGGCTGAAAGTCGGGTGAGTTGGGTCGGGTTGGTGGTAAACCCTAACCCAACCCAAGGTTCCTATACCTCAACCCTAACCCAACCCAACCAAATCTCGGGTTGGGAATTCTCAAACCAAGCCTAAACCAAGCGGGATCGGTTGGGTTGATCGGGTTGGTCGGGTATATACATGCTAATATTTTCATTATTACATCATTTATTATATTTCAATATAGGACTTATTTTTTGTATCTATAATTTTATTAATTATATATGTGATTATTCATTATAAAGAACTTCATTTTTTTCTTTAAAAAACAAGCTAAAATATAAGACAACTACTCCTTTAAAAGTCATGTAGCATAGCATGAAGTCTATTTAGGAGAGAGAAATCTGGCATATGTTGTTAGCTTGAGTCTTTAAAAATGTCGTGGACAAATGAGACTCGACATCACTAGTGTGCCTTCGACATAAACGATCCACACTCAATTATAATTTATAAGTAACTTATATATTGATCAGGTTCGGGTTGGGTCGGGCAACCCGAGGCCTCAACCCGAGCCCAACCCAAGTTTTATCGGGTTGGTATTTGTATAGCCTAAGCTTAAGATCGGACCTGAAATATCCTGTCCAAGCCTAACCCAATGTCGGGTCGGTCACGGGTTGAACCCGCCCAACTTTCAGCCCTACCTGTTGCATGAACAAAGGATATGAGAATCGATGTAAGCGAACTATTTGTTTTAAAAGGAATAAAGGAAGGAATAGGGCCACTACGGGTAGATAATTCTTCACTATTATATTCTTCAGGGGATTCCTCTTCAATGGGTTCTTCAATTATTGCTTGTTTTCCTTTTTGAAGAGTATGATGCTCTCTTTCTGATGACTTTGATCCTGTAGCCAAAGTAGAGTCATCTCGACGAACCCGCAATGGCGGAGGGGACCATGGTTGCACATGCAGATCAATTGTTGACGATGAAGAACTTCATCGCAACAGTTACATTGCGAAGGATGAATCTGGATTTTCTCTTGATTTATATGAATCATCCAGGAAAGTACCGAACATCACCCACCCCTTGAGGCTATCAGCAGGTTTTATCTTGCAAGTGGTCTCTTCAAAAGAAATCTTTATGCAAACTTGAATAGGACTGGGGTCATGATCCCTCTCTTCGATATAGCCTATGGCCTAATCCGTCCTATAATTCTTCACCCGTGGTGGGTGAATCCATATGGGGCAATCAACTGGATGACAACTGCGCACTAAAAAGTACCGATGAGCCCACCAGCGCATCCAGCAATATGAAGTGCAAACCAGATAATTATGGCCTGGAATCATGAAACGTGATCCCATGAGAACAGTAAATAATTGACTCCATATTAATGCCCAATTATATGGCTTGATGCTGTAGCTCCTCATTATTCTCGTAACATAGCCATAGGTCTTCGGCATCGTTTGGGTAAAGCCAAAATGACAAGCAAACCTATTCGGATAATACGGTTCACGCCAGAACTTGCTGCCTTCTCTCAGTGGGAGAGTGTTGGATCTGATGTTCGTTAGAGGAGAGGGAATTGTCATCAATAACCTCTTTGTTTCAAAAACATTTTCAAGCGAGAACTGAAAGAAATCGATAAAATTGGTATTTTCTATTTTATCCACGACCCAAGCATATGGTCTCTTGATCATATTTTGTCTCTGATAATACTAGAGAAAGAGCCGATGTGGATGCACATATGCCTTCTCTGGTTCATCAAAAGTCCCTGGAAAATAGACCCCTAACCAGCTTACAAAGTAGTGCCATGGGGTATATGTTGAGGAAGCTCCGATAGATGGATTCTTATAATGAGTGGCGACATCTCCAAACGCATGATATAATGAGTAAAGAGTTGAGGGCGTCAACGAATATTTTTGGCCTTTTGTCATTGCACCCGCGACCACAAAGAGTGTTGGTCTGATAGTATCCATCCATTGCGAATTTAGGAGCACTATTAAGGTCAACCAATAAGCCAGAAAGGTAGCCAATTCACAAGAAGCACTGTATTTGATAGGGCCTTTAACCTTCCGAAGAAGAACTTCAAGTTCTTGAGAGTTATGATCCACAAAACTATCAAAACAGTGAAAATAGAAATACATTTATTGAACGAGCAACAAAGAGTATGCAAAAAATGGAAATTTTAGTGAAGAGGGAAAAATACACTGCAAGCTTTGAGAGAAATGGGCTAGCTAGTCAAGGGAAGAGATCTTGTCGATATTCTGAAATTTGGCTCTCCTTGAAAAGTTCGATAATAGTCTCTGAAATCACAGGCTGACGATTTTCTAGGGAGAAATGCGCAAACTCCTCATTCGTAGGCACGTATTCATTAAAGAAATCACCTATAATAGGGAGGCCTGTAATTCGGTGAAGTCCCATAGAATAATGCTAACTTCACCCAAAGGAAGATGAAATGAATTAGTGGTCGGGCACCATACTTCAAGAAACTTTTGAAGATAGTTGTATCTCTATAGAAATACTCAAATGTGGCTTTGATGGCATCCAAAAGATTGATTTGTTTTAGGATGTCCGAATGCTTCTTGACGATAGCTTGGGCCCACACACTATAATAATTGCGTGAAAATAAAAAGCCTCTAGTCTTGAATTCTCCTGTAACCCCCAACGAGTCTCTGGCACAGAAATATTGTTGGATGGTTTCAAAATAATGACTAGGGAAGAGATGATGAGGGTTGTAACACGGTCGTAAAAATCGCATAAGATGGGTTATACTAGTCTTCTGACGAGACCCTTTCTCTATGAGATGTCCTGCTAGGATTCGAGATTCCTTCATAGTTTAGTGATCTGTGAAGATGAGCCTGCTCTGAATCATCTAATTAGCTGGTTTTTTATGAAGGATTGACCAGTGACAACATAAATTCATAGGAAGACGATCATTTCATCCCAAAATGGACTGCGAATTTCGAATATCTCTTGACGAATCTCTATGCATGCCCACGTATTTTGGAGTTTCTTCCTAATATCCTCTAGAAATTGTTGGGTTTTGCCCCTCAAAGGCGCATGATCCTTAACTATAGTCTTTAATTGTTTTGTGGGTCTATCATTAGAATGTACAGATTGAGAGGGTTTAGGGGTACACTGTTGAAGATTACCATACATATTTTTGCCCGTACTCCTGACCATTTGGTTACAAAAGCGGAATGTAAAATGGAAGGAAATGGGACAACATTCCAATACTTGAAGAATTTTCTGCCGAAACGGAGATTAGAGGTGGGCATGTCAGACCCGATCTGGTGGATCCGACCCGATCCGACCCGACTCGGTATCGTTCCGAACATAATCGATGGCTTAGATCAGCCCTGATCAAGTCTGTCAATCCAGATCTGATCTTTTTTTGGGTCGGGTTTGGATAGTGTTGTATCCGGATAGAACCGATCCAAAAACCAGACCGAAAGGGTCCGAACCGAACCGACCCGACCCGACCCGGTATGTAAATAGCTTTATATTTTTACAAAATTCTCTTTCTCTATAAAGATTTACCTACCACGCATATTTTCAAAAAACAAAAGTTTTACCACACAACCTTGTCATTTGGCGCCAAAAAACCCAACTCTCTCTATATCTGTCTATATCTCTCGCTATATCTGTTTATCTCTCTCTCTCTCTTTGTATATGTCTCTCCCTTTCTGTTGAAGAAGAAGGCTAGCTGGATGCCTTCTGGTAGATTAAATCCCTCATTTTCTATCGTCGGGTTTCGAAGCTTTATGCGATTTATCTGTTGAAGAGATGTATATATGGAGAAATAGTGTATAATTGTGTATGGAAGAGAGAGAGAGAGAGAGAGAGAGAGAGAGAGAGAGAGAGAGAGAGTCATAGCAGCATTGATTGAAGAGTGGAAGCGGATGGCGTACTAAGTAACTCAGTACCCTAAGCGTACCGAGTAAATTCTGTGGGGTCCACCATGATTTTTGTATTTTATCCACTCCATCCATCCATTTTACCAAATAATTTTAGGGATTGAGCAAACAATGAAGTATATATAAACCTAAAATGGGCCACACCACAGGAAATAGTGTGAATTGAATATCTACCATTGAAAATTTCTTGGGGGCCACAGAAGTGTTGGATCAATCTTGTATTAGTTTTTTCCCCTTCATCCATGTTTGTGTGATCGTATGAACAGGTTTGATGAGAAATAAACATCATTGTGGCCCATTAAAAGGTTTCAATGTGAAAACCATTATTCCAACTGTTTCTTATGGTATGGTCCATTTGATCTTTGGGTATAATTAAATTTTGGTATCAACTGTTAAAATAAGATAGAAAAGTAGATGGACGACGTGGATAGATCATATACTTTCACGGTGGGCCCAACGGAGTTTAACTGAGTACGCAATCCAAATCGTTGAAGAATGGCTTGCGGAAGCAGCTGTTTATAGGCTGTAGTCTTGTCCGTCAGACCCAACTTTACAGAAGCAGATTGGGTGGTGTAGGAAGCGGATTGGCTGGTGTAACGTCAGTGAGTCTTGTGGGTTTGATCACTAGGTATGTGTTATATCTAAACCGTCCATCCATTTGGCAATATCGTATTAAGGTTTAGGCAAAAAAAAAAAGACAGATCTAACTATTATGTAGACCACACTACAGACAGCACAGTATGTACCCAGGTTTTTATTTCTGGCCTTTACAACCCATCTTTCAGTGTTCCAGACCATTGGTATTCTGGGTCCCACTGAGGATGGACAGTCCCAAAAATAGTCGTGATAGGATGATCATATCCGTTAGATATATGGCCTACAAATAAACAATTGAGAAGAGAAATTCAACAATGGTCCACAATCAGCTGAGAAAGGTTGAAGACCCACTTCCACAATCTTCTCACATAGAAACTTTTGGGACATGTTCAATCTATGGTATTCCTCAACAGAACAATGGACTGGATAACCTAACCATGGCCCCACTTCTCATAAATAAAAACTCGAGTATACTGGCGAACGAGGATGCGATGATTTTCTCATTTCAAAATCTACACAGCCCAGTTGAAGAGCAGCAAAGGCGGATTTGCTGGTGTACCACACACTAGCTATTGTAGGTCAGTAGGTACGTGCCGTGTGCGAAGACTGGCGAAGATGATTTGGCTACTCCCCCTGGTCGGTGCTCTGTGGGCCCCACCATGATGTATGTGTTTCATGCATTCCGTTCATCCATTTTCCAGATCATTTTAGGGGTTTAGTAAAGAAAACGATAGGGATACCGATCTCAGGTGGACCACACCACAGGAAAACAATAATGATTGGATATCCACCATTATAATCCTCCTAAGGCCCAATGTACTGTTTATTTGACATCTAATCTGTTGATTAGGTCATAAGGAACTAGATTAAGGGAAACAATAAATATCAGCTTGAACAAAAACTTTTATGGGCTCCAAAACATTTTTAATGGTCAACGTTCATTAATCACTGTTTCCAAAAATGTGGTCTACTTGAGATTTTGATATATCTCATTTTTTTTTCATAACATAAAATGATCTATAAAAATAGATGAAGGGTATGGATGAAGCACATACATCATGGTGGGGCCCACAGAGCACAGTTTCCAGTCGTCTAGCAGACTGACACTCCTCGAGCTCCGAGTTGTACGAACGGTTCAAAGAAGATCAGAGTTATCTGGGCCCCATAGTGATGTATTTATTATATCTACACCGTTCATATATTTTTAGAGATCATTATGAAGCATCATAAAAAAAATGAATAATATCCAAAGATCATTTGGACCACACCACAAATAGTAGCAACGAATGACTTTCACCGTTAAACAATTTGTGTGGTCCACTTGATAGTTATATCTATCTTATTTTTCGTCTCAAGACTTAAGACGAGCTCGCCAAATGAATGGACGGTTTGGATATAACACATACCCCATAATCAGACCCACAGAACACGCTAACGTCGATACCTACAAATGTCATGAATTACATGTTGTGCTTGCATAAGAAGCAAGTCACTGCTGTTTCGTGTAGTGCACGTCAACGGCTTATTAGAAACATGATTACGGTAGATGGTGTTCTTTCATAGCCATGTGGGGCCCACCTTGATGGATATGTTTTATCTAAGCCGTTCATCGATTTTGAAATATCATTTTAGGCCTTGAAAAAAAAACAATATATTAAAAGTTGAAGTGGACCACATCACATGAATCAATTGGATTAAATCATACAATCCGAAATGCACCCAACTCGATCCGACTTGGTTTTCCTTACCGAGTCGGAGTTGATTCGGGTCAGCTCAACCCTCTGTCTGATCTGTCCGAGTCAGGTGTCCCAGATCCGGCCACGAATCGGATCGAATTCGGTTCAAGGCATTGATATTGCGGATCAAATCGAGTTGGCCACAATCCGATCCGATCAGGACCGATGCCCACCTCTAACGGAGACGTTGCGAGAGAGTTGTGTTGCGCGTAGAGACTTGTTGCGCAGAAGTCTTATGGCGCATGAGGGCTTCGCTCAGATGAATTGAAGTGAAATAAAGAAGAGGGGATGTTGGATTATATATAGCTAGTGAATACCCGATTTTCCATTGCTCAAAGCCGATAGCACAATGCTTTGCGTGTGACCGTACAACGAGTTGAGAAAATAACTTTTATGAAGAAAGAGGTTGATCCTCCATTCATTTTGAAGGAAAATTAACAAAGGATCAAGGGGGCATCCGTTAGATCAGAAAAATTAGAAAGAAAGAAGTAATGAAAGAGTAGAAATCAAGGTAAAGAAGAAAGACAAAAGAGACAAAAATTCTCCATTTCGCACAGAGTAGATACGTTGCGCGCGCGCAACAAGCATGTTGCGCTGATCAAAAAGTGTCCCATTGTGCAGTGCGCAATGAGTTCCCTACATACCCACACAATGACATGTCGTTGTGCAAAATTCGAGCTCACAAGTGCAGTTGACTATAAATATTCCTCTTCCCCTTCATTTGATTCATTCACAACTACAGGGCTATAGGAGAATCAGAGGAATCCCAAACTTCTCCCCAGTATCCCAGAGAAGAAGAAGAAGTGTAGGAGGACATCTATTGCGCCCCGCACAATAAGGACCCATTGTGCGGAGTGCAACAACCCTATCAGGCGTGCAATGGGTCTATGTTCATATATATGCTTTATGTATATGTTCTTTGCAGATGGTAGTTTTTCTATGGAATTTGATGACTTGCCTCAAGACTTTTATCCATAATCGCATTCAAGAAGAAATGAATGATTTTTTTTATTTTAAAGCCTTCGAATTGGCACAATTTCTTTATCATTCGGACAAATATACCACAAGCCAAAACGTTGCCAAAATTATTATCTGAACTATTCTTGTTTATGTCATAGTATTTCATTATATATACTTTGTATTGGAATCAAGGGATACATGAGGATGTAATTGAAACCCAAAATCAATAAAATGTTTGATGATGATTGTTCTTTCATTTTCCTTTGTTATTATTCAATGACATACCCCCACCGAAATACTTTCATTTCTTGTCAAAACACTGCCAAGGAGAAAAAAGAACTAGAGATACATGCTCTCTTAGAAGAATTTGAAAGTTTGAAAATCTGACTTGTTTGTTCACCTTTAGAATTTTGCTTCTCTTTTTGTAATTATGCAGTCGATGACCAGCACGATGATAAATAAACTTTAACTTTTAAATAAATTCCAAATATCAGACATCCTTCATCTCGGCTGTAATGTACAGACTGAGTGGTCCTTTTACAATCCACTTGGGCCTTGTGTTGCAGTATGTACATATGGTATTTGGCCATTTTCAACCATGCTTGTCACATCCTTGCTATAGTAACACATCGCTTCTTGAAAGACATCCATTAATTTTGCTGCATCCTGGCGATCCCGGGAATGGCTGGATTAATCTCGAGAAACCCAAACATCAACACTCCCCACGAGTATTAATTAATGCACAGTTACACCTCCTCCATAAAAACAGAACTTGGGTTCCAAGCAGTCTTACAAACCCACTTGGCCCAAAGCCTTCACCATTATAGCTTCCATCTCCGATGGATCCCCTTTCTCAGGCGACTAAAATCATGGAGGAAATACTTTTAAATGGGTTAGATTCTTTTTCAAACTCTTTCCTACCTAATCCTTCTCCTTTCATCCAAGGTGCCACTACACTTTCTGTAGACTGCCAATCTACTTAGGCGATTCGGGAGGTTCTCGCAAAACTCCAATGACTTGGAGAAGAATACGCAGCAGCAGATCGAGAACTCAACCACTCTATTGTGTTTTTCTCATGCCTATCGTCTATTAACACTGAATGCAAGACTCTGTAGATTCGTCAGGAGATGGCTTGGCAGAACATAGTACGTTGGACTCGAGAATGCAATTTCAACAAGGAGATGTTGTAGTCGATGAGGCTTTCCCTTAACACTTTGGCTGCCGACTTGGCTCAGATCCATTTACTTTACCTAGATCGGGTTAAGCCAAAAAGCGAGGAGCTGGCCACATTCATCAGGTCCCAGATAACATTTTATTAGGGTCACATCGCATCCAACGAAGCTGAGAAGAGATAGGCTGAACAGGAGCATGAAACTCTCAGCCAACGTCTTACTACCGTAGAATGTTCCTCTACCGCGCTCGTAGGTCAACATTCTTCATGAGTGAGGAGGCAACACGCAGTGATAGAGGCATAAGTTATGGCCGAGAGGAGGTTTGAAGAGCTTAGGCGGGCCCACTTATAATAAGATCTTGACCATCTTCTTCATTTGCAGCCTGTCCACCCACCCTCATTTTCAATCCTTTCTTCTCCATCCTCACAGTATGTAATTAACAACCCAATCTGTTTTGTCGGTCACTTTTGGAGTTGGTTTATTAATTCATATTTTATTTCTTTATGTAACAATGTAGTCAATGACTAGCAAAGTGATGTAAAGATTTCAATGATAAATGGAATTCGAACGGCCAATGACACTTTTGTATGGTGACGATATGACTCATATCTTGTAGTGTGTATTTAATACTTAGCTATTTTTTGTAAGCCATACCTTAGACATATTGACAATAGTCTACTTCCTGAATGAGCTCCATTTATCCCGCGGCATTCCCACTATCCCCGGAATGGTTCATTTTAGTCTTGGATACCCAACCGTCGCACGGCTCCTTGTGCACATTAAATGTTGAAATCTAGTTTATAAAATGACACTTAGGTTTAAAAATTATTCAGCAAACTAATATTAACCATAGTCCCTATCGTGAAAGCTCCAGCATCCATGAATTATTTTGCTCTTTCCATCAAAATAATGGAGGAAAGTCTTGATGAGGGCATTAAATCTTTGTCGTGATCTCCCTTCACTGGCGATCATTTTCCCTTCCTTAGGGACGTTGACAATCTTCCTGAGAAGGAGAGACCTCCTCAGTAGATTTTGAACCTCATATCCAAGCTCCGGTGACTTAGAGATGTATTCGCTGAGGCGGACATAGAGATCGAATGTTGTACGACCACTTTAAACTGCATGTCTACCCTCAGTGCCAAGTGCAGGGCTCTACTAGCCCACTCCACAACAGCTTGGAAGAACAGGCTCCACTGGACTCGTGAGCAAGAGTTCAATCAAAAAGTGTTGTGAATGTTGACGCATTCCCGTGACTGCATCCTTACTGACTTGGCCGAGACTAATCAGCTATACCCTGACCACGATCAGACGAAGGACACTAATCTAGTTGCATAGGTGGAGGCCTAGATAACTCTCTGTTAAGAGCGCGCTGAGGCTAGCGAGGTTGAAAAGAGGTGGGCTGAGTCAGAGCACACGGACATCGACCACCGTCTAGCCTATATCGAGCATACATCGGCCGAGCTCGTAAATCAGGAGGTCTCCTAACCCGAGAGGCACAATTTGGTGACAGAACGCGAGCCAAAGCTGTTAAAAGCTTCGAACATATCAAGTGGGCCGGCCAGTAGTCCCATCATTCGGCCACTCCTCTTTTTCTGTCATCTTCTTCCTTATTTGATGTTTTGCAACTAATAGCCTCTAAGCTTTATTTGAATGTATGTTTACTATAACTAAACGATCCCTTATCTAGGATTTTATTTAAATATAGACTCTATTTATTTTATTGAACTGGTTCAACCCGATTCTTGATAACTTCCCATGGTGAAGGAAAGCATTGTTTCAAAAATAGGCCGTTTATAGGTGCTTGTGCAACATTACCATATTGGTCCCTTATAACGTAGGCTCGTCCTTTAAGGACTTGCTCGATGAAATATGGTTCGTCCCAAGTAGGAGACCATTTACCTAACGCTCGGTCCTTCTGGTCGATAGATAAAATCATCTTCTAGACGGTGTCCCTTTCTCCTAAAGACTTTCCTTTAACCCTTTTGTTATAAGCTCGGGCCATGGCCGCTTTGTTGACCATGATAGAATTCAGGGCTCTAATACGAAACTCATCCAACCCTTTGAGCTCGGCCAACATTGCTTCTGTAAGACTCTGGAGGACTTAATTGGAACTGATATGCAACTCACTATGACGGAACCATAATCTCCAAAGACAATACTGCCTCATGTAGGTTAAAGCAAACGGTCAGGTACTTATGCGAGGCGATGCTTTGTAAGCCCATAAGGCCTCAGATAACTTGAGGTGCCATTCTCATGGGTTTCCCTGTATCATCTTTCTTAAAATATTTTTGATCACCTTGTTGCTAGCTTCGGCCTGACCATTGGCCTGGGCATAATATGGGATCAAATGTAAAATCTTTATGCCATATCAGTCAACCATGACACACATTTCTTTGGCCGAGAAGGCAGCACCTCGATCCGTAGTAATGGATTTTGGCACCCCAAAACATTGAATGATGTTGGTTTCTATGAAACCAATGATCTCTTCATGACTGACCTTTCTCATGGATTTTGCTTTGACCCATTTAGTAAAGTAATCGGTTGCCGCTATGATGAATGTATCCAACTGGGTTGAAGGTGGGTGAATCTGACCAATTAAGTCGATCGCACATCCCCGAAATGGCCATGGCTTAAGATATGATGTAAATCACCGCATGCATATGTTGGATTGGCCATTTCTTTGACACACCTCACAACCCTTTGTGTATTAGATACAATCAGCCATCATTTCTAGCCAAAAGTACCCGTAACATCTAAAAATAAGCCTCATTTTCATTCATGATTGGTGAGCCCCGCAAATGCCTTCATGAACTCCTTCCATGACCAACATAGCTTCGTTCTTAGACAAACATTGGCATAAAACTCCATTGGTCCGTTTCCGATACATTTCATCATCAACCACTACATAAATGATGGCCGACCTTCGTACATTCCTGTTAGTCTTAGTGTGAGGACTTTGCAAGTAACCCATGAAAGGAGCTCTCTAATCACCCTTTTCAACTTCTATTTGACAAATTTCCACCAAAATTTCTCTCTAAAAAATATAAGGTAAAGACCTTCTTTGGACCGTGATTGACTGACCGGGTCGATCCTTTCTAGGCTTCCAAGCATGCAACTAGTTATGCCGTTTAGTTGGCATCCACATTATACCCTAGAGTGATGTGGATCAGTTGGATCTCATCAAATTGTTCGAGTAATTGGATTGCCACAGCATAGTATGGTAATAAAGATGGGATGGTGCACTTAAACGCTCCTGTCATCTGATTTATCACTAGCTATGAGCCCCCGATGATCAATACGTCTCTTATTCATAATTCTAGCAGTATTCTAGGTCAATTATCATGGCTTCATACTCGGTCTGGTTATTGGTGCATTTAAACTCTAACTGGAACGCAAACTCTTGTTGATTCCCATTAGGAGCAATCGACACTATTCCATCTCCAGACGTCTCATGCGTCCTCGATCCTTTGAAAATCAATTTCCATGGTGTGAGCTACACGTAACATGAATTTGCAATACCCAGAGGAATTTTTTTTTCTAGATTCGACAGGTGATCGGCCAAAAAATCTACTATGATTCGACCTTTTACTACTTCCTGTGGCACATAATGCAAATCAAATTCAGATAAGGCCAACACCCATTTACTAATTCAACCACTAAGAATTGGCCAATTTAACATATACTTCACTAAATTAGTCATCGTTATCACATTTACTCTCTCGGCCAACAAATAATGCCTCAATCTAGTTGTTGCAAAGTACAATGATAAGAACAATTTTTCTATGGTTGAATACCTTTTCTCCGCATCAAGCAATGTCAGACTCAAATTATATATCACCCTTTCTTTTCACATGTCATCATCTTGAGCAAGGAGAGCCCCAACCCAACCTGCTAAAGTTGAAAGGGGCATCAACATGAACGGCTTCATTAGATACTCTTTGATTATGTCAAAAGCCAACTAGTGCTCCTTCTCCCACACAAATTCGGTCCCCTAGTTCAATTTGAGCAAAGGAGAAAAGACATTAGTCTTGCTTGCGCAGTTAGATATAAATTGTCTCAAAAAGTTTACATGACCCATGAATCTTTGCAGCTTAATTAGTTTTATTTCTTGGAGGCCGCGTATTAATTATGGCATGGGCCTTGTTTTGGTCAATTTCGATCCCTCTTTGATGTACTAGAAATCCTAAGAAATTACCATTCGAGTCACCAAAAGCGCACTTTAGTGGATTCATCTTTAACTTATGGTGTCTCATCCATTCGAAAGAATTTCGTAAATGAGCTAGGTGCTCATTCGCATCGGTCGACTTGACTACCACGTCGTTTATATAAACCTCCATAAAATGACCGATCATGTCATGAAAGATGATGTACATTGCCCTTTGATATGTGGCACCCACGTTCTTCAAACCAAAAGGCATCACGACCTAATAATACGTCCCCAAGGGTCCTAAACATCTGAATGTCGTCTTGGGAACGTCATCCAATGCTATGTATATTTGATTGTACCCAGAGTGCCCATCTAGAAAGGACACAATACTGTATCCCGCAACTTGGTCAATAAGCTGATCGGCCATCGGCGTGGGATATTTATGTTTTGTCATAGTCATATTCAATTTTAAAAATCGATGCAGACCCTCAACTTACCATTCTTCTTCATCATAGGGACTATATTCGGCATCCATTCTGCATCTTTAATCAGTCAAATGAAACCGGCTTTCAAGAACTACTCAATCTCTTCCTTAATCTTGATAGTGACCTCGGCCGTCATCCACCTTAACAGCTATTTATACGGCCTATACCCTTCCTTCGTGGGTAGCCTGTGTTCAACCAATGATCAATCTGGTCCTAGCATGTTGTGATAGTCCCATGCGAAGTGTTGAGGGTCAAATATTGCATATTATCCCCCATTTATATCATGGTTTTATGAACATGATAATTTTTAATGTTATATTTTACTCATGTTTGTGTTGCAAGGTGAATTTAAGAGCTTAGATTTGAAAGAGTGTAAAAGCATGGATTTGATGCTCAAGAATCACCAAGGCAAGGGATGGATCTTAGGAGACCGAGATTAAAGAATTCACATGCCGAAGATCCAAGAAAATTAAGTGAGGAATGAAGAGAATCAAAGAATTAAAGTAAAGAAAATGAATCCTGAAATCGTCCTGAAAAAGAATATTCTAAAACTCTAGGTCATTTTGTAAAATTGCGCAGAGTGAAGTCTATTTTAGCAAACTGCGTAAATTTGAGGCGATTTTTAGAGTTTTCCAACTAGGTGCGAAAGTTGGAGTTCTACAATTATAAATAGGACTCCCTAGGATGTTCCTAGGCATCTTATAGGGTTTAAAGAGTGGAGCAAAAGGGTGGAGAATCCGTCGCCAAGAGTTTTTCTTCTTCTTCCTTAGTTGTTTTCATGCTTTCTTCTAGGGTTTTAGATCCAATCATGTCTATGGTTGGTTAAACCTCTTAGTTAGGGCTAAGAGGCGAAGCTTATAGCGTGATGGGATGTTTCTATTGCTTTGATTCATGCTTATGTTGAACTCCATGGATCTAATTTAATATTTTAGGAATACTTTCAGTTTTTAATGGTTTATTGTGACTCAAATTACAGTAGATCTACAATAGCTTCGAGTATCTTCTTTTCTTGATTTGAGATTGTGAAATTAGTAAGTCCTGTTGTTCACCATCGTCCCTTGGGCATGTTAGGGTGATGGAATCCTTCATAATCTTCACAATTCTCCTGTTTTGAGATTATGGGATTGGTAAATCCTGTTGTTTGCCATTGTCTCATAGGCATGGTTTGGTGATGGAATCCCTGCCAATTATCATAGTTCTCCTTCATTGAGAATTAGGACAATGGAAGTTCAGATTTGGTTTTATTGATGTATTTTCCAACTGGATAGGATAGGACTCCAATTCTAATTGCATTACTTGAATCAAGCAAGAGGGCTCCCTGATCACTACAAGTGGATCCTTGGCACTCTAATTCCCACCTTTAAATTCTCGGTTTTAATTATTAATTCACAATTACTCTCTCAATCACTTCAGAATTAGTTTTACACCTTCTTCTAGTTATACTTCTAGTTAATTGTAGAAATGCACAAGATCAGTCCCTGTGGATTCGACCTCGGTCTTACCGAGATTATTACTACATCGCGACCCTACACTTGGGGTTGTGAACACGAAGCAGTCAGCAAACTCTGAAAGCAGCCTTATTATCATTTTTTTTCAGGCAGACACAATAAGTTGCTTATGAACACTGGCTTTAGGTTGTGATATGTTCCCAAATTAACTTCAACAATTGGGTCCTGAAATTACGTTCGATCATCCTCTTTTTCTTTGAGGAAATCTTTAAACTTCAAACTGTCTTCTTTGTTCGATTCGTTTATTTCGGCCAAATTCACAAACATGAATTCGGCCCCAACCATCTCTTTCTTTAGTGCTTTAGTCAGGGAATTTCCTCAATAACATAGTGGGGGATCGGCCGATAAAGGACAATGTCCTTTGGTTGGGCATCATTGCTTCGAGTTACCTTCAGAATGGCATGCACAATACTTTCTAGATTTTTTTTCATGGTAATTCTAGTATGGCGACCAAGTTTGTTTCTTCCAGTAAACTTGATAGGTTCTACCTCTTCGTCATAATAATATGCTTCATTGATGTTTCATGTGGTAAAAAATGGATTATTATCAGCCAGAACTAGCTCCACTTTATTTTGATTCTAGAAAATGATGAATTGGTGAAGGGAGGATGAGATAATTGAGAAAGAGTGGATCCAATCCTTTCCTAATAGTGTATTGTAACTTGATGAAGTATCCACCACAAAGAATGGTGCTAACAACGTTTTAGTGCCCACGGTCAAATCGATCAGTAAGACACCATGTGTATTTGTAACATGGCCACCGAAATCTAATGTTTACCTCTGATGGGATTAAATCGGCCATTGTCTTGTCTAATTTATCCATCATCCTCTTCGGCGATAGATTGATTGTGGCCCCATTGTCTACTAATATCCTGGTTATAGGACATCTATCTAAATGGGCTGATATATACAATGGTTTAAGATATGAAGTCATGTCGTTGGTAGTGTAAGGTCCCTATCCTAGTCTGTACTGTTCCATCGACTTCCGCGATCCTTCTCGACAAATTTCGGTAACCCGTGACCTATAATCAACGTTTGCGCGCAATCCTAAGTCATATCCTGTAGATTTGAGTCGGCTTAATCTGAGATTTGTACCATTGCGACCGCACCGTTGCCGCAGTTCCAACGTCACGTCTTGCATACTGATCCGGTACCCCGACAGGGGGATGTGGACCCGCGTTCAGTTCAAGAAAAAATGTCGCGCGTTGCAATCCCAAGAGAATGTCCCATCAATCATATTAAAAGTCAAGTACTCTATCCCATCAAGTCAAGTACAAGTAACCATCCCCCTCTTACATCACCCTTACCTAAAGTCAACTCTCTCCCTTACACAAGTACACACATCCATCCCTCTCTCCCATCACTCCTCTCCCATCATCTCTCTCTCTCTCAGTCTCTCTCATTTTTTTTCATCCCAAGCAACCCACATCCAAGCTCTCCATAAGAGAGCTAGTGTGGCCCACCTTCCTATCTCCCATCCCCACCATCCAAAGTCTATCTCAACCGTTAAAATCCATTCTTTGGAGATATGGAACGCGTTGGGGGAAGAAGGAAGAGGAGATTAAAGGTGGGTGATCTTATTTGTTGATTTTGATAATTTGAGGGCCCATATATGTGGGACCCATCTTGATGTATGCATTATTTAGGGAGGGCCCATAGTGCGGGGTCCCTCCCCTCCATCACACGTCTCTCTCTCTCTCTCTCTCACTCTTTCATTTTGTGTGATGTGTGGCCCACTCGGATGGACCCCACCTTGATGTGTGTCTTATCTACACCATCCAACCATTGGTGGCCCACCTAGGCAGCCATCTATAGGTGGGGCCCACCTTATATATGTGTTACCCAAACCGTCCAGCGTCCAGGGACGCTGGACATGGACATGCAGTGAAGTGTGCACTGACCGTGTAGTGTAATGACGGCGAAGACAATATATATATATATATATATATCAGTTTGATTTAGAAACTTGGGTGGATTGCTCATGTAGGCCCCACCTTGATGTATGGCTTAAATCCACACCGTCCATTCCATTCCCAAGCTCATTTTAGGCGTTGAACCGAAAAATGAAGTCAATCCGACTATCTGGCGGGCCATACCTTAGAAAATAGTGGTTTCACCGTTAAAATGCACTCTGATCTTTCTACACCCCAAAACATATTAAATATTGGGCTTGTTTAGTCGATCTTGAGCCATGGAATTCAACGGCTGGGTCGGATCCTCCTGATGCGGACCCCACCTACGAAAAACCTCAGATAAACCAAAAAAAAAATTAATTTAAGTATATGCAGCAGGACGCTGCTACTGCCAGAGGACGCGCAGGCAGCGTCCTGCGCTGCTGTGGACGAATGGGCAGGGACCCACGGTCCCAGCTGTGGGCCTCACCATGATGTGTGCTGCACATCAACACCGTGCATTTGATGGGTCCCCTTTATATATGGGGTGCCCCCAAATATTAGCCGTATACATGACTCAAGTGGCCCACATCACAGGAAACAGTGAGGGATTAAACGTCTACCATTGAAACCCTTTTGGGTCACAGAAGTTTTGGATCTTTACGAAATTCGTTCTTCCTCTTATTTCTGGACACTATGGTCAGATTGGATGGAAAATAACTTTATGGTGAGCCCCACGTGGGACCCACCTATGTGGAAACGGACTGGCTAGTGTACCTTACACTAGCTAGAGAGTTGCTATACTGACAGAGCAAGTTTTGTGGGTCTGACCCAGACCGTCCATTCATCACTCTGGTGGGCCACATGTGTGGGACCCATCGTGATATATGTATTGTATTATCCATGTTGTTCATGTAGGGCCGCCTTGATATTGTGGTCCATCCATACCGACGTCCGTGGCCCCCACAATGATGTATGCATTCCAGCCACATCGTCGTCCATAGGACCCCACGTGATATACATAATTTGCATCTAGGCCATCAGTCAGGGGCTTGGACATTGGTCCTGTTAAAAGAATATAATAATTACCTATATATATGATGTACATATATTATATATGCATGTGGTAGGCCCCATGTGGGACCCACCATGCTGGTGGACTAGATAGTGTCCTCACACCAACTATATAGCTGTTGTAGTGACACAACAATTACTTGGGACCCACCTCATTGTATATCCACACCATCCATCTGACGTGTGCTGGGTGGGCAACACATAATATATATGTGTTTTATCTATGCTGCATAACAACTGTGGGACCCACGCACATGTGGACTCCCCATGATGCATGTGTTTATCCTAATCGTCCATCTGTTCATCTGGTTGATGGGTGTGGGTCCACCATGATTAAATGTTTTATCCATTCTGTCCCGCCCTTGAACATGGACCACACCGTGATGTATGTTTTGTGTTTCAGGCCGTCCGTGCTTGGACGGTTCTGTGGGACCCCACCATGTTGTATGCATTTCATTCACACCACCCACACATCTGGATGGTGTTGGACAATAATTGGATGGCGTTGATTCACATAGACAATGATTAGATGGTGCTGATTTACATGGACAATGTTTGGACAGTACTGATCATTATTAGTGGGCCTTGTGCCCCATGGGATGATTGTGAACAGTGATACACATGTTACACCTGCAACTATTGAAACAATTTTAGATGTAATCCAAGTTCACTTGAGGCCCATTGGTGTGGCCCATCCATGAGGCCCATCATCATGTATATTTAAGGCCCATGTGATGGGGCCCACCTGCCTTGTATTTAAGGCCCATATGATGGGGCCCACCTACTTGAATCTGAGGCCCATGAACAAGGCCCATTGTGATGTATCTGCAGCTTATGGGCAAGGCCCATTGTGATATGTATTAGGCCCATGTCGCATGGCCCTTTTGAAGTATTCAAGGCCCAGATACATAGCCCATTTGATACATTTGAGAACCATGTGTAAGGCCCATTGTAATGTATTTGGGACCCATGGGTTGAGGCCCATTGTGATGTATTTGGGGCCCATGGGTTGAGGCCCATTGTGATGTATTAAGGCCCATGGGTTGAGGCCCATTGTGATGTATTTTGGGCCCATGGGTTATGGCCCACTGTGATGTATTAGGGCCCGTGGGTTAAGGCCCATTGTGATGTATTTAGGGCCCATGGGTTGAGGCCCATTGTGATGTATTAAGGCCCATGGGTTGAGGCCCATTATGATGTATTTGGGGCCCATGGGTTGAGGCCCATTGTGATGTATTAAGGCCTATGGTTGAGGCCTAGTGCGATGTATGTATGGCCCGTTAAGTTATGTATGAATTCCTTGTATGGGCCACTCCCTGGGATGATTGTTGGTTAAATGGTCACATTGTTGGGCAATGATGGTTTAATGTCCACTTTGTGACCTTCCCTTAGGCCTTGTTTGGCCTATTCCGATTGTCGAGGCCGATTATTAGTGTCAATTATCAATACCGATTATTGATACTGATTATGAGTATGTGACAACATAGCATCATGATACATACCCAAATGCATCATCTGCATGATTGTTATGAGATCTGGTTGACCATTGCATATGTCATTGGGCAGGTTATAAGACTCCCTGATAGGTGGAGGTTATCTCATATGAGTGCACGGTATGCGGAGGATTGATGCATGATTGGATTGTATGACTCATGCATCCTGCATTCTGTGTTGCGATTACTGTACGCCCTAGCGATATCAAAGCTGTAGCCTCTACAGGCATATCGTGGATGGCCAGATAGGACATAAAAAAGTTTGGTTCTAGCATACGAGCGCCATAGATGTCCCTGGGTGAAAATCTCTAAACCTCCATGACCAGGAGTCGCCCCAACGTTGAGACCGAGTGGATATATATATGAGTGCATGAGGGCCGTATACCAGTAGGCCGCATCTCCCACTGTGTCGTGGTCGGTTGGGAGGGGGTGTGACCTTACCTGCTTGAGTGAGGGGGCATTATCTAGGTTAAGTTTGACCAGCTTGAGGAATGGGTCCGCTATCGACGAGCCAGACCCGATATTGGCAGGTGGATAGTGAGGTCTCTTCCACTTACCCAGTTGTGCGTTCGGATAGGAGTGGCAAGCTGGTGTAGAGTGTAATAGACCCCTGTGATTCTCCCTAGAGAGGAACTATACTGATATGTGGACTTATTGAGCAGGAGTTGCATACTCATTCATTCATTCATTCACTATCCACTCGGGTTGGTGGCTGGGGCGCGTGACTAACCTGAGATCAGGAGTTTACCACATTAAGTCTAACTATCCATATTTATGTATGGGACTGGTTTGGATAAAAGTCCCTTGTGATAGACCCCATAGCCTACGATACTACATACTAACATCCTAACTTTACACTCCAGCATAGTCATTTCATTCACACCTCATATTGCATTACATCTGTAGCATATGACATTTTGGGTTACTATATTTCTACATTTATATGGCCTAGATACGACTGACGGTATTCGTGGACTCTTCAGGATTTGCATATTACATTGCATCATCGGCATCTGATATTTGACTCTCTATGATTCCGTGTTTGCATAGCCGATCTACATGCCAGTATTTCTAATATTGCATTATTTATGGACTTACCAGTAGATTTCTGCTTTCTCTGATATCGTATGATTTATGATCTTGCTTGTATTTTTAATATTATATGATTATGACATTGTATTGGACACTTGGCATGTGCATTGCACACACTTACACCACCCTCTAAGCTTTCTATAAGCTTATGCACGATAGATGTGTGCAGGGGGCGTTAGGTTGCAGCAGCATTGAGATGGGAGCATGCAACTGTCTTTTGGAGCTCTGATTTTTGACATATGTATTTCCTTTTCAGCATTGTATTCAAATGTTTATATTAGTGGATATGTGATGATGATATTGCCTTTATGATTTGGGTATACTTATGGTTATGCTTCTTATGAGACAAATTCATGTTGGAAAATCCTCCTTGTAGGATCCCAGGATAGGAACCTGGCATATGGATGCTGGGAGCTGAGAATGGGGTACTATGGAGGCTGTCGGCACTGGATTCGGCAATCAGGAATTTTGTGACCCTGGTTTCCGAATTTGGGGCGTGACAGGTAGGTTTGTCGATAATTACTTTTCAGATGCACTCTCAGCCATTATAGTGACTGTATTAACGTGTAGTGTTTTCTTAGTAATGGTTTCACTCCTCTCTCGTTCCCGAAATAGAAAGGAAGCATGTTGTATGATTATAGGAGGGGAATGTTTTTCCGTATCCCCAGGCATTGTGTTTGGTTGCGTGGGCCCTGAAAGCTATTTGACAGTGTCAAGACCCCCTGAAAGCTATTTGACAGTGTTAAGACCATATTACAATGGAACGTTACGGGAGATAACAAACCAAACACAATTTCAGTACTTAAACCATGCCCTCTAGTGTCTTAGATTTGATTTTATTGATCTAGCTACGGGGATCTTCTGTCATAAGTAAAGTTAAGAATTCGGTCCTCGGTTCATGTTTTTCTACATCTGCAGTCGACGAGAGTTCATTAACCAGCCATTCTTTTGCCAGGAGCCAATCTTCACTTAAATAATCAGACATATTACCATAATTGTCTTCTTCTTTAAATGCTTTCAACCCTGCTAAGTGGTTTGGCAGGTCGTCAATATTCTGTGCTTCAATTGGTAGGACGACTTTGACTGTATTACTGCCACATGCTTATCTATCTTAGGATTTCTCCAAAATGGGCAAGGAAGATTGGCGCTTGATTGGGGGAAAGTCCCTCCCCTTTCTGCTTGTCTTTTTTTTCATGGCTCTCTATCTTTGCCATTGACATTTTTGAGTTTTTGTCATGGTTTCCGACATAGTTGGAAATTTTGGGTGAACAACTCATTTCCACACACACCCTCTTGATTGTTCTCATCAAGGGTGGCCTCCAACGTGAGTGGAAAATATAAGCTAGATTTGTCGACCGTGGTCAACCATGAATGTTGTTGCCGTATTCTTTTCCCCTTTGGGGGGGGCTTGATGGTGACATAATTTCTCACGTACATCGACCGCAGATTCGAGAGTTTTGCTAACTATCATTGGTGATGGTCAGTCGATCATAATGAGGACGAGGAGTCCAGCGGTACCTCTGCCTTTGTCGACCGGCCTTCTCCCATGAATTACTCGAATTGAGATCGATCTTCAACCTTGGATGGCTCCTGAAATCTGCCGTGACCATATTTACTTCCATGTTGGTAGGAAATGGATCAATGTCGATCAACATTACCTCCTCGTCCTTCTCAGGGAACTTCAGTAAACCACATCGATATGCTCTTGGATTACGTTCCTGAAAACAACACATTTATTAGTGGTATGTGTAATAATCCAAATAAATCTTGACCGTGTAATTTTGACCATTAATCGACATACCCAATTAGTCCGATATGACCATCGATCGATAAGATCAACTGGCTAATCTTAACCATCGATTTTGACATATCTGAATCCAATCATCCATTGAAAAATAAATCTAACCATGCATCTGACCATTCGTCCAAAGTCACACCCATCTAACCGTCCATACGTTGAAAATCATCAGAACGCTTGCCATTGCATCTGAATTGACCGTCCATCTTGCCGGTCATGTTGACACCCACAATCCTACCTTTCTATTTAACCACATATCTAATGTGAGGTCCATGTTAAAGGTGTACACATCACTTCTTCCACAAACCACCATTCATCACCATTTCATGTAACCCATCCTTATATTGTACCCGTCCATCCCAGCTTATATATATATATATATATATATATATATGTACACCTTTCAACCACTGATCACGCACCAACTCATTTACCCATATATCTATCCGTCCATCTATTTATACATTGATCCGTTCATTCATCTACATTATCTGTTTATGCACCATTGAATACATCACAACCACACACATGCACCAAACACATCATGCACACATACCTTTCACACATGTGGCATGCATGCATCAAATACATCACATGCATCACATGCACACACGTGGCACACATATGGCACATGTGTAGTGCATGTGCATGAAAACCAAAACAATGCAACATGGAACATGTGATTTAAATGGGAGAGAAAATATTAAATGGGAAGGAAAACATAAGTTTTAATGCCCATTTCACATGTGCTAAGAAGGGCTTATAAAAGAAAGAGAAGAAAGAGAGAGGAGGAAAAACAAAAGGGTTGTTAGTCATTCACGTTGGAAAGAGAGGGAGAGAGAGAGGAGAGAGAAAAAGGAAGAAAGAAAAGGAGGAAAGAGAAAAAGGAAGAGAGAGAAAAAAATACTTTTCTTTCTTTTTATAAAAAAGTGAGTTTCTCTCTCACCTGATGTTTATGAAAACTTTATATAAATTACTATTATTATTTTTAATTCATTTGTACATATGATACAAATTTGCCATCTTTAGATGTTCTTTTTAATTTGATGTAATTACTTACCTTGCTTCCTAAAATGTTGTTTAAAATTTTTAGTTGTCATTGTTTTAATATGCATTAATTGATGTTTTATAGTCTTATTGTTAATCCTACCTTAAAAATTCATTGATTTGTATTTAGATTTTGTTTTGTTAAAATTTATTGCAAAATCTTGAGTTTATATATATATATATATATATATTTAGAAATCATATAAATCATGTTGCATGTTTATCTTTTTTAATCAACATTTAATAAATCATGTTGCATGTTTATTTCTTTACGTCGTACTTTAACCAAGATCTAATAGATTATGTTGAATGTTTATTTTTTATTTTTTTGTAAAATTTTAATTATCTATGTACAATTTACATTGATTGAAAATTTTATTTTTAGTTTGATAAATTATATAGATCAAGTATTATGGATTGATTGAAGAATAGGGGTCATTGAAGATTTTTAGAAACAATGGATTCATGCAATATTAAAATCATGCATCATTAAAATAGTTATGAAGCACCAGAAAATAGGTGGGATGATTAAGTCCTCTAGGTTGAAAATCCCTAATGTGTACATAGGTGGGGCGATCAAGACCCTTGGGTTAAAAGTCCCAGAAACCCAACTGATACCTTTTGGAACCTCTACTGTACCCTTTGAGTGGGTGAGCAATTCAAGATTGCAAAAGGTTCCCACTATTAGGTTTGGTAAGGTAGTAGTCTGACTAGCTAACGTATAAATGGGTCCCTCAGGAAGTGCCCTTTGGATGGGTGAGCATGTCACGTAAGAGGTTCCCATTGCCAAGCTAGGTGTTGTATTGGCGCGGGTGTTGGCCAACTAGTATAAACTGGCCCTGGTGTTAAAAAGAATAAACAACACTTGTTATTATGGATTATAGCATATGTTGATTTCATTCATTCATTTTTCTTTGAATTTACATTGAAAAATCTTGTTTATTAATCTCCTCATCTGTTGTTTTACCTAAATAGGTATTGTATCTTTTAATACATTTTTTTCAGATTATATGAGTTTATTTTTAAAACCTGTGTTGAGATTACTCACTAGGCTTCGCAGCTTACCCTGTTGGGATTTTAGAATTTCAGGATCAGGATCTCATGGAGGTGCTTATAGAGATTTACTTTTATTTAATTTTTTCTTTACCATTTTCTAAATAAGTGTAATAAACATTTAGTATGATAGTATGGAGATGACATGAATTTGGTGGTAATCTTGAATAGTTGGAACATGGATATTTTATTATTCTCTAAATAAATGTTTGATTATTTAATTTTTGAATGATTATATTTTATGAATGAGAATCATTTTGTCAATATATGCGTGGATTATGAAATGTAAATATACAAAACATAAGTCATGCCCTCGGGTACAGAATCGGGGTTGGATATACCCAGGTGCTGGATTTCGTGGCGTGACAGTATGTGACCGAGAGCTATGCCATTTACAATAATTGATCTTCTACAATTCTTCGGCCAATGGTATTTTATGATTAGCGAGAATTTTAATGAATTTCCCAGCCAACAGAATATCAAATATTTCCTCGACTCAGGTGATATCTAAGGTATATACATTTTGAGCGTTTTGTGTGGTTGGGGCAGCCGACTCCGCTTTGACCAATGCTAAACAAAACCAATAACTTCTTAGCCATTACCTCAACAATTGCAATTTCATAGTTAGGGTCATTGTAATACTATCCTATCGATGAATTGGCTTCCCTGGCTCCTACCTGTATGAGTTCCTCATAGTGAGAAACTTTTTTAGTCAAATCGTATAAGTTTATAAACTCTGTTCCAATAAATTTCCTATGAAGTTTGTAATCTAGGTCGTCTTGTGCAAGTTACACAAATTCAACCTCAGACATGACCACTTTGTAACGACTTTTCGCTCGCTTAAACCGCATAATATAACTTTCACCACACGGTTCCCCCGGCAATTGTCAGAAACACATGAGATTAGCCATAGTTATTTCCCTGTCTCTGGAAAAGAACTAAGCATGGAACTTCTCTTCTAACTCTTGTCAAGTATGTATTGAATCTGGTATCAAGTATGAACACTAGGTAATTGCTGTGGCAGTTAAAGAATGACTAAATAACTGCAATTTATAGTAATCATTGTTAGTTAATTCACCCATTGCATTGTGAATCGGCCAACATGTTTGATGGTCTACTGACCGTGCTCACTAGAAAATAAAGTAAAATTCGGTCTAGAATTCCTCGACAGCGGTTGCTGCTGATCTACCCACTCAGGGTGTGGCTTGTGATACATAGGAATAGTATTGTGGCCCAACGCTTGGCCGACAACCTCCTGAATGAGCTATATGATTTGCTCCTGATTGACTCGTTGAGGCTCTTTGACTGGCGGCTGGTCGAACCGAATCGATTAAGATTATCATAAAACCTTAAGCCTTGCTGCGGATTGAATCTAACTTGTGGCCCTTGGTTTCTATTGTCAGGTGTAAAATCTCTAACTTCCCATTCAGGTCGCCTAACTTCCATAGGAGGTGGCGCGTTCTTGATCTCTGGGACGGGAGTTAATGGTGGATTACATTGTGGTGGTGGCATATGCGGCATTGGAATCACATTATCGACTGAGCTAGTATTATGTTGGGGTAACGGTAGCATTCGTTTTGTTATTACGGCCATTAACCGTTGCATGTTCTCAGTTTGACTGGCCATCAAATGATTGGTACCTTCAACTTGAATATAGAATTGGTCAGCCTGAGCCCTTCTGTATTCTTGCACCATTTAAAGGCTCATTTAGAATCCTGAAATGCCATAAACCCCTCATCTGGGAGCATGGCTCAAGACGTATATGTTACTGGACTCATTTTTGCATCCTGGTTTGTCAATCATGTGAGCCATTATGTTTGTAGTCGATTGAGTCTTTGGAAAAGTAAAGATCGAAGACATAAGCGGAGCAGAAGCATCAAGGCGGTAAGAACATGTAAACAGATGCCTAGGTGACCCTAACCCTTGACCCAAAACAACCCTCTCACCTCTAGATGATCTTAATCCAATAGGAATAATCAATTGATCATCCATTAGCCTTAGGAGACCAAGAAAAATATGATAAACAAGGCTATAAGAGGTGCGAATCTATTGTATAAAAGATAAGCCCAAATAACAAAATTCAATTGATGTTCGATGGCATTGATCTGCCATTGAACAGTCTTCGATGGCATCGAAGACCTACTCGATGACATCAATCGAAAGTTAGGGATGTCCAACAACCAATAAGATTTCCTTATAAAATTCTCAATGGCATCGAGGTCCCTTTGATAACATCGAAACTTATGTTTCGATGACATCGAAGCCTCCTCAATGACATCGATTGAGAGCTAGAAAATGTCCAACAATCAAACTGGTTTTCTCCCTAGAATTCTTGATGACATTGAAACTTATGTTTTGATGACATCAAAGACCCCTCAAAAGTATCGATTGAGATCCAGAGATTATCCAACAAGGTTTGTAGATTTTTTCTTGATTTTCTCGACGGCATCGAAGCACCTTTGATGCAATCGAAGCTTGATGTTCGATGCAATTGAAGGACAGTTCGATGACATTAAAACTGGTCCAGATCTGTCCGTCAAGAAAATACCGTATTTGTCTAGATTATTTGATGGCATTAGGTAACCCTTCAATGATATCGAAGGACCTTCGATGGCATCGACAAAGCCATTTTTTACCCGTTTTTTACCATTGGAGCTCGAACTGTTTATAAAGGGCATTCAGTTCTTGTGCTTTTAGCTGGATTTTTGGAGCAACCAAAGGTAAGGTGTGAGGCCTGTATCCTAGCCCGTACGGTTCCCATAAGCTTCTGCGGTCCTCCCGATTGAATTCCGGTGACCTGCGATCTATTATCGGCATTTGCACACGATCCTAAATTGTGTCCCATATATTAAAGTCGGCTCGACCCGAGATTTGTACCCTTGCAACCGTGCCATCGCCGCGTATTACGCGCTGAGGCGATACCTTGGCCAGGAGATGTGGGCCCGTGTTCAGTTTAAGGAAAATGCCACGCATTGAAAATCCCAAGAGATTCTCTAATCAAATCAATCTCATCAATTCCATTAATCACCACATCATGTCAAGTACAACATCATCCCCAAAGTCAACTCTCTCTCTTACACACCCTTACATGTCAAGTACACATAACTTACTCCATCACCCATCACTCCATCACCCATCCCTCTCTCTCTCCTTACAACCCTCTCTCTCTCATTTCTTAAACCCATTCCCAAGCAAACCAAGCTCCAACCTATGAGCTTCCCCAGCTCTCATGAAGAAGCACTAATGTGGCTCACTTCCTACCCTCTCATCTCCCATCTCAACCATCAAAACTTCATCATCTTCCATTAAGATCGAAGCCAAGGAGTTCGGCGTTCCATCAGACCAAGAAGGAGGCCAATAGGTGGGTGATCCACCGATGATTTTCTATTAAAAGGCCCACTTGTCATGGGATCCATTTTTTATGTATGTATTGTAACCGTGGAGGGCTCATAGTGGCAGGTTCCCTCCATTACCATTTGATCTCTCCTTTTTCTCTTTCTCTCTCTTTTCCTTCTTTATATGGTAATAATGATGATGAGGTGTGTGGCCCACCATGATGTTTACACCCATGCCATCTACCGGTGGACCCCATCCATGTGAGACACACCAGGATGTTTATATGTCATCCCAACTGTCCATCTAGGACGTGGCCCACCCCACACATGTGGGTGGGGCCCTCCTTGATTTATTTTAATCCACACTCAGATCCATAGCTCTAGTGGTAGACTGAGTGAAAGATACCTCGTTTCAACAGTGAGGTGTGACTGACGGTGGGGGTGGCTAACAGTGAGGTGTGACTGACGGTGAGGGTGGCTAACAGTGAGGTGTGAACGGACAGTGGGGTCCGTGAGACCCACCCAAGTCGTCCACCCATTTAGATGGGCCACACCGTGATGCATGTGAGGCATCCACTGTCCCTGGATGGTGGGACCCGCACCACGTGTGGGGCTACCTTTGATATATGCGTCCGTCCAGGCCTTGGACGGCCTGGACGTTGTCAATATATTACATATAATATTAATATATTATATTATATTATATTATAATGTAATATAATATTTTATATTAAATGTTGTGGTGGGCTCTACGTGGCACCCACCTCTGCCTCTTTAAAGCAGTAAAAGCTGCATGTTATTATATAATAAAATATTAATATATTATATTACAAATATATATGAGGGTGGGCCCTACGTAGGACCTACCTCTACCTTTTTAAAAGCAGCTGCACAAACAGCAGTTATGTAGCTGCTCTCTCTTAACGTCAGCAAGTTCTGCAGGTCCCACGTGATGTATGTGTACATCCAAGCTATTTTGACGGTGGGACCCACTCCAGATATATGTGATTCATCCCTGTGGCATGGGCCCCAATGATGTATGTGCTTTATCTACACCGTCCACTATTTGAACGGTGGGGCCCACCATCATGCATGTGTTGTATCCAACCGTCCAACCATTTGAGATATTATTTTATGGCATGAGTAATAGAATGGGTTAGATCTAAAGCTCAAGCGGACCCCCACCATTGAAAATTTATGGGGACAGTGAAATCTACCGTTCAAACTTCTAAGGGCCACAGTAGTTTCCAATTAAGCTGATATTTGTTTTCACTTCATCTATCTCTATGTTAACTTATGAATTGATCGGATCTTAAAATACGTAAGGGTGGGCCCAATTTGATACATATAAGGCCCATCGGTGTGGCCTATTTAATATACATGAAGCACATTAGTTGGGCCAAATAATGTGGCCCATGTGATGTGACCCACTTGACATATGAGGCCCATTGTGATGTATTCGAGGCCCATGGATGAGGCCCATTATGATGTATTCGAGGCCCATGGGCGAAGCCCATTGTGATGTATTTATGGCCCATGTGCTGAGGCCCACTTTGATTCATTTGAGACCCACTGTTGTGGCCCATTACAACGTATATGAGGCCCATGAATGAGGCCCAATGTGATGTATGTGTGGCCGTTACATTGTGTATGAATCCCTTATGTAGGCCACTCCTTGGGAGCAATGTTGGTTAGATGTCCACATTGATGGGCAATGACGGTTAGATGTCCTTATTGTGACCTTCCTATAGGCCTTATTATGCCCATTCACACCATTCTCTAAGTGGGTTAACCCAAATAAGTGGACCCCATTCACCATAAACAGATGGCTCCGTGCCATCAGATTTGATATAACCACGGTCATAGGCCGATCTTTATATTATGGTTGGTCGGTTGTCCATCTATAGACCCGGCCTTGTTTATATGCTGATTGTCAGTGCAGCTATCGATGCTGATTATCGATGTCGAATACCAATTCCGATTGTCGAGGCTAATTATTGAGGCCGATTCTGATTCTGATTGTCGAGGTCGATTGTTGAGGCCTATTATCGAGGCCGATTCTGATTCTGAATGTCGAGGCCGATTTCGATTGTTGAGGCCGACTCCAATTATCGAGGCCGATTTTGATTGTCGATTCCGATTCCGATTGTCAAGGCCGATTGTTGAGGCCGATTCCGATTCCGATTGTTAAGACCGATTCCGTTTGACGATTCTGATTTCGATTGTTAAGGCCGATTGTTGAGGACGATTCCGATTTCGATTGTCGAGGCTGATTCTGATTGTCGATACCGATTCCAATTATCGAGGCCAATTGTTGAGGCTGATTCCAATTCTGATTGTTTATGGCGATTCCAATTTTGATTGTCGAGGCCAATTCCGATTGTCGAGGCTGATTATTGAGGCCGATTCTAATTCCGATTATCGAGGATGATTGTTGAGGCTAATTTCGATTTCGATTGTCGAGGCTGATTATCGAGGCCGATTTCGATTATCGATACCGATTCTGATTGTCGAGGCCGATTCTGATTGTCGATGCCCAATGAGATGTGTATGTGGCCCATATTGGAGGCCCATTGTGATGTGCATTCAGCCCACGTTTGAGGCCCAATTGATGTATATGCGACCCGTATTTTAGGCCCATCGTGATGTGTATTTAGCCCGTGTTTAAGGCCCAATGTGATGTATATGAGGCCTATGTGATGAGGCCCATTGTGATGCATTTGAGGGCCAGGCAATGGAGCCCATTGTGATGGTATGTTAAGCCCATGTGAAAGGCCCATCGTGATGTGTATTAAGCTCTTGAGTGAGGCCCATGGTGTTGTATATTTGGGCCTTGTGTGAGGCCATGGGCCCACTATATGTTAGGCTCTTTGTAAGCCATTCCTTGGGGGCAATGTTTGTTAAATGTCCACATTATCGAGGTCGATTGTCGATGCCGGTTATTGATACCGATTATGAGTATGTGACACCATAGCATCATGATACATATCCATACGCATCATCTGCATGTTTGTTATGAGATATGATTGACCATTGCATATGTCATAGTACCGGTTGTTATGAGACTCCTTGATAGTTGGAGATTGTCTCACATGAGTGCACGGTATGTGCAGGATTGATGTATGATTGGACTATGTGACTCATGCATCTCGCATTATGTGATTATGATTACCATACGCCCTAGCGACATCAAGGTCATATAACCTCCACATGCATATCGTGGATGGCTAGATGAGACACTGAAAATCTGTTCTATATGGGGTGTTATAGATATCCCTGGGTGAAAGTCCCTAAATCCTCTTAGTTTCAGAGGTTGCTCTAACATCTAGACCGAGTGGATGCATGAGCTCATGAGGGCCATATACCGTTAGACCGCATCTCCCACTGTGTCGAGGTCGGTTGAAAGGGGGTACGACCTTACCTGCCCGAGAGGAGGGGGCAATGTTAGGCTGAGTCTAACCAGCTCGAGGAATGGGTCCTTTATCGACGAGCCGGGCCAATATTGGCAGGCGGATAGTGAGGTCTCTTCCACTCACCTTGTTGCACACGATGGAGTGACAATCTGTTTTGAAGTGTAATAGACCCCGGTGATTCCCAGAGAGGAACCGTATTGATATGTGGACTTATTGAGCAGGAGTTACATATTCATTCATTCACTATCCACTCAGGCTGGTGGTGTGCAACTATTTATTATGTGTACCTTTGTAATGGCCAGGATTTCGGTTAGGGCGCGCAACTAACCTGAGATCAGGAGTTTACCACATTGAGTCTGACTATCCAAATTTAGGTATGGGACTGGTTTGGATAGAAGTTCCGTGTGGTGGATCCTATAGCCTACGATACTACGTACTATCACCCCGACTTCACTCCAGCTTGGTCATTTCATTCGCATTACATATTGCATTGCATCCTCAGCACATAACATTTGGTTTACTTTGCTTCTGTATTGCATAACCTGATTAAGGTTGACAGTTTTCGTGGACTCGGTATCTGATATTTGGCTTACTATGTCTCCGCATTGCATAGCTGATCTACATTGCTTCCTCTGTATATGATATTAGCCTATTATGTTTTTTTCATCGTATAGCCTGGATAAGGCTAATGGTATTTATAAACTTGTCAGCATATTTCCACATTACTTTGATATTGTATGATTTATGGATTACAAGTATTTCTGCTTACTCTAATATCTATATGCTTGGCACTTACCTTGTGCGCACACTTACACCACCCTCTAAGCTTTCTATAAGCTTATGCACGATAGATGCATACAGGTGGCGTTAGGTTGCAGCAACGTTGAGCATGGAGCATGCAACAGTCTTCTGGAGCTTTGATTTTTATCATATGTATTTTCCTTTCAGTGCTGTATTCAAATATTTATATTAGTGGATATATGATGATGATGATGATGATGATGCCTTTGTGATTTGGGTAAACTTGTGGTTATGTTTATTACGAGTTAAATGTACATTGGAAAATCCTCCTTGTAGGATCCCAGGATCGAAATATGGCGTATGAATGCTGGGAGCTGAGAATGGGGTACTACGGAGGTTGTCGGCACCGAATTTGATGATCGAAAATTTTGTGAGCCAGTTTTCGAGTTTGTGGCATAACAGAAGTTGGTATCAGAGCATAACTTGGGAATACCTGAAGATAATATCACATATCTGCTGATAGCTACCCTTCACTCTCTAATTGCTGAGAACTTAGAATGGTTAGATCTCTGAGTTTGAATAACTTAGAGATTTTCTAATATAGCTCCCTACCGTTGAAATTGTGAGACTGCACGGTGTTCCAGTTTCAATCATTTCTGACCAAGATCCAAGGTTCAGTGAGGTCATCGTAGTGTTGATGAGGCATCTTGGGAGCAAGAGGCTGAGATTCGTGGGCATTGTCCCCATCTCTTAGGTGTTTGACTATGTTGGGATGTTATGTTTTGATAGGATTTCCCTCCCTTGGTGAGCTTTGTATTGGTCGTGTTCTGTTTTAAATTTTGAGGATGAAATTTTTATGAGGAGGGGAGAGCTGTGAGGCCCGTATCCTAGTTCGTATTGTTCCATAAGCTTTCGAGGTCCATATTTGTCTGGATTGTTTGATGGCATTGGGGAACCCTTCAATGATATCGAAGGACCATTGATGGCATCAACAAAGCCATTTTCCACCCGTTTTTTTACCATTGGAGCTCGAACTGTTTATAAAGGGCATTCGGTTCTTGTGTTTTTAGCTGGATTTTTGGAGCAACCAGAGGTAAGGTGATCCCATAGGAAAATCCCTCACCCTGTGCCTATATTCCTATGAGTTTCAAGCAATCTCCCTTGAGATTTCAATTCTAATGAGGATTTCAACCTTACTATTGGAGATATGCTTGAACTCCTCCATTTCCTAGAGATTGGACTTAAGCATCTTGGTAAATCATTTAAGCATCTTGGTAAATCATTGTCCAGATCTTTTAGGAGACCCATCTAGTTGAATCCCCTAGGAAACCAACTACCTATTAGTTGTAGGAGATTCAACCCACTCCCATCACCTTGGGCATCTCAGAGGAGCATCTTCAACAAGGTGATTGATTGTGGAGCTGAAGCCATGGCAAAGCTGTAACAACATGATCGGGGGAGCATCGGGGAGCTGATTGAAGTATGGGAGAGCGGAGATCAAGCAACCTACAAGGCGCAACAAGCAGGGTTCAATTAGACAAGTGAGTTGTCATTTTTAGAGTCCATTGTTATACTCCTTCCTTGTCTAGGTTGAAGTGCAAGAGTTTATTTTCAAACTCACCTAGGTTCTTTCATAAAACCTTAGCCTTTGTGGCCTAAATTCATGGTTCTTGTGTAGGACCTAGGTTGTTGGTTAACCGAATGAAAAAACAAATCAAGTCCTTGTATAGGCCTCCGGCGGGAGAATTCGTGTGGGGTTTGGGAGTAGGACCTTTAATCTTATGTAGGGCATAAATCTTAGGTTCGAGATTAGGACCTTGGCCTGCGTGACCTAAATTGTCAAGTTTGGGATTACGACCTTGGCCTATGTGGCCAAAATTTTTGGGTTTAGGATTAGGACCATTCTCCTTGTGTAGGACATAAAGTCTAGGTTCTTGTGTATGGCATAAATTATAGAGTCCTTGTGTAGAGCTATAAATGTTTGGGGTCAACTTGATTTAAATCTCCGATAGTGAATTCGGTACACTCATGGGTTGAGTGCATTCGCTAGGAGTGGAGTAGGCACATATCTGAACCACTATATATAATCGGTTTGGGATTATCATTTGCACAGTTGTTTAATTATGCTTATGGTTTCGAATGTTTACATTATGCTAGCATGATTAATTGAATGCTTAGTGATTGATAGGTAGAACATCTCACTCACTCATATACACTATCTTATATAGGTTAGTTGTTCCCAACCCAAGTGTAGGGTTGCATTGCAGTAATAATCTCGGTGATGTCACGCCCTAAACCCGGGGACGGACAACTTCCATGATGCCCTGAATCTGGCACTCGACTTCTATACACCAAGTCTCGAGTTCGACGCACCACAAGGAAGATTTTTAACTGATTTGTTTTTGTTTACACATATATAATAATACCTGAGCATAAAGATCCATGATCAAATTACCAACCGACATTCTCCAATAGAAATCCTGATGGTTACAAGTATAATGCTTCCCAAAAGGTACACAACGTCAACATTGCCAAATCGAAAAATATATGTAATGCATTGAGAAGGCAAAGTCTTCCAATCTACTCCAACCCTGAAAAAATGGGAAATAGGAAGCTTAGGCAAAAAGCCTAGTGAGTACACACATGTGTGTAGTGTGTCCTACATGTAAGCAAGTTAATATGTTACAAGGAAATCATATATGCGAGAGGCGTGTAGCACGTAAAGTATGATGTCAATGCCAATGCAATGCATATGCATCATAGTAATATTCCAAGTCAATGCTACCAACATCACCAAGTCATATTTTCATTTCTCCTATACCACAGCCATAACTGTATTACACGCATCCATAATCACATCATCATCATCATATTGTCATGCCATAATTATACAATATCAGAAATACTGACAAGTTCATGAGTCAAATAATACCAGAATACGCAATACAGATTAACTATATAAATGAGAAATCATAAAGAGTCAAATATCAGATGTCATATCTAAATCATATAAATACAGAAACACAGGTAACCCATAATGCCATATGCCGCGGATGTAATGCGATATGCAGTACGAATGGAATGACCATGCTTGATTGTGAAGTAGGGATGATAGTACGTAGTATCACAGGCTATGATGTCTATCACAAGGGACTTCTATCCAAACCAGTCATATACCTAAATTTGGATAGTCAGACTCAATGTGGTAAACTCCTAATCTCAGGTTAGTCACGCGCCCCAACCGAAATCCTGGCCATTGCGAAGGTACACGTACAAATAGTTGTGCACCACTAGCTTGAGTGGATAGTGAATGAATGAATGAATGAGTATGCAACTCCTGCTCAATAAGTCCACATATCAGTACAGTTCCTCTCTTGAATCATCACCGGGGTTTAGTACACTCCAAATGGCACTGCCACTCTCCCAACTGCATAGTCCAAGTGAGCATAAAAAACCTCACTATCCACCTGGCCAATAGTCTGCCAATACCTATTCGGCACGTCGATAGTGGACCTATTCACGAGCTGGTCAAACTCAGCCTAGCAATGCCCGCTACGCTCAGGCGGGTAAGGCCAAACCCCCTCCCAACCGACCACGACACAGTGGGAGACGCGGCCTCTTGGTATCTAACACTTGGGCGCTCATGTATCCACTCGGTCTCGACGTTAGGGCGTCCTCTAGTACCAAGAGGGTTTAGGAATTTTCACCCAGGGCCATCTATGACAGCTCGATGCTAGAACAAAATTTCAGTGTCCCGTCTGGATATCCACTATATGCCTGTGGAGGTTACGGCCCTGATGTCACTAGGGCATACAGTAATCATAATGCAAGATGCATGAGTCATACAATCTAGTCATGCAGCAATCCGGTGCATACCGTGTACTCATGTGAGACAATCTCCAACTATCAGGGAGTCTCATAATTGTCATGCCCAATAACATATGCAATAGTCAACCACCTCTCATAACAAACATGCAGATGATGCGTATGGGCATGTATCATAATGCTATGTTGTCACATACTCATAATTGGCATCGACAATCGAAATCGGTGAGAATGGGCCTAACGAGGCCTAAGGGAAGGTCATAATGTAGACATTCAACCATCATTGCCCGTCAATGTGGATATTTAACCAACATTGCTCCCAAGGAGTGGCCCACATAAACATCAATACGTACATCATGGCGAAATCACACATCACATCGGTCCTCATATACATCGCTTTAGGTCTCACACAAGGGCCATACATTCATCGCATATACATCACATACATCACATTGGGCCGTATCATATGGGCCTTACACATCGCAATGGGCCTCGGCACATGGGCCATGAATACACCACATCAGGCTTCACAACCCATGGGCTTCAAATACATAATAGGTGGACCCTACACATGGGCCTCAAATACCTCACAATGAGCCATAACCCATGGGCCTAAGATACATCTCAATGAGCCACACCCATGAGTCTCAAATACATCACATTGGGCCTCACCCATGGGCCTCAAATACATTACAAGTGGCCTCAAATCTATTTTACAGGTAGGCCACATACCTGGGCCTAATACACATCACCATGGGCCAAAAATACATCACAATGAGCCTCATCATATGGGCCAGAAATATATCTCAACGGGCCTTTCCCATAGGCCACGAATACATGGCTACACCAATTATGAAAAGTCTTATACTACAACCACTTCACACGTCACATAGTTAATGACTCAGATTTGGTGTCACATGGTTAAGGGCCAAGAGCCACATTTCATCATACCACTTACGGTTTAGAGATCACAGCGTATAGAATCCAGGACCTTGATAGCATTAGCTTGGGTAACATAACCCTACATCACATTCGGTTTAGTGTACGACTTAGTAATATGTGATTCAAGTGGCGGTATCTATATCGATAAGCACAAACCTACGTTGTTGAATGGCCGTCAATGCCACTTGATTTCATATGGTTAGGTGGCCTTGTACGTATTTCGGATTCATACAATTAGATGACTACATATGCTACATATACTTCACCATTGCCTATGATTAGGTGACTATATATACATCAAATACCTACATGATTAATGGACCAAACAGGTATATCACACCCTTACACCACTAGAGTCTACATATTTGTTTTAATTAAACATGCTTAAGGGTTTAAACACAAGTCACATGATCCTATTACTTAGGGCTGTACTCTAACCAAAGTGCCAAGCGGTCAAGGGCTATCCACAATCAGCCCATTTAAGGGATTAATCATCATTACTTCAAAAATTACAATACCAGTTCGTCATATGTTCAACACATGGAGATTACAAACTCTTGTCGAAGAGGCCTAATGGTTGGCCCAAACAAGGCTACCACTGATGGGCCCACATGGCGTTCATTCAAAATGGGCCTTAACATTCTTGGGCCCACACATCAATGAAATTTACAATGAGTTCTATGTGGTAGAGCTCATGGGGTTTTCCCATGACGTTAAGTCGTGTGTGACACACTTAAGACTTAGGTCTGCTTCGATTCTAGTCCAAATCCTAAAATGATATGAGGAAGTGGATAGTCCGCATGGATTAAATAGATACACCACGGTGGCCTTAGGTTGGATTCAATAGTTAAGTCCTTATTCTCACAGCCTTGTATTGTATGGTCCAATTCAGGTTGGATTGACTGATCTTTGGGACAATGCCCTAAAGGGGACCCGGTACATGGGCTAGATGGGTTGAATATCTAATACATCATCAGGATGGCCCATAACAAATTTTCAATGATGAGAGTTCAATTTGCATTATTTCAGGATGTATGACTATCTAATCATTAGATGGGCCTAAGTCTTGGTAACATATCGTCAAAAGGGTTGATAAAATAGATGAATGACGAGGATCTTAAATATATATCATGTCATAACCATGGTGGATTAAGTGGCTTAACACCTACATCAAAGTGGGCCATACTACACACAAGTTGAGAGGTTTACCCTCCATTAAATATTCATAATCATTTGTTGGGCCCACAAAGATGTGGTTCATAAATCCAACCCATCCATTATGTATATCCCACTTGGTTGAGGGGTCAAACCAAGTTTCAGATACAACCAAATTTTAGGTGGACCTAACAAGTGATTTTATATGCTCGAGCTTCAAGTTGTACGAATGGTTCAAGAAGATCAAAGTTACATGAGTCCTAAAGTGATGTATTTATTATACCTATACCGTTCATCTTTTTTTTTTTTTTAGAGATCATTTAAGAAAATGAATCATAACTAAAGATTAGCTGGATCTCACCTTAATCAGCAGTTAGGATAATGATTTCACCGTTAAACCATTCATCGGGCCCACCATAACGTTTATTTTCCACCCAATCTGTTCATAAGGTCACAAAGACCTGAATTAAGGGGAAAAACAAATTTCATATTGGTCCAAAACTTCTGACCCAAAAAGGGTTCCAATGGTAGATGTTCAATCCCTGCTCCTTTTGTAGTGTGGCCCACTTGATGGTTAGATCTATCTTATTTTTCTTCTCAAGCCTTAGGACAAGCTCACCAAATGGATGGATGGTTTATATATAACATATACCACATGATCAAGCCCATAAAATTGCTGATTTATTCAGCTTCATAATTTTTTTTTATGGTGTGGGCCACCTGAGTTCCATGTATGGTTGAAATTTGGGTGTGGCCCATTTTTAAACGGGACCCATCAAATGCACAGTGCTGATGTTCGACATGCATCAAGGTGGGGCCTGTGGTGGGGCCCACTTTCCTCCAGCGTCAGCAACAGACACTACTTGCTACAGCGTCATCCAGACGCTGACGGCAGCAGCGTCATATATATATATATATATATATATATATATATATATATATATATATATATATATATGTTTTCAAATATGGGGCCCACAACAGGACGATCCAGTCTGACTGTTGTGTGTGTCCCATGTGGTAGACGGGTCAGTCCAAGTTTCAGATGCATCCAAATTTCACGTGGGCCCCATGAGTGCTTTTATATGTTTAAGCATGTCTTCACATATTTGTTTGATGGTATGGCCTACCAGAGAACTAGATTGGCTTCATTTTTTGGCTCAACGCCTAAACGGATCTGAAAAATTGAATGGACGGTGTGGATTTAATACATACATCATGTGTGGGGCCCATTGTGGACCCACAGCCCCCAGTCCCTTTTCATCTAAGCTATAGCAGGGACGCTGCTTGCTACAGCGTCCTCTGGATGCGGGCAGCAACAACGTCCACTTCTCTCTCTCTCTCTTTGTTTCAAATTTAATTTAATTTAATTAATTTATTTATTTAATTTAATGTGGTGTGTCACATGTGTGCATGTATGAGTATGTGGCCAGCCCAATGGGCTACACTTTGGACAGTTTGGATGGCCTACAAAATTCTGGTGGGGCCCACAGTCAATGGGTCCCATATAAAGTCTATAATTATTTTATTTTATTTTATTTTATTTTTTGTATTCTCTCATGAATCCATACCATTAATCACATCATATCATCACCATTATTGATCATCATTAACACCATTAAACACATCATACTCTCCTATGTATCCACACCATTGATCACATCATTATCATCAAATCATCACCACTAACAACCATACAAATAATCAAAAGGAAAACAAATTAAGAGTGGAGTGGGTGTACTCACCTTAATGAATTAGATGGATGGTTGAAATGGATGGAAGGGATGGGATTGATGAAGTTGATGGCCCACCAAGATCACTCCTCTCTCTCTCTCTATGGAAAATAGTGAAATGCAAAGGGATGGAGGGGTATTTATAAAGAAATGGATAAATTTTTGGTTAAGTTAGGCTAATGTGATTAATATTAGCTTAGGCTAGAATTATGGTAATTAATTCATGCTTTGTAATTAATGGTGGATTAAAGGAGTATTGTATGGCATGGTGTGATGATGTCATGCATGAGGTGTGGCATGGAGGAGAGTTAACTTTTCATGCACATGAGAGATGAGAGGTATGGGTGTGTGACATCACACACATGGGTAGAGATTCTCTCACCCATGTGTGGCATGTGCATGTATGTATGACATGTGTTGTGCACATGTGTGGAGTAGAGTACATCGCATCATACGCACATGATACACTAATTATTCTTCATGGCATATCTCACAAATGGAGTGTCGTACAGACGCATGGGTTGTACCTCCACGATCGCAGCGACGGGGTGGTCGATATGAGATGGGTTTTGAGGTCTTGGGGTTCCGGTCAGTTGGGTGTATACTATGAATGGTCAATCCATGTCTAGCTAAGGGCGTCGATCATCATGTACATAAGCATAGAAAATAGTATGGAATAGATGGGGTGTTACAGGTGAGACCGAAGTCGAATCCATAAGGACTAATATCATGTGTATTCTGAATTTAACTAGAACTAGAACTAGAAGAAGATGCGATTCTAAATCTGAATTAATTGAGAGAGTAATTGTGATTAAAGTGATTAAAACTAACAAATTCAAAGGTGATAACTAGGGTTTCCAAGGATCCACTTGCAGAGATCAGGGAGCCCTCTTACTTGATTCAAGTCACACGATGGAAATTGAAGTCCTATCCTATCCAATTGGAAGATATACAATTAAGATTAATCTAAATTTTCCTTGACCTAATTCTCAATGGAGGAGAATTGTGATAATTGGAAGAGATTCCATCAGTAAAACATGCCCATGAGATGATGGCTAACAATAGGATTTACCAATCCCACAATCTTAAAATTAAGAAAAGAAGATATTCAAAGCTATTCCAGATATACTGTAATTTGACTCACAATAAACCATTAAGAACTGAAGGTATTCCTTTAAAATCAAACTAGAATCAAAGAAGGTTCAATAAAAACATGGATCATAGTAAAAGAAACATCTCATCACACTACAAGCTTCATCTCTTAGCCCTAGCTAAGAGGTTTGGCCAACCATAGACATGATTGAACTAAAATCTCTTAAGAAAAACATAAAAACAATTAAGGAAAAGAAAGAAAAACTCTTGGTGATAGCTTCTCCACACTTTTGCTCCACTCCTCAAACCCTAGAAATTGCCTAGGAACATCATAGGGGCCCCTATTTATAGTTTTGTAACTCAAACTTTCGCACCAAGTTGAAAAATTCTGGAAACCACCTCAAATTTACGCAGTCCGCGCAAAATCCACATAACCTTAGACTAGTCGAGGACAACCTTCGACTGGTCGAGGGTCACCTTCGATTGGTCGAGGATGACGGGAATTTAGAGGATTTTGTTGCTAGAGTTTGAGTCGAGGAGCCTTCGACTGGTCGAAGGAGGGCTTAGACCAGTCGAAGGAGGTAGATTTTTAGGGTCCCTTTTCTTCACTTTAAGTCTTCAATTCTCTTCATTTCTCACTTCATTTTCTTGGATCTTTGGCATGTGAATTCTTCATTTTTGGTCTTCTAAGATCCAACCTTTGCTTTGATGATTCTTGAGCGTTAAATTCATGCTTTTAGCATCCTTTTCAATCTAAGCTCTTAAATTCACCTTGCAACACAAACATGATTAAAATAGAACATTAAGCATTATCATGTTCATAAAACCAAGTAAAAAATGGGGGATAATATGTATTATTTGACCCTCAACACTAGTTGCTTAATTTGCATATCTTGAGTAGCCTATGTGATTGGATCATCTATTAGCTTGGAAGCCTTTAGAGTACATTGCTTAGTTTCCTTTAATTGGTAATTAGTTCAAATTAGGCAATTGTTGTTCTTAATAGGCATATTTTTTAATCGGTCCTAATCAACCCCTCCCCCCCTTTAAGACTTAGGCTACATTTTATAGCTCCGCCATATTCTGCACTTAGATGCATTGTGGCCCATCCAGCGTAATTTTAATAGACAGTCTAGCTTGACTTTCGATCGAATTTGTGTTCAAATTAGATGTCTCAGGGGGTACTTGGACCTACACTTCATCGCTAGGAGTTAGTGCGGTCGGTGTTGCGGGTTCGGTACTAGAAGTGCGGGTCATTCTTCTCATTTTCGGCACAAATCAAACCGGTAGTTAATTAAGCAGGGTCCCACTGAGCGTGTCAAAAAAATTGTTTGCTCATTTTTCCCAGCATGAGTGGAGTACGGGCGTGCAAGAATTGGGATTGTGAATTTAATTCAAACCGAACAACTGTGACCTCGAGCGCCAGAGTAGGCAAACACAAAGTATGACCGAGTCTGAGAAGATCGGTCGCCTATTCAGCTACTCGCTCAATGTGTAAATAGATCAGACGATAGTCAGAGGGTGGGGTTCGTCCTCTAATGATGAGTCATTCTTTTGCCTTCTATACAAAAGGACATTTTAGCTCAGATAAAGCAAAATGAGAGAGGATGTCTTACAATCGACCGATATTGGTTTCTGAAGGATGTTCCTCCGATGATCAAATGAGGTTCATCGTACGAGCTTAGACTCCGATTATATCTACAATTATCAACTACTAGATTATCACTACTGAAAAGGCGAGCTTAACAGTCCTAGAGGGGGGGTGAATAGGACTATGCCAAATCAAAAATTAAAGCACAAAAATAATAAACAAATCTGAAATCTTAATCGTACTAGTATTAAAAGATTGATTCAAACTAGTTCATAGGACAACCTACACCCAAAACAAAATTTAGGTAGGACAATCTTATTTCATGAACATTTGTAAGAATCAAATCTTAAACCAAGCAAGAGAAAGTAAACCTATCTATTACAAACATTCACCACTTTTGCATAAATGAAATTACAAACATTCTCCACAAATGCAAAAAGAAAATATTCACCACAAACACCAAGAATTATAGTGGTTCAGTATGTACAACAACTGTTCTCAAATAGCCACACCTACTCCACTCCTAAGATTACTAACCTCGTAATCTCGGCTTTGACTATGAACAAGGTTTTCACAGGCTCACCTTAAAACCTGATAAAGTTGTGATTTTATCGGGCTATCACTGTTAGAGCATAAAATTTGATTAAGAAAAGTGGCTTTAAGGGATTGTGACTTGCGTAGGTCATGAGTTGTGTGGGACCCAAGTTGCGCGGTGTAAGACTCGACCCGAGTTCATGTGTATGCGTGTGTGTGTGTAAGTATGCATTTCATTTCTCTTAATCCCGCAGTCCTACTGGTTGAATCCCGGTCACCCGCGACCCTCGGATAGTATTTGTGGTCATCCTTAAGTCCGATCATTAAGACCCGACTCGGATCGAGCCAAAACATGTGTTATCTTGTCCGCTTCGTCGTTACAGCTCTGACGCTGCATCTTGCACGTCCATCCGACATGCAGATCATAAGTTATGTGCATTTCATTTTCTAGCCCTTGATCATGATCTGTGGCCCACCTAGTGAAGAGAGCACATTTTTCAAGACGGCCCACTCCCTTTTTGGTGCAATTTCTAACAAACACCACACACACTACCTAGAGTTCCATCTCATACACCACCTACCTTAAACACCACCCACAAGCCTACTAACCTACTAAACCTACAACTTTGGTTGTAACTCCCTACTTGCAATCATCTCCCCTCTCTAGCCAAGGTAAGAAAGCAATCATTACCTAGCTTAAAAGAGATTTCTCTTTCTCTCTCATTCTCTCTACTCCTCTCTCTTCTCTCCCTCTCATTTTCTTCTTCCAAGCAATAGAGGGGTGGGACATCCACCCCATTCCAGCCCCAATCCCCCTCTTTTCTTCTAAATCTAACGTTCCAAATCCCATCTCATCCCTTGATCCATCACCTTGGTGCACTAGGAGCAAGGAGGTCCAAGATTGGAGCAATCTAAGGTGGGTGTGTTCCTAGGATTTAGAACTTTCATCTCTACATTCTTAGATCTCTTTTATTTCATATGGGAATTGTAGGACCCACCGATCAATGGTGGAGATCATACACCATCCCTTAGTTGTGGCCAAATGGCCTCTTTGGTGCATGCATGCCCATGCATGGGGTTTTCCCCTCTATGGGCCCCATCATGGAGGATTATTTGTATTTCATTACATGATAGGTCATCTAGACCTTAGAATCATGGTTGAGATGGCATCTCAACCATTGATCTTGAATCTAGGACATGCATGTGGTGGATCTTTGTTGTAATATATGAACAAATGAAATGTATGGTGTGATTGATGAAGGGGAGGGCCTCAATGTGGTGGACCTCCTCCTGTTATGGCTGATTCTTCATTTTTCCTTTATGATAGAATTCTGATCTTGCATGTGTAGCCCACCTTGTGGGTCAACAAAAATCCAGACCATCCATGAAGCTTGGACGCCCATAGCGGTCCATCCTTAAACATGTAGCCCTAAAATTCATCTTAATGGGGCACATGCAAAGAGTATTTGATGATGGGGAAGGTCTGGACATTTGTGGGTCCCACTAGGGTGGTCCACAATATAAATTCCTGGGGTTAAATCCCATGGCAAATGATGTTTATATTTTATTTCCTTCAATTACTTGTTGCAGTCCCAATCTGTCTGGATAGATTTTTGGGTCAACTTGAGGCCAGGATTTGGGGCTTTTGGTGGGGAATTTTGTACCAAGTGGAATCTAATTTTTAAAATTACATATCTCACCTATAAGCTTGCCAAATTCCAGCCTCAACTGACCTCATTTGGGTCCCCAAAAGGGTAGGCCAATATGGGTACCTTGCTAGATTTTCTGTTGTAATTCTAGCAAGGTTGCAATTTGGAAACTCAAAAATTTTTAAATAGTTTCTAATTAAGTGGGCCACCTTGGTGGACCCTACCTTGTACTACATATATATGGGAAGGTTGAAATCCAATTTTCCCAATTTTTGGACACCCTGGGCCCACCCCATTAGGTGCTCAATCATGGTCGATCCAGAATTTTGCACTTAACAGAATTTCTGGACAGATTATTTTTCTAAATTAAATTAAATTACTTTTGATCATCCAAAAATCATGAAATTTTGTAGAGGTGTGGCCCACCCATAGAAGGACCATCCTGCAAATTTTCAAGGCCACCCCTGTACCATCCGTGGTGCGGCCTGGAGTGGCTCACTAGGCTGGGACGCCCAAGTTGGCCATCCAGACCACCTTGTGGGCCCACCTCGATGTATTTTATGTCCCACCATTCATCCAAGTGGGGTCCATAGGGGGCATGATCATTTTCCCCTTCAATAACATCCATTTGGGATCCATTTGGATTAGTTTTGGGCCAATTACCTAGCCCATAGGACTGCCTACCCTTGGGACGTCCAGGCCCATTGGACCACTGCTGGACTTTAAGTCTAGCAGCATGGTCCACCTATTTTATGTGTTTAAATCAGTCCCTTCATCTGGTGGGACCCATTGAACTTTATTTAGACCTATATGCAATGTGTTGATTGGCCTTGGTAGGCCCACTCATCTTGGACCTTCTAAGTTAGGCCCCATTTGGCCTCTGGGCCTATACTTACCATGGTATTGTGATGGGCTTATGGGCCAAAATACACAAGTGGTTGGGCCGTTGGTTACCCACTGAATTCGCCACATGCTTTGGCCAAGATGTAAGGCCCAATTCACTTGCTTTAAACATAAGAAATTGCCCATAAGGTTGGGTTATCGGGCTGCCCATTAGGCCCACCACAATATGTGGATTGTGACTTTTATGGTTGGGCCCAAACCTCGCTTGAGGGCCCACCATATTACTTATGTATCGGACCATGTGTATTGCCCACTAGGCCCTTGGATTGTTTAAGGCCTTGGGCCTTGATTCGCTCAAGTAATAGCGGGCTACCTTTTAGGACCCAGTTGAGGTTGGATGTCCTCGGTGGCCCTAAGGTAGGCCCATAGGGTGGATATAGGTGGATAAAGGCCCACCTGGACCCTTGTTAGGACCGTTTCTTCCCTTGGGCTTTTATATGGCCTTTCCTAGCTCGTGGGCTATCCGAAAGTATTGGGCCCCCACTAGAGGATGATCCCATAGTAAATTGTCTAAGTACTTGGGCTTGTTTCCCTCCTTGAGAAGGAGGAATATGTTCTAAGTCTTCATCGCCATACGGCACACCCTCATGACCCATATGCGTCATTTGCATGATTGGATTGCATTCGTGTGTGGTCATTAAGTTGATATGATAGAGGGATGGAGTTTCTCCCCTTATGCACATCGAGTGCTTGGAGCTAGTGCATGATCTGTATGCGTGACTCATGCATTGGCATCACATTTCATGATAGTATCGCCCTTGCTTCAACAGGGCCTTGCCTCCATAGGGACATTCGTGGATGGCCATATGTATGGACACCGAAAATGTATTACTTGAGCATATATGGTGCATAGGATGCCCATGGGTAAAATTTTCAAAACTTCTATGGTACCAAGGATCTGCTCTAGTGCCATGACCGGGTGAAAAATATGACCGCACGAGGGCTTTACACCTTTAGGCAGCAACTCCTATTGTCGTGTAGTTGGTTGGAATGGGGTGTGGCCTTACCCAACTGTGAGAGAAGGCATTGGTAAGCTGAGTCCTACCAGCTCGTGAATGGGTCCGCTACCATCAGGCCTTGCTGGTGATTGGTTGTCCACAGGCAAGTAGTGAGGTCTCTTACCCTCGTTTGACTGTTTTTTGTCGTGCCGTAGCAGCAAGCGCAAGATCATTGGCGTGTACTAGACCCCGGTAGATTCCTTATGATAGAACTATACTGACATGTGGACTAGATATGAGGACTAGCACCACTTCACATCGCATTTGCATCGGCTGTATAAGCCTTATATTGCATAGCCTTGGTATGGCGCCCAATACTCATTACATTATATAGCCTTAGCATGGCTTCCTGCATTCATGGCTTAGCCTTGGTAAGGCTAGTGATATTGGCATTGATCATATTTCCCTTCTGTATCTCCTATTACTCTTTTGCACACCATTGTCACACACTTTCACCACCCTTTAAGCTCTTTATAAGCTTATGCACGATCGATGCATGCAGGAGATCCTAGGTCGGCAGCGCAGTAGCAGAGCTTGGATAGGAGTTGAGCCGAGAACCCAAAGTTGCAGATCTTCTTTTCTTCTTCTCTTGTTAGCAGATGTATTTCCTTCTTGTCATGTATCTTAAAGCTTAAATTTATAGTAGAGTTTTGTGATGTGTGCCTTGGTTATTTCTGAGATGTACTTGATGTGATCTTGCGTATGCTCGTGTTAGATTGATTATATGATTATAAAAATCCTCTTTGTAGGATTCCAAGATCGGAACCTACGTCAGGAGGCAAGAATGGGGTATTACGGAGATTGTTGCGACCAGAATCTGCTATCGGGTTTCTTGTGAGTCCAGTCACCGAGTCTGGGGCGTTACAGGAGTTAGTATCAGAGCATAGTAATTAATTTTAGAATAACTTTGGATAACATCACATATCTACTGCGAGCCTAGGACAAGTAGTGTCCCGAGAACCTTCCTTTTGTTTGAGCTTCCAATATTTTTACCTTATGCGTCGTCATCCTTATTTTCTATAGACGATGCCGCCCAAGCGGGGCGATCGTGGCCGTGGTGCCCCTAGCTATGGTTCTTATCTTGCTCCGGCGACCCTTGCTACCCGAGCACACTCCACTCTAGTCTTAAAGGATCTAATTCCTAAGGTTCCGTTTCAGCCTCTTGTTGCGCCTGTTCCCCCAGTTGCTCCTGTTCACCCGCCAGTTCCCCCATCTGAGCCTGTTGTTCTGGTTATAAAGGCTCCCGCTCTGTCAGCCGCACCCATGCCTCCTCCCGTGGCAAGTGCTGCTCCTTTCCTGACAGTGTCAGTCGGTGCAGAGCATTTTCAGCAGTTGATGGAGTTTGTCGCTGCTGCATTGCAGACTCGTCACCTGCAGCCATTCCAGTTTATGAGCAGAGCGATTTTCGCGCGCTAGCACTATTTTCAGAGAGTTTAGGCAGCATGACCCCCCTAGATTCAGGGGTGAGCCAGACCCATTTGCCGCTGAGGCTTGACACACAGAGATAACGAGGATTTTTTACACCATGCAGTGTCCAGCAAACCAACGTGTTTCATTAGCAACCTTTCTGCTCCAAGGTGAGGCTCGTCATTGGTGGTCGTCCGTATCTAGGATGGTCGGGCCAGATTTTATCTGGACCTGGGAGGAATTTGTGGTCCACTTTAACCAGAAGTTCTTCCCGGAGCATGTGCGAGAGCAGAGGGTGATGGAGTTTGAGACCCTTATTCAGGGTGATTTGATGGTGTCCCAGTATGAGGCCCATTTCTTGGAGTTGTCTAGGTTTGCTCCTCAACTCACTGGTGATGAGAAGATGAGAGCTCGCCATTTTCAGATCTGTTTACAACCCGCGCTCTGTAGCCGTGTAGTAGGCCATTGTTTGAGGACGTTTGATGAGGTCGTGCATAAGGCCTAGGTATACGAGGAGGAATGGGCTATGTCCCAGAGATCTAGAGAGCAGAGTTCCGGTGGAGACCGGAAGAGGAGACCACCGGCCGACAGCTCCATGTAAAATCATCAGCAGAGATGGAGGGGTAGATCAAAGTTTCGGCAGCCTGCGGGACAGACAACAGCTTCATCATCATCATCAGCACAGCCAATTGCTTCATCTTTTATCCCCTTTTTCAGTGTTTGCTTTTGGTTATGGGTAGACCGGGCATCATAGGCGAGATTGCCCTCTCCCCTTGCAGCAGCAGAGGCCATCGTAGTTGCCTACTCCTTGTCCTCAGCAGTGAGCGCAGCTTCCAGCTCCCGCTCCTAGGGATCCTCCTCAGCATCAGAGGCAGCTAGGTAGACCTCCCCAGCAGAGACAGGAGTAGTAGCAGCAGAGGGGATATCCACATGTTCAGTCCCTTGGTCGAGTATATATTGCAACTCATCAGGCACAAACTCAGGATCCACGATCTTCCGGTTTGCTTCCTTTGCTAGCTCAGGGCAGATTCTATTCCGTGCAGCAGGCGCCAGGCCAGGACTAGCAGTCATCAACCGGTGCAGTTGTCGAGGGTACTCTTCTTGTTTCTTCTTGTGTTGCGTATGTTTTATTTAATTCTGGTGCCTCCCATTCTTTCATGGCCGAACAGTTCTGCCGATCGACCGGTATTCCATCAGAGTCCGCGTCTGAGGCCTTTGCAGTTTCGACTCCCTTGGGAAAGTTATAGTGTTGAGCCGTCATTTCCCTTCTTGCCAAGTGTCAGTGGGCGAGATGTTCCTTCCCGCCGATCTATTCATGATGCCGATGACAGGTTTTGATGTTATCCTGGGTATGGACTAGCTTGCGGAGTATTGTGTCGTCTTGGACTATGTCGCAAAGACAGTTACGTTTCACATTCCCGGCTTGTCAGTGTTCCAGTTCGTCTCCGAGCCCAGAGGAGAGCCGTTGTCGATTTTGTTAGCCTGTGTTGTCGAGGATTCTGTGGTAAAGTGTATTGAGCAGCTGTCAGTTGTTTGTGAGTACCCGGATGTGTTCCAGAAAATCTCAGGTTTACCACCGCATTGGCAGGTGGAGTTTTAGATTGATTTGGTGCTCAGTACTGTGCCTATCTCAAAGGCCCCCTACTGGATGGCGCCGATGGAGTTGAGGGAATTGCAGGAGCAGTTAGATGAGCTCCCGGAGTTAGGTTTTATTCGTCCTAGCAGTTCACCTTGGGGAGCCCAAGTATTGTTCGTGAAGAAGAAGGATGGCTCGTTGCGGCTCTGTGTGGAATATTGCTAGCTCAACAAATTCACTATTAAGAACCAATACCCGCTTCCCCTTATTGATGATCTGTTCGACCAGTTGCAGGGTGCATAGTATTTTTTCAAGAAAGACTTGCGCTCTGGTTACCATCAGATTCGGGTCTAAGAAGAGGACATTCCGAAGAAGGCTTTTCAGACACACTATGGTCACTTCGAGTTCCTGGTCATGTCATTTAGATTGACCAATGTGCCCACCGTATTTATGCAGCTGATGAATGAAGTCTTTCGGTCGTTCCTCGATCAGTTCGTGTTGGTGTTCATTGATGAAATTCTTGTATATTCGAGGACCCAGGAGGACCATGTTGAGAACTTGCAGATTGTGCTGGTGACCCTCTATGCCCACCAGCTGTATGCGAAGCTAAAGAAGTACAAGTTCTGACAGGAGGAGGTGAAGTTCCTTAGTCACATGGTGACGAGGGAGGGTGTCGCTATGGACCCCTCAAAGGTTGATGATGTGCGTCAGTGGGGCCAGGCCACGAGCACGTCCGAAATCCATAACTTCCTTGGTCTAGCAGGATATTACCAACGGTTTATCGAGGGTTTCTCCCGTATTGCAACACCGCTGACCCGGTTGACGTGGAAGGGTGCCGAGTTTGTCTAAAGTGATGCCTGCGAGGAGGCATTTATGGAGTTGAAGGACTACCTCACGTCCGCTCCTGTTCTCACTCTTCCTGATGGGAATGAGGGTTTTGTTGTTTTTACCAATGCCTCCAGAGTTGGCTTGGGTGCTGTCCTGATGCAGCATGGGAAGCCAGTGGCATATGCCTTGCGCCAACTCAAGGTCCATAAGCTGAACTATCCCACCCATGATTTGGAGTTGGCAGCGGTTATCTTCGCATTGAAGGTGTAGAGACACTATCTATATGGGGTCAGGTTCGAGCTCTTTCAGGATCATAAGAGCTTGAAGCATCTATTTTCGCAATTCGAGTTGAACCTGCGTCAGAGGCGATGGATGGAGCTATTGAAGTATTATAATTTCGACCTTCAGTACCACCTGGGTAAGGTAAACGTGGTGGCAGACAAGCTTAGCCGTCAGCCACAAGGTGTGGTGGCACAAATAATGGTACGAGAGTGGCAGATGTTAGAGGATGTTTCAGAATTTGACTTTGAGTTTGGTCTGTAGTCTTCCATTGTTCAGATTTTGAGCTTGTTGATTCTGAAAAGGCCAAGCAAAATGTCCTAGAGGGGCGGGGGGTGAATAAGACTATGCCAAATAAAAATTAATAAGCGAAATAAAGACAACAAGATAACCAAATAAATTGCAAATAACCAAAGGAAATAATAACCTCAAAAATTAAGTATTGAGAGGTTAATAGAAACTCACCAAAAACTAATGGTTTATGGCAGGACAACTTTACTAGAACGTGAGTGCGTATCAAAAACTCAAACTGAAGATGATATGAAAGAAATAGAAACTAATCTATTACAACATTCACCACACAATGCTGAAATGTAAAGATTACAAATTTCACATCCACAAATACATCCCATAATCTTAAATCATAAAAGATAAAGAAATAAACCACACATCCACCAAACACAAAGAATTATAATAGTTCTCTTGTGTGTACACCAACTGTTAAACAACATCCACACAACTACTCCACTCCTAATATCCACTCCCTCGGGATATTAGCGTTCACTAATCTAAAATAGGTTTTTCAAGGTTCACCTAAAACCTTCACAATTGTGTCTTTCAAATGGGCTTGCACAATTCAAAAACCCCACTCTTTGAGTTTTCTAGATCACCTCAGATAAACCACAAAGGGAGATTTTCTGGAACAATCTCACAAACCAAAAAGGAATTGAATTACAGAAAAAGTAAAAACTTATCTGTATGATGATTCTGAAAAAAGCACGGTAGAACTAACTTGATGACGACAAAGATGTTCAATGTTCAGTCTCACAAGTGTATAAGGTTCTAAATCTAAATAATTTTTAATTAAATCAACAAGGGATTTGTGTTGATTTTGATCTCAAGGAAAGGTAAATCGGATATCCCTTTTCAATATAAGAATGGAATATAGATTCAAAATCAAATTACAAGAGCTACTTTAAAGAATCTAAAATATACACAAAGTAGCTTAGAATGTACTCAAAATAAACTCAGAGTGATTGCTTAAGAATGATAAGAATTGAATAGAAAACTCTGAAATTCAAGCACTATTTATAGGTGAAAAATCGGTTCACATGACTGGCCTTTGGTTAGCTATGACTGGACTTATCCAAACATATTTTCAAAAATTATAGCACGATAAGATTTTTCAGTTGCACGACTAGCCTTGTGGGTCCCACGACTGGTCGAGTACCCTGGTCGTGAACACTACACGACTAGTCGTGTGAGTCCAGATTACACGCTAGAAAATGAGTCGAGCACAGCACGACTAGTCGAGCACTATTCATACGACTGGTCAAGTAATTTCTAGGAATGGTCGTAAACCAACAAAAAAAATTTAAAAATTCATAACAAATCTTAGACTGGTCAAGGAAATACTAGGAATGGTCGAGCCAGTGCTAGGGCTAGTCAAAAAAATAGAATTTTACACTTATAAAATGACCAAAATGACTGACCAAAAGTATGAAATGATCTAATCATGATCTAAAGTCAATCTAGGTCAATCATACCTTACTTGTGAGATAGAACATATGAACACTTAATATATCGATCACTTCAGTAGCTTTAATTCTTGCGATCTTCAAAGTTTGAACTCGACATACCAAACATGATCTTCAACTAGGTCTTGAGTTCTTGAACTTTTCTGGTTCGAGATCTTGAACCGCAATGTTCTTGAAAACTCTGTCTTCACTCAATATATGAAAGTCTTCACTTTCTTCCAGTTTAAAGATCTCGGTAAGTTCGTCGTACATATCGGCAAGATAGATTCATTCAACATGAACAGAACGAACATCGAAGATTCAATGTGAATAGATGCACAAGCTTGATACAAATCAAGATACAAACTTGAATTGGTTTGGCACACCAAAATTTGACAATAATTAAGGTTTATCAACATAGCACTTTCAATCTCCCCCATCGTTAAATTTGTGACAAAACCAAAATTACAATATGTAATAGATATATACAATAGATATTCAAACAACACATTGCACAAACATATTATGATATCATGCACAATAATCAACTCTCCCCCTTAATCCACTACTCTCTGCAAAAAAAGAAGAAGCCATATTTCATCATCATTATATCATTATCCTTATTTTCAACAATGTTCTCCCCCTTTTTGTCACAACATGACAAAGGAAGCGAATAATGATAAAGGAAGATAATAAGAGAGCAAGTAAAATCAATAATTACTCATCCAAATCAAATAAAACAAAGTATCTGAACTGAATAGATAAGAGGTTAAACAACATTATCCAAGCAGTCATAAGGAAAATAGTGAGAATATGCAAGTTATTACAGATACTATCAAATCAAAATGAAACTAATCAGATCCTGAAGAGGGAGCAGAAATAGATGGATCAATTTGATGTAAACCCTTATTAATGTGCCTCATATATTTGCGCATATAAGCAAATTGAGAATCCTGGGTTACACGAATCTGAGCCACCTGTTCCTCAAGAGTATGAACCTCTCATTGAAATCAGAAGGCTTCAAGTTCATCAAATAAATCATCCATATTAACATCTTCTTGAGGTAATGCATCAGCTTCTTCATCTCCTCCAGCATTCCCATCAACTTGACCAGGTATCAAGTCCAGGTTCATCTTGTTGATATTAGTGTTGTTAAAAGGACGGAGATTAATAGAACCTTCTCCAACAGGCATAACTATTAAAGCATAATTAGCTAAGGCAGTCATAAGATAAGTAAAAGGAATATCGCTATGACCAAGATGGAGTCGAAACTGAATAATATGATGACAGATAAGAGAAGGAAGACAGATATGGATGTCAGTTACAACAGAATGCATAATGCGGGCCACAAAAGAGGTCAGCTCAGTCTTGTTATCTTAGCGAGGAAAAACATTCGAAATAAAAATCCGATGCAAGACCCTATATTTAGGCAACATATATTTGGAACTTAGCGTAGTACCGCCGTTCCATTCTGCATTTATGTTACAGAGAATTCTCGTAATCAATTGTTTAACATTTTTAGAAGGTCTAGCTTGCAAGGTGGCTATGGGTACACCGTCATCAACAACAGGTATATCCATGATTGCTGAAATCAAATGACAGTCTACCTTAATTAGACCTTCTCTAGTTGACACAGTAAATGTTAAATCATCTTGAGAGAACTCAGTAATGCAAGCGTACATGCCCTGCGTAATGGATTAGTATGCAGGACTGCCCAAGATAGTATGTTATCCCATCCTACAGATTGAAGGAGAGGGACAATGTTGAAGCGCTCAATATGACAACAAGGACAACACGCTCAACAATAACATTTCTAAGACGGAAATCCCGCTTACTCTCGAGATCCTCTTCGAGACGCTGAAGATGACGTATGGTAATAGGTGCGGAACGGGAAGAAGAAAGACCGCGAGTGGTTTTCTCCCTAGTTCTTCCTTCCATTGCAACAAGAAAATAATGAAACAAAGGTTTACAAAAAAGGAATGAAAGGATTCCAACCAAATTAGATTTTAAGGAAGAACCACTTTCAAAGCACCATAAATCTTGAAACAAGAAGCAAAATCAAGATTAAGGATGATCAAATAACTTAAATCTAGAAGAATATAAAAAATGAAGCACTAACCGGAGAGTAATCGGAGATGGGTTCGACCGGTCGTGGTTGGGCTTGATGGAGAAGAATAAGGAAATAAAGAAAAATCAGTTTTCCCTAATTCACGAGTTTCATGACTGGTCGTGTACATGCTCGACCGGTCGTGCCACGACTGGTCGAGTGTGTACTCGACTAGTCGTGTAACACAGAAAATGTGCAATTTTGCATATATTTAAATAAAATAATATATACAAATATTATGATACAAATAAGCACAAATCATCAGTTCATATTGCACATACCAAGATCAAATTTCAATTTTTCAAATCAATTTTTGTCGAGCGGTTTTGTGAATACATCAGCTAGTTGATTCTCGGTCTAAATATATTCTAATGAAATTATCTTTTCTTCCACTAATTCATAAATATAATGATACGTAATGTCAATGTGCTTGGTTCGTGAATGCTGAATAGGATTTTTAGAAATATTAATTGCGCTTGTGTTATCATAATATAACATCATAGATTCTTACGCAATTCCGTAATCGCTTAACATTCTCTTCATCCATACTAACTAAGTGCATGCATTACCTGCAACAATATATTCAGCCTCAGCAGTAAAGAGCGATAAGGAACTTTGTTTCTTACTTAGTCAGGAAACTAGACAGTTCCTGACATAAAAACAACCACCACTAGTTGATTTGTGATCATCAATGTTACCAGCCCAATCAGCATCCGTGTAACCAGCTAATTGCACACTAGTATCATGTGGATACCACAGACCAAGATTAGCTGAACTAGCGACATATCACAAAATTCGCTTAACAACAATCAAGTGGGACTCTTTAGGGTCCGATTGATATCTGTCACAAATTCCAACACTAAAAACAATATCAGGTCGACTCGCAGTTAAATAAAGTAAACTTCCTATCATACTGCGATACAACTTAGGATCCACACTCTTACCTATTGAATCCTTAGAGAGTTTCATAGTGGTACTCATTAGAGTATCAAAATTCTTTCCACTCCCAAATCCGAACCTTTTAACCAAGTTCGGAGCATATTTAGTTTGAGAAATGAAGAATTCATCAGGAAGCTGTTTGACTTGCAATCCTAGGAAATAATTTAATTCTCCAGCCATGCTCATTTCAAATTTAGACTTCATAAGATCTACAAACTCAACAGTCATGTTAGTATAGGTAGATCCATAGATAATGTCATCAACATAGATTTGCACAATTATAATATGATCTTTATGTTTCTTAATAAATAATGTTTTATCTACACTCCCCATTACAAACTCATGACCCAACAAGATTTTTGTTAATTTCTCGTACCATGCCCTGGGAGCTTGTTTCAAACCATAGAGTACCTTTTTTAGGCGATTAACATGCTTAAGGTCTTCAAAACCCTTTAGTTGTTCAACGTATACTTCTTCATGCAAAATCACAGTTTAAAAATGCACTTGTAACATCCATTTGATATATTTTGAATTTTTAAAGCACGCAATGAATATAAACAGTCTGATTGATTCAAGACGAGCTATTGGGGCAAAGGTTTCATCATAATCAATACCTTCAATTTGAGTGTACCCTTGTACAACCAGCTTAGCCTTGTTTCTAATTATGTTACCAAGTTCATCAGACTTATTCTTGAAAATCCATTTTGTTTTGATAATATGTTTATCAGTTGGTCTTGAAACTAAATACTAAACATCATTTCTCAAAAACTGATTAAGCTCTTCTTGCATAGCTACAATCTAGTTTTCATCAGTTAGGGCTTCTTTTACATTAGCCGGTTCCATCTGAGATGTAAAGCACACGTAGTTACATATATTTTCTAATTGTTTACGACTGCGTACACCAGTGAGGGAATTTCCAAGGATTTGATTAGTAGGTTGATCTTTATTTGTTCGTAGTTCAGTGTTATTTTGATTAGATGAAGAGTTTAGTTTATCAATTAGAAGAGCCTCATCATCTTCTGAACTTGAGAGAGGTGCAATGACCACATTAATAGATTCTTCTATTACACCGGTTCTCTTGTTAAGTACCCGATATGCTCGACTAGTCATAGCATACCCTAAAAATATCCCTTCATCACTTTTGGTGTCAAATTTACCCAGATGTTCTCAGTCACGCAAGATATAGCATTTGCTGCCGACAACTCGAAAGTATTTGACAGAAGGCTGCTTATCAAACCACATCTCATAAGCCATTTTATTATTAGATTTTCTAATATAAACACGGTTAATTATATAACAAGCAGTATTTACGGCTTCAGCCCAGAGATTTTTAGGAAGCTTCATACTATTTAACATTACATTAGTCATTTCTTGAAGCACCCTATTTCTCCTTTCCACTACCCCATTTTGTTGTGGTGTTTTGGGAGAAGAATATTCATGTGATATTCCTTGGTCATTATAAAATTTCTCAAAACTACTATTTTCAAACTCAGACCCATGATCACTACGGATCTTAATGACTTGTAATTCTTTTTCATTTTGGATACGTTTAAATACCCTTTTTATTTCATCGAGAGTTTCAAATTTCTCTCTTAAGAAGACTACCCAAGTATACCTGGTAAAGTCATCTACGATAACCAGAATATACTTCTTGCCACCTCGACTCTCCATTCTATTTGGTCCAATAAGATCCATGCGGAGAAGTTCGAGTGGTTTAGATGTGGCATTGAAGTTTATCTTTTTGTGAACACTTCTGGTTTGTTTACCAATTTGGCACTCGCCACATATCTTATCCACTTTCTTTATTTTGGGTAGACCTCTTACTAAATCACTTTTGCTCAATCTATACAAGTTGCAGTAGTGTACATGTCCTAGTCGCTTATGCCATAGTTCGGTCTCATCGGTATGGACCATGTAACACGATAGTTTAGATGAGCTTGAGTCACTAACTATTTAGCAGTTCTCAAAAGTTCTGTGACCAGTTAATATTACAGAACCATTCTTATTTAAGATTTCACACTTTTGGTTTAAAAACTTGACACTGTGATTATTATCACAAATTTGAGAAATGCTTAATAAATTATGTTTTAAACCTTCTACATATAAAACATTCTCAAATAAAGGGAGGTTAGGAAGTTGAACCATACCTTAGCCAACAATCCCGCAGTTGCTACCATCACCGAATGTGACTGAACCATCAGTCATGTCTTTAAGACTGGTGAACAGACTTTTGTCACCTGTCATATGTCTGGAGCAACCACTATCCAAGTACCATTTTGAATGGCTTGTGGCTTTGAATGCGGTGTGGGCAACCAAACAAGCAACCTTAGGGACCCATTTCATTACAGTTTTGGGTTTAGGATCATAGTTGGTTTTCTTCTGATTATAATTGTTATACGTCCTACCCACTGAGTTAGATTTTAAGAGCTCCTTAAGAAAGTCTACAATTTTCTCAGCTAAAGGATTATAATTCTGATTTTTATTGTTGATATGGTTCTTTCTAGGATTTAAGGACTGAAAAGTTTTAGTCGTTTTAGAAATATTTTGATTCAGACTTTTCCCTTTTGAATTAGAAGATTCTCCTTTAACAAATTTAAGATGAGTATTCTTATATTTGAGAGGAGTATTTTTATCATAGCCCAATCCAGATTGATCACCACATTTTCTAGATCCAGATAGAAGTTTTTCTAATTTAGGGTCACCTTGGGCATACCTCCATGTGTCCTTCAAACTCAAAAGTGAAGAGACTTCTACTTTTAGGTTTTCATTTTAAGATTTTAAGTTTTCAACTTGGGACGTTTTGAAATCTAAGTCACACTTAGTTTTTTCAAAGCAATCTGAAAGGTGTGATTTTTCCAAAACCATATTATCAAAATTCTCTTTCAATTTTAAAAACCTTTCTTTCTAAAGTTTTAATTTAACAGCTATTTTACAACTTTCCTTGTATAAGGTATCATAAGCATCCTGAAGATCTTCTTCATTCTCATGATCACTTCCCATATTTTCTTCACTGGTTGTATCATTATCTGAGAAAGTGAACTTGGCTAGAGTCATTAGGGCTTTAACGTCATTACCCGACTCGGTTTCAGAATATTCTGACTTAGAAGAGGCTTCAGAGCAGGAAGATTCATCCCATGTAGCCAACATACCTTTCTTTTTAGGTTTGTCCTTTTTAGGACATTTGCATTTGTTTATTAGATGCCCATATTCATGGTAGTTGTAGCATTGGATGTCTTTTAAAGATTTCCAATTTTTAGATCTTGATCTTTTCTTTTCAACAGGTTTTTGAACATCAACCCTCTTTTTACTTTTAAAAATCTTGTAAAACTTTTTAGCTAGAAGGGCCATATCATCTTCAGAAGTTTCTAAATCAGAATTCTTATTTTCATGAGAAATACTTTTAGAAGATTTAAGGGCAATAGATTTACCTTTCGGAGCTTTAAAGTTTAACTCATAGGTTTGTAAAAAACCAACTAGTTCTTCAACCTGCATATGGTCTGTATCACGAAGTTCCTGAATGGCCGTGACTATCGAATTGAACCTTGTAGGTAGTGAGCGTAGTATCTTTGCACAGACTTTACTTTCTGGGATGCTATCTCCAAGAGCCCACATAGAGTTGACTATGTCATTCAACTTAGTATAGAAGTCCAAGAATGTTTCACTTTCTTCCATATATATTTCCTCAAACCTAATGGTGAGGATTTGTAGTTTAGATTTCTAGACAGTAGTCGTAGCCTCGTGTGTCATTTCTAAGATATCCCAGGCTTGTTTCGTAGTATCACAAGATATAATTCTCTTGAATTCATCTGGTGATAGTGCGCAAGTAATTGCATTTAAAGCCTTGGCATTGGCACTACTCTCAGTTCTCTGAAGAGTGGTCCAAGTACTATAAGGAGCAACTTTTAGAGTTTTAGTTCCATCAAGGACTAGAACTTCAATAGTAGGTGGTGTCCATTTAGTTACTGTGGCTTGCCACACATTTTCATCAATAGACTTCAAGAATATTCTCATTCTGGCTTTCCAATAAGCATAATTAGAGCCATCAAAAAGTGGAGGCCTAGTGATAGAAAGGCTATCAAAATTTGACATCTTAAATGCTCAGATTGGTTAGCTCAAGAATTAAATCCAAATAAACAAGCTATTAGGTTCTGATACCACTTGAAAAGGCTGACCAAAATGTCCTAGAGGGTGGGGGTGAATAGGACTATGCCAAATTAAAATTAATAAGCGGAATAAAAACAACAAGATAGCCAAATAAATTACAAATAATCAAAGGAAATAACAACCTCAAAAATCAAGTAATGAGATGTTGATACAAACTTGGTTCTAAGGACAACCTAACACCAAAAACTAATGGTTTATGGCAGGACAACCTTACTAGAATGTGGGTGAGTATCAAAAACTCAAACTGAAGATGATATGAAAGAAATAGAAACTAATCTATTACAACATTTACCACACAATGCTGAAATGTAAAGATTACAAATTTCACATCCATAAATACATCCCACAATCTTAAATCATAAAAGATAAAAAATAAACCACACATCCACCAAACACAAAGAATTATAGTGGTTCGCTTGTGTGTACACCAACTATTAAATAATAGCCACACAACTACTCCACTCCTCGTATCCACTCCCTCGGGATATTAGCGTTCACTAATCAAAAATAGGTTTTTCAAGGTTCACCTAAAACCTTCACAATTGTGTCTTTCAAGTGGGCTTACACAATTCAAAAACCCTATGCTCTTGGTTTTCTAGATCACCTCAGACAAACCACAAATGAAGATTTTCTAGAACAATCTCACAAACCAAAAAGGAATTGAATTATAGAAAAAGTGAAAACTTATCTGCATGATGATTCTGAAGCAGCTCGGTAGAACCAACTTGATAACGACGTAGATGTTCAATGTTCAATCTCACAAGTGTATAAGGTTCTAAGTTGAGATGATTTTAATTAAATCAACAAAGGCTTTGTATTGATTGTGATCTTAAGGAAGGGTAAATCGGATATTCCTTTTCAATATAAGAATGGAATAGATATTCAAAATCAAATTACAAGAGTTACTTTAAAGAATTTAAAATATGTACAAAATAGCATAGAATGTACTCAAAATAAACTCAGAGTGATTGCTTAAGAATGATAAGAATTGAATAGAAAACTCTGAAATTCAAGCACTATTTATAGGTGAAAAATCGGTTCGCACGACTGGCCTTTAGTTAGCTACGACTGGCCTTATCCAAAAAAAATTTTAAAAATTCTGGTGCGATAAGAATTTTCAGTTGCACGACTGGCCTTGTGGGTCCCACGACTGGTCAAGTGGCCTGCTCGACTGGTCGTGGACACCACAAGACTGGTCATGAGAGTCCAGATTATACACTGGAAAATGAGTCGAGCACTACACGATTGGTCGAGCACTATTCACACGACTGGTTAAGCAGTTTCCAGGACTGGTCATAGACCAACAGAAAAATTCTAAAAATTCATAACAAATCCTAGACTGGTCGAGGAAATACTGAGAATGGTCGAACCAGTACTAGGGCTAGTCGAAATAACAGAATTTTACACTTATAAAATGGCCAAAATGACCGACTAAAAGTATGAAATGATCTAATCATGATTTAAGGTCAATCTAGGTCAATCATACCTTACTTGTGAGATAGAACATATGAACACTTAATATATCGACCACTTCAGTAGCTTTAATTCTTACAATCTTCTAAGTTTGAACTCGACATACCAAACATAATCTTCAACTAGGTCTTGAGTTCTTGAACTTTTCTGGTTCCAAATCTTGAAGCGCAATGTTCTTGAAAACTCTGTCTTCACTCAATATATGAAAGTCTTCACTTTCTTTCAGTTTGAGGATCTCGATAAGTTCATCGTAGATATCGACAAGATAGATTCATTCAGTACGAACAGAACGAATGTCGAAGATTCAATGTGAACAGATGCACAAGCTTGATACAAATCAAGATACAAACTTGAATTGGTTTGGCACACCAAAATTTGACAATACTTAGGGTTTATCAACATAACACTTTCAGATTTAACCCTCTTTGGTGGCTAGGGTGATCGAGGCTCAGCAGACGGATGAGTCACTTCAGTAGTACCGAGCAGAGGCTGCATCCGTAGAGCAGTCAGACTGGCAGATTGGTTCCAATGGTGGATTACGATTCAGAGGCAGATTATGTGTCCCGGACATGCCACAGTTGCGTTGTGATCTGATGACCGAGGTGAAAGTGCCCTGGTTTATCAATTAGCGTGAGTGTTTAGTCAGTTAGGCTACAGAGCCTGATAAGAAGATCAATTTAAGCATTTGCCTCAACCGGATGTGCGCAAGCTCGCCACAAGTAAGTCTGAGCCTCACATCCCTTGTCCCAAATCACCAAGTATACTAAAACCCTTAAAAATGTTAGAATATCATAGGGTTTTCGGGTAAGAAAATATTTTCAAAATAGGAAAATTCTCGAAGTTTTCTTGCCTTGTCGATTTTATCGATACACATCTCGATATGATCGACCTACGCTGTCGAGTCCTCAATGCTCCATCGATACCATCGAAAAGAGGATCAAATATGTCCAGTAACCTCATACATATCTGGATGGAATTATCGATGTATCGATACACCTATCGATATCATCGATATTCAAATCTCGAGTCTATTGGAAGTGACTCGATAATATTGACAGGCAAAATTGCGGCACCCCTGTTTTTTCTTAAGAATATCATATAAGCATCGATATATCGAAGCCTCCTCGATACCATCGAAATTTAAACATCGATGATATCGGAAGGCCTTCGATGATATCAGTCTTGGGCGCCAAGTTCTCTAGCAAAATATTTCAGGGTGATTTATCTATGATCGGGGATCACTTGATAGAATCGATATTCAAATATCGATGATATCGATGTCGTATCGATTGCATCGAGTATGGACATAAACTATCCAGCAAGCTTTATGAAAAATCCTTTTGATTTATCAATGTATTGACACAGCTATCGATATCATCGACATTCAAATTTCGATGATCTTGAAGGTCCCTCGATCATTCATAAAACCCTAAAATATCTCAAGTCAAGTCTCTCCCATTTTTCAAGTATCGATGGATCGAACCTCTCATCGATGGAATTGGAGTATGAAATCCGATGACATCGACAATCGTTTCGATTCATCGACCAGTTGGCAAAAGGTTTCAAAAGCGTATGACATTGAGTTCGAGTCATCGAGTGGACCATTGATGCTATCAAGAATATACGCTCGATGATATCGAACTCTGTCATAAATATGACTATTTTATATCCGTTGGAACCTTTTGCCTATATAAAGAGGACTTGTCTATTATTGTTGTGAGAGAAAGAAGAGAGAGCTTTTGAGTGTTTAACCTTAGATCTTATACTCAAAGCCCTTTCTCTTAAGGGAGTTCATCCTCCAATCCACCCTCACCATTAATATTCAATAAAGTGGATTAGGTAATGAACTTCTGCATTCAAGGATCCTTCAGCTACTACCTTAATGGTAAATCATGAAGCTGGGATGCCTTGAATGCATAGATGATTGAAATCGCTCTATCTTCCTTATAAGAAAATCTTTTGAGAGTAGGATTTCATCATAACCTTGACCCAACCCGTCGCCATGCATTGGTATATCTTTTGAGTTGCGGATCAAGGAGACCGAAGACTCTTCATCAACAAAGGAGGAGATCTTCGTCAACGTGCTTAATGGGACTCATCCACTTATCTGTAAGTACCTAGAGTCCAGAGGACACTTGTGATCATTCCTTTTTAGGATTGGGTCTTAGGTGTTTCTCACCCCTTCAAGCCCTCGTAGGAGGCCTCCGGCGGGAGTGTACATGGTGGGTGCGTTGTGTGGACCCTTGCTCTGTGGAGAGCATAAACATCTGGTTGAAGGTGAACTAGTCAAAACCTTAGGTTTGAGGTGAACCATGTGAAACATCGGGTTTGGGGTAAACCGCGTAAAACCTCAGTTAGGGTCTTATGGAAGATCCTTGGCCAGTGTGCCTAAAACCTAATGTTATGTGTTGACCTTTGCTCAAGGAGCAGAAACAGTCAGCCTCAGTGTAGGTTATAAAGGTTGAAGGTGAACCTGATTTAAAACCTTAGGTTTGAGGTGAACCGCTGTGAAACCTCCTTAGTGAAATCTGGCACACTTAAGGGTTGAGTGCGTCTGCCGGGAGTGGAGTAGACTGATCGTCGAACCACTATAAAAATGACTATGTTCGAGATTGCTATTTTTCTAAATGTGTGATTTACTTTAATATTTTCATATCTGAATATCTGAGATCACACCTCACACACATACACAGTCATATCCACCATAAACTAGTTTGCATATGGTTCACTTATTAAATAGTTTGTTATTGGATCCTCTATCAGGCTTGGAAGCCAGTAGAGTTGTTTTTACGTAATCCTAATATGAGCGTGTTGTTAGGATTAGTGCAATAGGATTTTAAATAAATCATAAAAACTTTAAAAGTCCTATTCACCCCCCTCTAGGATATATTAGCATATCCCTACTTAAACTAAAGCGGTCTTTACCACTATTTCATGAGACACACCAATCGAGACTTACTATTCACCCGGGCTCCATGAAGATGTATCGTGATATGAGGAGGTAATATTTTTGGTCGAGGATGAAGCGTCAGATAGCTAGTTTTGTGGCCGAGTGCAATACTTGTCAGCGTGTTAAAGCTGATCACCAGAGACCCCCTGGTCCCTTACAGTCATTGAGCATTCCAGTGTGGAAGTGGGAGCATGTGTCGATGGATTTCATCGCGGGTTTGCTGAGGACTTAACGCGGTCATGACACCATCTAGGTTGTCGTCGATCGTTTGACGAAGTTGGCTCATTTCATTCCGATGCGTGCTTCCTGGACTATGGATCGGCATGCAAAGGTATTCATTGAGGAGATAGTGAGACTATACGACATTCCAGTTTCGATCGTTTATGACCGAGACTCCAGATTTACGTCTCAATTTTGGAGGAGTTTTCAGCAAGCGATGGGGACCACTTTGCATCTCAGCACCGCTTATTATCCGCAGACGGATGGGCATACCGAAAGGGTCAACCAGATCCTTGAGGACATGCTCAGAGCTTGTGTGATTGACTTTGCGAGCAGTTGGGATGAGATTTGCACCTCACCGAGTTTGCATACAACAATAACTATCAGGCAACTATCAGCATGGCTCCTTTTGAGGCACTTTATAGTAGACCGTGCAGATCTCCTAGTTGTTGGGCCGAGGTTGGGGAACGTTGTCTCCTAAGTCCCGAGCTTGTGCAGCAGACATCAAAGGTTATTAATGTCATTAGGCAGAGGATGTGCACGGCTCAGAGTCAGCAGAAGAGTTTTGCTGATGTCGACGTCGACCCCTCGAGTTTGCAGTTGGGGACATGGTATATCTCAAGGTCTCCCTTATGAAGGGCATGGTTCGATTTGCTGTGAAGGGCAAGCTTGCCCTGAGATTTATGGAACCTTTTAAGATTACCAAGCAGGTGGGCACTGTGGCCTACAGGCTTGCCTTACCTCTAGGGTTGTCCGTGATCCACGACGTATTTCATGTTTCTATGCTGAGGAAGTGTGGGTCGGACACTATTCCGGTGATTGATTGGTAACCACTCGAGTCCATGAGGATGCTTCCTACATCGAGCAGTCGATTCGTATTCTTGATCGGAAGGAGCAAGTCCTTAGGACCAAGGTCATTCCCTTGGTGAAGATGCAGTAGGGTAATCATTCAGAGGTCGAGGCGTCTTGGGAACGCGAGGCTGAGATTAGAGACCGCTATCCCCATTTGTTCGATGATTGATATATGCTTATTGTATTACCTTCTCTTTTGATGATTGCTATATGATGGTAGATTTTTACTTTTCATTTTGTCCTACATTGGTCAATTTCAAGGATGAAGTTTCTTTGTTGGTGGGGAGGGTTGTAAGACCTGACCTGAGTTCATGTGTGTGTATATGTGTGTAGGTATGCATTTCGTTTCTCTTGATCTCACAGTCCTACCGGTCGAATCACGGCAACTTGCGACCCTCAAATAGTGTTTGCAGTCATCCTTAAGTCCGGTCATGGAGACCCGGCTCGGATCGAGCCAAAACATGTGCCATCTTGTCCGCTTCATCGTTACGGTTCCGACGCCGCATCTTGCGCATCCATCCGACCTGTAGATCATAAGTTATGTGCATTTCATTTTCTAGCCCTTGATCATGATCATGTGGCCCACCTAGTGAGGAGAGCACATTTTTTAAGATGGGTCACTCCCTTTTTGGTGCAATTTTTAACAACACCACTCACACTATCTAGAGTTCCATCTCACATACCACTTACCGTTAAACACCACATACAAGCCTACTAACCTACTAAACCTATAACTTTGGTTGTAACTCCCTACTTGCAATCATCTCCCCTCTCTAACTAAGGAAGAAAGCAATCATTACCTAGCTTAAAAGAGATTTCTCTCTCTTTTTCTCTCATTCTCTCTACTCCTCTCTCTTCTCTCCCTCTCATTTTTTTCTTCCAAGCAATAGAGGGGTGGGACGTCTACCCCATTCCAGCCCTAATCCCCCTCTTTTCCTCCAAATCTAACCTTCCAAATCCCATCTCATCCCTTGAACATCACCTTGGTGCACTAGGAGCAAGGAGGTCCAAGATTGGAGCAATCTAAGGTGGGTGTGTTCCTAGGATTTAGAACTTTCATCTTTACATTGTTAGATCTCTTTTCTTCCATATGGGAAGTGTAGGATCCACCAATCAATGGTGGTGATCCTACACCAACCCTTAATTGTGGCCAAATGGCCTCTTTAGTGTATGCATGCCCATGCATGGGGTTTTCCCGTCTATGGGCCCCATCATAGAGGATTATTTATATTCATCACATGATAGGTCATCTAGACCTTAGAATCATGGTTGGGATGGCATCCCAACCATTGATCTTGAATCTAGGACATGCATGTGGTGGATCTTTGTTGTAACATATGAACAAATGGAATGTATGGTGTGATTGATGAAGGGGAGGGCCTCAATGTGGTGGAGCCCCTCCTCTTGTGACTGATTCTTCATTTTTCCTTTATGATAGAATTCTGATCTTGCATGTGTGATCCACCTTATGGGTCAACAAAAATCCAAACCATCCATGAAGCTTGGACTCCCATAGCGGTCCATCCTTAAATATGTGGCCCTAAAATTTATCTTAATGGGGCACATGCAAAGGGTATTTGATGATAGAGAAGGTTTGGACATTTTTGGGGCCCACTAGCGTGGTCCAGAATATAAATTCATGGGGTTAACTCACATGACAAATGATGTTATATTTTATTTCCAACAATTACTTGTTGCTGTCCCAATCTGTCTAAATAGATTTTTGGGCCAACTGAAGGCCAGGATTTGGGGCTTTTAGTGGAGAATTTTGTACCAAGTGGAATATGATTTTTGAAGGTACATATCCCACCTATAAACATGCCAAATTCCAACCTCAACTGACCCCATTTGGGTCCCCAAAAGGGTGGGCCAATATGGGTACCTTGCTAGATTTTCTGCTGTAATTCCAGCAAGGTTACAATTTGGAAACTCAAAAATTTTTAAATAGTTTCTGATTAGGTGGGCCACCTTGGTGGACCCTACCTTGTACTACATATATATGGGAAGGTTGAAATCCAATTTTTCTAATTTTTGGACACCCTGGGCCCACCCCATTGGGCGCTCAATCATGGTCTATCCAGAATTCTGCACTTAGCAGAATTTCTAGACAGATTGTATTTCTAAATTAAATTAAAATACTTCTGATCATCCAAAAATCATAAAATTTTATAGAGGTGTGTCCCACCCATGGAAGCACCATCCTGTAATTTTTCAGGACCATCGGGCCCCTGTACCATCCGTGGTGTTGCCTGGAACCCAGGCCACCTTGTCGGCCGACCTTGATGTATTTTGTATCCCACCATTCATACAAGTGGGGTCCATAGGGGGCATGATCATTTCCTCCTTCAATAGCATCCATTTGGGACCCATTTGGATCAATTTTGGGCCAATTACCCAGGCCCATAGGACTACCTACCCTTGGGACGTCCAGGCCCATTGGACCTCTGCTAGACTTTCGGTCCAACAGCTTTATGTGTTTAAATCAGTCCCTTCATCTGGTGGGACCCATAGAGACATATGTGGGCTACCAGGAGACTTATACTTACCCCTTTATGATTCTTGTTAGGTCCTAACAGGCCCGGAATATGGGTGGGCTAAAATTTCACCAAAAGGCACAAACTGGCCACCCCTAATGGTTTGTTTTGGGGTAGCATGTCCCACCAGATTAAGGGTGGATTATGCACTTGAGATTGCCTTCTTCTAAGATGTCCTTGGGCCTCATTTATGTATGCTTGGAGGCCCACCTCCATTAAACTTAATTTGAACCTAAATACAATGTGTTGATTGGCCTTGGTAGGCCCACTCATTTTGGACCTTCTAAGTTAGGTCCCATTGGAGTTTTAGGCCTATACTTACCATGGTATTGTGATGGGCTTATGGGCCAAAATACACAAGTGGTTCAGCCCTTGGTTACCCACTGAATTCGCCACATGCTGGGCCAAGATGTAAGGCCCAATTCACTTGCTTTAAACATAAGAAATTGCCCATAAGGTTGGGTTACCGGGCTGCCCATTAGGCCCACCACAATATGTGGGATTGTGACTTTTATGGTTGGGCCCAAACCTCGCTTGAGGGCCCACCATATTGCCTATGTATCGGCCATGTGTATTGCCCACAAGCCCTTGGATTGTTTAAGGCCTTGGGCCTTTATTTGCTCGAGTAATAGCGGGCTACATTTTGGGACCCAGTTGAGGTTAGATGTCCTCCTTAGTGGCCCTAAGGTAGGCTCATAGGGTGGATATAGGTGGATGAAGGCTAACCTGGACCCTTGTTAGGACCGTTTCTTCCCTTGGGCTTTTATATGGCCTTTCCTAGCTCGTGGGCTACCCCAAAGTATTGGGCCCCAACTAGAGGATGATCCCATAGTAAATTGTCTAAGTACCTAGGCTTGTTTCCCTCCTTGGGAAGGAGGAGTATGTTCCAAGTCTTCATTGCCATACGGCACACCCTCATGACTCATATGCATCATTTGCGTGATTGGATTGCATTTGTGTGTGGTCATTGGGTTGATATGATAGAGGGATAGAGTTTCTCCCCTTGTGTACATCGAGTGCTTAGAGCTAGTGCATGATCTGTATGCGTGACTCATGCATTAGCATTGCATTTCATGATAGTATCGCTCTTGCTTCAACAAGGCCTTGCCTCTACAGGGACATTCATGGATGGCCGTATGTATGGACACCAGAAATGTATTACTTGAGCATATAGGGTGCATAGGATGCCCATGGGTAAAATTTCTAAAACTTCTATAGTACCAAGGATCTGCTCCAACACCGTGACCGTGTAGAAAATATGAGCGCACGAAGGCCTTACACCTTTAGGCTGTGACTCCCACTGTCATGTAGTCGGTTGGAATGGGGTGTGGCCTTACTCGCCTGTGAGAGAAGGCATTGCTAGGCTGAGTCCAACCAGCTCGTGAATGGGTCTGCTACCATCTAGCCTTACTGGTGATTGGCTGTCCACAGACAGGTAGTAAGGTCTCCTACGCTCGTTTGACTGTGCGGGTCTGTAGAACAGCAGTCATTCTGCAGTATACTAGACCCCGATAGATTCCTTATGATAGAACGGTACTGACATGTGGACTAGATATGAGGATTGACATCACTTCACATCGCATTTGTATCGGCTGTATAAGCCTTATATTGCATATCCTTGGTATGGTGCCCAGTACTTATTACATTGTATAACCTTAGTATGGCTTCCTGCATTCATGGCTTAGCCTTGGTAAGGCTAGTGATATTTCCATTAATCATATTTTCCTTCTGTATCTCCTATTACTCTTTTGCGCACCATTGTCTCACACTTTCACCACCCTCTAAGCTCTCTATAAGCTTATGCACGATTGATGTGTGCAGGAGATCCTAGGTCAGCAGCTCAGTAGCAGAGCTTAAATAGAAGTTGAGCCGAGAACCCGAAGTTGCAAATCTTCTTTTCTTCTTCTCTTGTTAGCAGATGTATTTCCTTCTTGTCATGTATCTTAAAGCTCAAATTTATAGTGGATTTTTGTGATGTGTGCCTTGGTTATTTCTAAGATGTACTTGCTGTGATCTTGGGTATGCTTGTGCTAGATTGATTATATGATTATAAAAATCCTCCTTGTAGGATTCCAAGATCAGAACCTGCCTCAGGAGCCGAGAATGGGGTACTACGTAGGCTGTTGCGACCAGAACTGGCTATCGGATTTCTTGTGAGTCCTGTCACTGAGTCTGGAGTGTGACACGCGAGTCCGCGCAACTAGTCATGGTTGCGCTGGGTCCATGCAACTCGTCATGGTTGCGCTGGTTGGCACAACTTTCTTCAGAAATAGATGAGTTGGAAATGTGAAATGGGGTCCACGGCGCGGGATTCGAGGGCTTACAAGTGCGGAAGCCTATAAATACCCCATACCCCCTTCATTTAGATGATCAAATGTTCAAAAGACCAGTGCCTCTGATAGGTATTGGAGATGGAGAGAAGGAGAGGGATTGCAGAGTGCAGAAGGCTGGGCCACGCCACTCCTTGTGAGTTGCGCGGGCCCGTGCAACTCCTCGGCCCATGCAACTCATGGAGTTACACAGGTACTCTTTGAGGCAACACTATGTTGTAGTTTCTTAAGTCCTTAAGCCATTTCAAGTGTTTCAAAGTGGTTCAGGCACTCCTTTATCATGTCAATGAGGGACGAAGTATACGGAAAGCCTACACAACTCATCTCCTTTGGAGACATGACTGATATGAGCCGAAATGCTACCAAAATTTATATTTGAGCCTATTCAACACTTGCATTTTTGTATTTTCTAGAAATTCTATCTCGGAATCAGAGGATCAAAAGGATGTAAAGAACTCAGAATGAATAAATTTGATAATTGTTCTCTTAGTTCTTTCCTTTTGTCATTATTGAGTGAGAGGAACCAAATCAAATGATTTTCATTTCTGGTCGATACAAACACAAACAAAGAAACCCCTTTCTGTAATTTTTAGGCTATCTCAGACAAAACCACTAATGAGATTTTCTGGCCATCTCATAAAAAACCAAATACAGAAAGTAAATTGATACTTATCTTCACCGAAGAAGATGCTGTAGCCGTATATCGTTTTTCTTCAATGACGAATGTTCGATGATCAATCCAATAGAAAAGGTCTAGGGTTCTATTTGATTTTAATTAGATTTAAACCCAAAGGGTACTTGCATTAATTCCCTCAAATCTCAATAAGAGTAAACACTCTTTTTAAAATAAGAATGACAAAGTTTTGAGATAAAGGAATTAATAAAAAAATTTATAAAATAAATTTATAAATACCCGCTCAATAGCTTGACAATAAATGAGGCTTCTCTCTCTCTCTCTCTCTCTCTCTCTCTCTCTCTCTCTTGAATAAGGGCTTTGATAGGCTTAAGTTGTATTTTTGGATTGAGAAAGAACCTCTATTTATAGTTAGAAAGTTTGTTCCTTCGACTAATCTAAGGCAGTCTTCAACTTGTCGAAGCACCAGATTCAGTTCTAACAAATTTTCAAATTCGAGCGGGATAAGATCTAACTGATCTTCAACTGGTCGAAGACCCTATTCGAATGGTCGAACAGTCTGTTCGACTGGTCGAGCAAGCATAATCTGACTTGATTTTAGTTGTTGGATTTCAAGTTGAGGAACCTTCGATTGGTCGAGGACTCCACTCGACTGGTTGAAAACACAACAAAATTTCTGTTACACTATGGCTGTTTCTTGGACTAGTCGAGAAATTTCTTAGACTGGTCGAGGCAAAACTTAGACTAATCGAAACTCAACCTACAATAAGTATAAGGACTCAATTTTAAATCAGTTTTGAAAACACTTAAACTTAAGGTCTTTCTAAGGTTTATTATACCTATAAGGACTGAATTTCATAGGACTAAAACGTCACAAGGAGCTCGATCTTCTACTAGTTGATCATCAGTAGGAGTTAAACTTGTCGATGAAGCTTGATCTTCTATTAGCACTTTTAATAGAACTTGAACTTACACTTGAAGGTGAACTTTCTATCTTGATCCATGTGACTTGAACTTTAGCTTGACTTCAACTTGAATATAAGCTAGACTTCGACTAGAACATAAGCTTGACTTTAATTTAAAGAACATTATACTAAGTTGTTTTAACAAGACAAAATTTGACAAACTAGGTGTAACATGTGCTTTAAACATAATGGCACTTACAATCTTCCCCTTTGTCAATTTCATGACAAAACACTTAGTGATACATGAATCAGAATGTAGCCCTATATTCTTGAACTCATGGTGTAGTTTCAGAGAACAAAAAAATATAGTAAAATAGTACTCCCCCTCAAGTTGTGCTTTTCCTGTTTCCTATTTTAAAACATAAAATATTCCAAGCATTCCTACCATTTATATTCAAACATTTTTTCTTACCATGCATATATAATCTCTACCATATTCTCAGCATGCATTCCAGTGCTATATTCATTCAAATCTCTCCCCCTTTTTATCACAAGTTGACAAAGAAAGAAAGATGTTAACAAGCATGTAGAATAAATAAAGCATTAAGTCAAGATAATGTGGCATATTAAATTATCAAAGGAAGGAAATGAACATCCAAATAAAGTGAAAGTATCAAGTCATCAAGCAAACCAAGTATAAAGTTATACAGCCCCATAGAAATAAAAGAGAAATAAAATGAACTCAGTCAGATCCTGAGGAGAAAGGAGCAGACATGAAAGGATCCATCTAATGCAAACTCCTTACAATATGGGGGAAGTAATTCTTCATGTACTTCATAGAGGATTTCTGAGTTTGAATCACAGTGTCATATGATATCCGTAGAGCCTCAACATTCTCCTCCAATGATTTAAACCAATCATCAACCTGAGAAGGTTGATAATCTGAATCATCTGTATCATCGAGCTCATCAAAGATGTCATCCATTGACACGTCTTCTTGTGGTGCAGGTGCTTCCTCTTCTTCCTCATCTCACTGACCCAGAAGATATCTCAAATTCATCTTGTGAATATTAGCATTATTGAATGGTAATTCTGACTCGGGTGCCTCAGACGTAGGAATAAGAACATTACAATGTAAGGCAATACAAGTCATAAGATATCCAAAGGGAATAGAACCATAACCAAGATGGAGACGAAATTGAATTATGATATAGCAAATAAGAGAAGGAAAACGCACTTGTACCTTAGAAACAATAGAGTGAAGAATATTAGTCATGAGGGGAGTAAGTTCTGACTTATTCCTTGATCGAGGATACACATTGGACGTAAAGATACAGTGAAGAACTCGAAATCGAGGCAACATTGGATTGGCACGCTATGCACTACCAGAATGCCATTCCGCATTAAACTGACACAGTTTATGTGTAATCATTAGACGTTCTGTATGGGACATTCTATCAGTTAAATTTTCAAAAGGAATCTCATCCTCTACAACAACAATCCCAGTTAAGGCTGAGATTAGATTGCGGTCTACAGTGAATATCCCTTCCATAAATATAATTATAAAGGTTAGATTTTCGTAGGACACTTCACTAATTGATGCATACATGCATTGCGCAATGGAACGGTAAGCTTTGCCGCCCCAACCCAAAATGTCTTCCCAACCAACATTAGAAAGCAAAGGAACAAGATCAAATGGAGCAATGTGAGCAACATTTACACTACGTTCAATAATTATGTCTCTTGAGTTGAAATTTCTAATTTCGTTCAAATTTTTTTTCAATGCCCCTTAGGGTTCTCATATTAGATAAAGTCGGCCTAGATGACGAACTACCACGAGTCTTTCATGTAGTCGCATGTTTAGTACGATGCTCCTTTTAATGATTGCTCAAGAAATAACTAAAGAGAGTAATGTGATTGTGAATATATCAGATTTTCCATAAATCTCACACCAAAAAGGGTTTGAAAATAACAATAAACCCTAGATAATAAATTAGCTAACAAGAAAGTACTCAAATCTTGAAAGCAATAGAAAAACAACCACTTACAAGCTAGATTTGGAGATGGTTCGTTAAGAGGGCCACCGACAAGTCAAAGAATAAGATGAAAGTGAAAGAAAAAAAAAAAGAAGTGATTCTTCACTTTTTAGAGGTGAAATCTCACAGTCCTCGACCGATCAAGCAGCGTGCTCAACTCGTCGAGGGTTCGACTGGTCGAGTACGTCCACGTCCCATAGAAGAACCCAAAAAAATTTTATTATTTATTTTTTAAAAAAATAATTTGTCATTATATTATTAGTATTATATGCATTTAATTAATTATAAACAACAAACAAACAAATGCATAAATACTTAATTAATAACACACAAACCAATATCATTCTTTAAATTTGAAAATCTATTCCCGTCAGGTGGTTTGGTCAAAATGTCAGCAAGTTGCTTTTCGGTTTAAATATATTCTAGCACAAAACTCTTATCTTCAACAAGTTCTCGAATATAATGGTATCTAATATCAATATGTTTTGTACGAGAATGTTGGATTGAATTTTTTAAAATGTTAATTGCACTTGAATTATCGCAATACAATGTCATTGTATTTTACGCAATGTCATAATTGTCTAACATTCTTTTCATCCAAAGGAGTTGAGTGCAGGTGTTACCGATGCAATATATTCAGCTTCAGTAGTTGAAAGTGATACATAGTTTTGTTTTCTACTGAACCATGAAACTAAGCAGTTCACTACGTTGAAACATCCACTGCTGGTAGATTTTCTATCATCAATATTTCTAGCCCGGTCTGCATCAGTATATTCGACAATTTGTATGGATGTATCATATGGATACTAAAGTCCTAAATTAGTTAAACTTGCGACATATCTAATTATCCGCTTAACAACAATTAGATGAGATTCTTTATGATCGGATTGATATCGGGCATATATTCCAACACTAAAAGCAATGTCAGGTCTACTAGCAGTTAAGTATAAGAGACTACCAATCATACTTCGATATAAACGGGAGTCTACACTTTTATCCGATTCATCCTTTGAGAGTTTAAGAGTTACACTCATTGGAGTATCAAACTTCTTTCCATTCTTAAATGCAACATTTTTACTAAATTTAAGGTGTATTTGGTTTGTGAGATGAATATACCATCTTCATGTTGTTTAACTTGTAATCCAAGAAAGTAATTTAGTTCACCAACCATACTCATTTCAAACTTAGATTTGATCAGATCTACAAACTCAATAGATAAGTAAGTGCATGTAGATCCATAAATTATATCGTCAACATAGATCTGTACTATCAGTATATGATCATTATATTTCTTGACGAATAAAGCTTTATCAACACTACCCATATTGAATTATGACTAAGTAAAAGTTTAGTCAATTTTTCATACCATGCTCTAGGATCTTGTTTCAAATCATAAAGTGCCTTTTTAAGATGGTATATATGATTTGGATATTTGAGGTCCTCAAAATCCTTAAATTATTCAACATAAACCTCCTCATATAAGTCACCCTTTAGAAATGCACTTTTGACATCCATTTGATATATTTTGAATTTCATATAACATGCAATCGAAATAAATAATTTATGGATTCAAGGCGAGCAACTGATGCAAAGGTTTCATTGTAATCAATACCTTCTAATTGCGTGTACCCTTGTACTATCAACTAATTTTGATGAAGAGTCAGATATATCAATTATAATAACTTCATCTTCATCTAAATCAGGAGTGGGTGTGATTTGTTGATCATCAATTATCACATTTATGGATTCCTGAATCACCATAGTTCTTTTATTAAGAAGTCGGTAAGCATAGCTATTTATGGCATAGCCTAGAAAAATTCCTTCATCACTTTTAGCTTCAAATTTTTCCAAATTTTTCCGGTCTCTTAAAATGAAGCATTTACATCCAAAAGTCCTAAAATATTTAACAGTGGGATTTTTATTAAACCATAGTTCATAAGCTATTTTATTTTTTAATTTTCTAATATAAACTCGATTTATAATATAACATGCAGTATTAATAGCTTCAGCGCATAATTTTTTTGGTAGTTTCATGCTATTTAACATTACACTAGCCATTTCCTGTACAACTCTATTTTTTCTTTCAACAATTTCATTTTGTCGAGGTGTTTTAGGAGCAGAGAACTCATATGACATACCATAATCATCACAGTACTTCTCAAAAATGCTATTTTTGAACTCTGTGCCATGATCAAAGACATCTCTTTTTCAGTCTGAATTCGTTTTAGAACTTTTTTAACTTCATCGAGAGTATCTGATTTCTCTCTTAAGAAGGCTACCGAAGTATATCTGGTATAATCATCAACATGACCAGAAAATACTTCTTTCCACCTCTACTTTCAATTCTAATTGGTCCTACTAGATCCATGTCAAGTAGTTCTAGTAGTTTGGTTGTGGTTAAGGACTTCACTTTTTTGTGACTACTCTTAGTTTTTTTTTACCAATTTGACATGTGCCACATACTTTTCTATCTTTTTAAGCTTGGTAAGCCTCGTAGGTGATCTTTTTTGCTTAGCTTATACAGATCTTCAAGACGTTTATGCCAAAGTTCAGTTTCATCTGTTTGGACCATATAACATGAATGGTTAGATGAGCAAGAGTTATCGATAATATAGCAATTTTCAGAGGTCCCGCGACCATTTAATATCACATTACCTTTCTCATTAATTATTTCACATCCGTGATCAGAAAATTTCACACTATGCTTGTTATCACATATTTGAGATATGCTTAAGAGGTTGTGTTTTAAACCTTCAACGTAAAGCACATTTTCAAATGGCGAAAGGTTAAGAAGTTGTACAGTACCTTGGCATGTTATTTTGCAGTTACTTCCATCACCAAAAGTAACTGAACCACCATTAACTTCTTTGATATTCAGAAATATCGCCCTATCTCCAGTCATATGCCTTGAGCATCCACTATCCAGGTACCATTTTGAATGACTAATGGATTTGAAAGCAGTTTGGACTACAAGACACTTGACCTTTGGAACCCATTTCATAATGGTTCTAGGTTTAAGAGTGACTTTTGAGTTTCGTTGCATTTGAGAGTTAGGATTTCTCCTTTCTTTATAAACTTCACAAATATTTGAGTTGAATTTCAAAACCTCTTTAAGTAGGTCCACTATTTTTTTAGCTAAGTGAGATCTATTTATATATATATATATATATATATATAATATATATATATATATATATATATATATATTTGCAGTTGATGATTTTATTACTTTTAAGAACTTGGTTTTGAATTTTTGAAATCATTATGATTAAAATCTCTTAAAGCCTTCCCTATAGATTTAGAAGATTCTTCTCTTACAAAAATAGGAATAAAAACTTTGAATTTTGATGAATTACCTTTAATATATCCCAAACCTGACTTGTCACCACATTTTGTAAATGAGGTTAACAATTTTTCAAGCTTTTGATCACCATGGGTATATTTTCAAGTGTCATTTAAACTCGAAAGGGAAGAAACTTCAAGTTTTAGTTTCTCATTTTTTATCTTGAATTTTTCTAATTCAAAAGATTTAAAACTTAAATCTAATTTTATTTTTTCAAAACAATCTAAAAATTAGATTTTTCTAAAATTGTATTTTCAAGTTCTTCTTTTAATTTAGCATATTTATCTTTTTGAATTTTCAATTTAACATCAATTTTACAACTCTCTCTATATAGAGCATTATAGGCATCTTGAAGATCATCTTCATTTTCATTTTTGGGGTAACTCTTGAGATCATAGTTAGATAGATTACAGCTATCTGAGGATGTGACTCTTGCAAAGGTCGTAAGAGCTTTTACATCATTTTTATTTGTATACTCTTGTTTGTTCACTCCCCAAGTATGAGGTTGTGATGTAGTAATAAACTCGGTGAGACCGAGGTCGAATCCCAAGGGACTGAAACTTGTACGTTATCTGAAACTAAGTAGAACTAGAACTAGACTAAGATGAATTCTAAATCAGAGAAATTTTAAAGGAATAATGGTGAATAGATTAATTAAAAACTAATAAAAATAAAGGTGGGAACTAGGGTGCCAAGGATCCACTTGTAGCAATTAGGAAGCTACCTTGCATTGATTCAAGGACACAACTGGAATCAGAGTCCTATCTTATCCAATTAGTACGAAGAGATTTGTCGGATCTCTGAACTTCTCATGGATCTAATCCTCAATAGATAAGAATGGTGAAGATTTGGAAGTGATTCCGTCACCTAACCATGCCCAGGAGACTATGGCAAACAATAACAATTTACCAATCTCACAGCCAATCATGAGAGAATTGTGAAAGTTAGGAAGGATTCTGTCACCCAACCATGCCCAGGAGACAATGGTGAACAACAAAGCTTCTTAAGTTCACAATCTCAATACATGAAAAGAGAATATCTCAAGCTATCGCAGATCTATTGTAATTTGAGTCACAACAAACCATTAAAACTAAAAACATTCATTCATAATCAAACTAGAATCAAGAGAGTTCAATAAATATGAATCAAAGCGAAACAACCAACCTAATCACCCTACAAGCTTCACCTTTAGCCCTAACTAAGAGGTTTAGCCCGACATGTTCCAGTTAACTCTCTAAATCCAAAACAAAAGAAAACATAAAACAAAGAAAAGAAAACAAAAACTCTACTCCTATCTCTCTGCTCCACGTACAGCCCCAGATCAGATGATTATCTCCACGTCTTTCTCCCTCCTTTTTATAGGAAAACGGTGTTGGTCAAGTGGAGAGGCGGTGACTATAGCTGGAGTCGGTGGAAAAACTGGGAATGTGCGTAATCAGAGTTTACGCACTCCTCTTTCGCGGCAAGACTGGAAACCCATCTGCACTCGTCCCACTTTCTTCCTTCCCAAAAAGAAAACGTCCCTTTAGACGGTTTTGGACAACCAACCTCATGAACAGTTTGGATCTTTATGTAGAGCCATTCGTGGTGGCTAACCTGGATCGTCAGATCCAATCGCAAAACAGGGCTCATGTAAGAGACGTGCGTTAATGATTTGTGGGGCCCATCATCGGGATTCTCTGAGAAATCCAGTCTGTCCATTGAATGCGTATCGAAAAAGCAGTTGGAGATGAATGATTTCATATTGGATTCGGTGTGGCCCACAGAATCTTTTACTCTGTCGTCTGTCCTGCGTTTGAATGATTAAAAACTGATCGTCATTGTCTTCTTCAATTTTGTAACCTAGGCGTGAGTGAGAGGGACCATGTGAGACTCATAGATGGTCCGGATTGAACCGTTGAAGTACGGTGGTGGCCCACAAAGATCAGTCCGCAAGTCCCTGTGCGGATGCTGAAAGGAATTTGATTTAGAGAGGGAATGTTAAGTCAAATGCAGTTTGACTGCTTCGTTGGCCTCGGTGCAATGTGAGTGCACAGCCAGTGTGCACTCTCATTCACGCAAATGGGCCCCACAGTGATGCATGTGAGAAATCTGCTCCGTCCATCCATTTTACCACCTCCTTTAAGGGGTTTCAACCAAAATTGAAGTATATTCATATATCAAGTGGGCCCCAGATTGACGATTTGTGGGCTGATCTGTCCGTTCGGCCAATTTCACAGGGATCCGTTGGCTGAATTCTGACATGTACGGTTGTCCTCTCGCTATGCATGAAGTTTCGAGCCAAACGGATGGTGAGAACCTTATGATCTTGCATTCTGGACCAATTTCGGGCCACTTGAGCTTTAGTTTCTCGATTTTCTCAAATTTCTGGCATGTAAATCCGTCGATCTTGGTCTCCTGGGGTCTGTCCCTTGCCTTGGTGAATTCTGAGCATTAATTCTATGCTTTTAGCACCCTGTTTTGGTCCAAGCTCCTAAACACACCTTGCATCACAAACATGATTATTCTAGGCTGTTAAAAAGTACCATGTTCATAAATCCAGACAATAACTGGGGTCTAATATGCAATTTTGACCCTCAACATTGTTCTGATTCATCAAACTCAAAAGAGCTTTCAAAGTCGGATGACTCATCCCAAGTAGCAATCATGCCCTTTCTTTTTGAGCTATCCTTTTTAGGACATTTATTAGTTAAATGTCCATATTTGTGACAGTTGAAACATTTACTGTCCTTAATTTTAAAATTTTGAGAATTAGATTTTCTTTTTCTTTTATCTCTTAATTTTTGAAAATCTTGTTTTTGAAAATTCTGCAAAAGTTTTTAAATAACATTGTCATATCATCTTCTTTTTCTTCAGAATCAGAATTAGAATTAGTTTATTTTGAAATAGATTTAGAAGATTTAAGAGCAATGAACTTAGCTTTAAGAGCCTTAAAATTCAACTCATATGTTTGTAAAGAGCCAACTAGCTCCTCAACCCTCATAAGATTAGTATCTCTCAATTCTTGAATGACAGTAACATTATAATTGAATCTCTCAGGAAGAGATTATAGTATTTTTACACAGACCTTACTTTTAGGGATTCCATCTCCTAGACTCCACATGGAATTTTCTATGTCATTTAGTTTCATATAGAAGTCCATGAAAGTTTCATTTTCTTCCATACGAATTTCCTCAAATCTGGTAGTTAGGATTTGAACTTTTGATTTCTTGACTATAGAAGTTCCTTCATGTGTCATTTTAAGGATATCCCATGCTTACTTAGTTGTATTGCATGAAATAATTCTTTGGAATTCATCAAGCAATAGAGCACAAGTTATGGCATTTAAGGCCTTAGCATTAACACTGCTTTTACTTTTCTGAGATGCAGTCCATAAATAGAATGCAGTTTCTTTCATAGATTTAGTTCCATCATTGCCTAATACTTCAATCATGGGAGGTTTCCATTTGATCATAGTGACTTGTCATACATTTTCATCTATGAATGTTAGAAAAATCCTCATTTTGGCCTTTCAATATGAATAGTTGGAGCCATAAAAATGTGGTGGCCTGCTAATAGATAAACTATCAAAATTTGACATGATTAAAGCTCTAGATCTTTAACTCAGGAAATTAATCCAAAAATGAGGAACTTAGCTCTGATACCACTTGAAAAGGCGAACTTAACAATCCTAGAGGGGGGGTGAATAGGACTATGCAAATAAAAAATTAAAGCGCAAAAATAATAAACAAATCTAAAATCTCAATCACACTAATATTGAAATTTTGATTCAAATTAGTTCATAGGATAACCTACACCTTAAAAAAAAAAGTTTAGGTAGGACAACCTTATTTCACGAATATTTGTAAGAATCAAGATCTTAAACTAAGCAAGAGAAAGTAAACCTATCTATTACAAACATTCACCACTTTGCATAAATAAAATTACAAACATTCTCCACAAATGCAAAAAGGAAACATTCACCACAAACACCAAAAATTATAGTGGTTCGGTGTATACAACAACTGTTCTCAAACAGCCACACTTACTCCACTCCCAAGATTACTAACCTCATAATCTCGGTTTTCACTATGAATAAGGTTTTCACAGGGTCACTGTAACACCCCGTACTTTCAGTACCCGGGTGTCACCACTAGATCTAAATTAGCTTACACGTATGTGGTAACACATGTAACTTACCTTACCCGTCACCGTCCAATGACTCTCAATCTATCCATCTTAACCCTTGCATTTTGGATTATGACAACTCACAACATCATCATAAGATTTGAGATCAATCTATCCATTTAACTATCACAACATCATTAAGTTAACCCTGAACTCAAATAAATGAAAATTCTATTTTTAAAATCTTAATCATGATGATATTTCAGAATACGCCTATTTAGTACAATTAAATCATATAAAATAAGTTTAGGGATCAAAATCACAAGATCCACCGTTCATCAGGCTACCACATCCTGTTAGACGTTCACCCTTTGAAAATACAAATCATATCATCTAATTTCATATTCAACCTCGGGATCACACCTAAAGACTCTTTAGGACCCTTAGGGTTACTGGTAATTATATATGAGTTAATCCAACCGATGGATTGGTTGGATGGGCCGGATGTCAAAAATGAGTAATTAGACATTCATGTAATGTGGCCCATGTAATAGCTAAAGTAAGCTGAGGAGTAGATACATGAATTATAGCAGTTAATCGACCATAATGATAGATTTGTTTAAGAATAAGCCCTACAAGTGTAACATATAATAATAGTAATTTATATCATTAAAGATGTCATAATTGTAACGCTCAATATTGTAAATCCATGAATAAGTGGTCCCGATCATCTAAACAATTTTCAAGACCATTGAAGTTCAGATCGGAATCAATCCAACCGCTAAACCAAGGTGAATCAACAAATACAGCTTAAATTAAATAGGATGGGCCACTTGAGCTACAAATCTACCTCATCACTAGTTTGAGGATCTACTAGGATGAGTAGCATAGGATGGGCGAGATCTGACCCGCAGATCCGTTGTTCATCGGCTAACACTAAAGCGCGTGATTCTAACCAATAGATTGTAAAATTTACTATCCAGGTGCAATCAAAAAACCTGAATGCTCCTTAGGATCCCTATAACCACTTTTGACCGTTAATAGTTGAACTTATAATGATTTAACCCTTAGATTGATAGAAACCCATGATCAGACAATGAATGGCCCACCCGGACTTGGGCCAACCTGATCAATGGCCCAAGATCCTATGTTAGAGCTCCCTAGAAGAATGGACAGAGTGGATTTATCACAACCATCACGATGGACCCCACTCAGGGTGCATGCACACCACAGCGGCCCGTGCACGAAGTGCACCAGACCGCCAGACCGGCAAATACCCTTTGACCCGAAGCTTTGTGAAAAAGAGAGACTCGTATGAGCTATTTAAACAGCCTTTGACTCCTCTCTTTTTCATCCGATTTTCTCGCCAGCAGCCTATTCAAACGGATGACGCGGCTGGCCCACCATGATCATCCTATTGGATGATCCAAGCCGTCCATCATGCACGCCCTTCGAAATCGACGAATACCATGCCCATCTAGCTCGTGGAAACACTCGTATGTGCTCACAGAAAGTAGTCAAACGTCCGAGCGAGATTGTATTTTCAGCCTTTCCAAGATTACCCCACTGCGATTAGTGTAGGAAACATTAGGCTAATCCAAACCGTCCATCTGATTCAAACAGCAGGCCTAGACAAAATCCAACTGATCTCATGAGTTTCTGGTACGTATAGGCGCACGTTTCTCGGCCCAAAATGAGGTTGCGCGTGGGAGTTTCCGAAAACGGAAAACACATCTCGCTGCTATCAGCCTGGCGATCCGCGTGCTCGCCCTCCTTCCCATCCCAGCCGTCCCTCGAACTCGCATCCAAACCATCCTTCCGGCAAAAAAAAAAAAAGGCGGACAACAGTCTGCTAAACGAGATGGCGTGGAAAGTTTTTCCACTTCGGGAAAATCATGCTGGCGCAAGCCAAGCCCTCCACCGGAGATCCATGGATTATCTCAGCCTTCCACGTTAGGACAACAACGTCCCTAGCCTTTCTCCCGATAAAAGCTTCCCTCCGCACGAGAAGAAAGCCGCGGCGGAATTTCTCGCGGGTCCTTGCACTCGGACGAGATGGGACAGGAAAAGTGGGCCCCACAATGATCAATGGCCCCATCCAAGCCTTCCAGATGGACCAGAATACCTTGATAGGCCATAAAAATCCACCATTGGAGGTGGGGTCATCTTCCCCATTAAACTGGAAAACCCAGCCGGATACAGTGGGCCCCATTTTCTGATCAAATACACTCATCTGGTGGGCCATGATGGTGTGAGTCCATCCCACGTGATGGATTAGCACCATGCAGATGGTAACAGCGAGAGCAACCCCCTCAACCCAACGTCTTGGCATGAAACAACAGCCATTGATACGATCTGATAGACCAGCCCTAGCCCTTTATAAGGGCCACGCTCGTCTCGAGATCCCCACCAAAAAAAATCCAGGAAAGGAAGAGAGAAAATAGGAGAGAAGGGAGGACCGAAAAGAGAGGAAGTTCGAGCTTCGTGCGGGTGCCGCACCCCACCGAGTTGCCTCGTCTGCTCAAACCAGACTGAGTCAGGCAGCCCGGAGCCTCTATCAGAGAAAGGAAGAAGAAGCAGATGAAAGAAGAGGAAAGGTTTCGGGAGAGAAACCAACAGCGGTTGTCATGCCGCACTAGCTCTGTTCAAACCGAGTACTCACTTTAACTAAAGTGGAGACTGAGTCGGGTGGACTCGGTGGGGATGAACAGCAGAAAAAGAGAAGAAACAGAAGGAGAGAAGAGAGAGAAGTGCGGATGCATTGCCACGCCGAACTGAGCCAGGGAGGAGGTGCTACCGAGCTTGGGTCCGAGTCTGCGCCACTCATGGCTGACTCGACCAAGTCTAGGTCCAAAATGGGCGAGTTGAGGTCGCCTAGGCCCTTCGGATCTTCTCGGATAGTGTCCTGTTTCTGGGTGGAGCTCCAAACTCCGTCAATGGCAGCAACAACATGCACTCGGGCTGTTTTAGCGAGTTGGGGGTTGCTGCCAAGTCAAGGCTGGAAATAGGGGGAGTTGCGGTTTGTGTTTGGGTCTTGCTGGGTGAGTTTTGGCCTAGCATCCTTGTTGGACATGCCAGTGGAAGAGAGAAAGATAGAGAGAGAAGGATAGAGAGAGAGAGAGAGAGAGAGAGAGAGAGAGCAGAAAATGGGTATGGGTTTGATGCCTCTCCAAACTACCGAGTCATTAACTCACCGAATCGAGTTGGACTGAGTTGGATGGCACGACGAGGTGAGTCCCAGATATGCTGGACTTCCAAGGAAGAGGGAGAAGAAATAGAGTAAGAGAAAGGTGAGAGGAAAGAGAGGAAAGAAGAGGAGGAAGGTAAAGCAGAGGCCGAGTCAACTCTGTTGGAACCAAGTCAACTCACTGAGTCGGAGCTGACCTGAATCTTGTGCTATTCTGGGACCATACTCAATCAGTAGATCGACAATATTGGGGCTCCCATTCCCGATCCTAGTACTAGGCATCATCGTTAGGTAACCTTTCCAACTGAATCCAAATCCACTGAGTCGACTCAATGAGTCAATATTTTCTTTCTAAACTAGACATGTCTCATTGTATTAATATCATTGTTACACCCTTATTATTAAGATCGCTAACATTATATAAGATTAGCCATTAACGGGTAATTTATGCTAGAACTAGTTATTATAAATAAAACTACAACTAGTAAATAGTTGTATTTTACTTACCGCTCTTAAATATTATCATTAATAGTAAATCATAATATTTGTTATCATAATAACGATTATTGGGATCATGTTAGCTAATAATGATTGCATCACCAATATTAATGGTGATTTTACGATTATTAATATTATTAACACTGTGATTAATCGTACATCAATCAACGTTCAAATCCTAGAATCTAAGCCTAGAACTAAACCCTAAGATGAAAATCTTAATTCTACATCAAAACCCTAAAGATAAGTAATCCAAACCCTAGGTTGTATTAATCTTGACCATAGATACTTTGTAGAATATTAATCTCACGTACAACTTTACAATTTTGGTAGGATTTGGTTTTAAAGGAACACGCATTCCCTAGCAATGCTGGTAGGCAATTCAAGCTATAAGGTGATAATTCCTTCCCCTTGAGCTTTCCATTTTCTCATTAACTTAAGTGATAGTTTTATTTTAATTTCAATTGTTAATTGATATTTTACCCTATAACCACATGTATTAATTGTTGGAATTGAAGTGTTAGATAACATGCTTAATAATTATCCTGCATATTCTCTTATACTTGTGGATTACTAGTGGATTGCTTATGAAACTTGAACTGGTACATCAGTGGAAAACCCTCACTTATAAATGTACACCCATACTTGGGATGTAACTCGATTGATTGTAATTGTAATGGGCCTTCGACTTAGTTGTTATTGAATGATGGTTTAAATCAAATATTGATGTGGGCCCACCATCCAAGGGTTGTTGTGTCTAAATAGTTTTTAAGGGTGGTCTTTTATCGCATGGTTTTAACATTTGCCCTATGTGGCTTAGTTTTGATATTTGCCCTATATGACTTAGTTTTGATATTTGTCATATGTAGCTTTGTTTCTGTATTTGTAAGTGCTAAGGTTTCTAGCTCCTATAAATATCAACTTTTATAGTGTCAAAACCTCTCTTGGAATATGTGTCTTGTGTAGCTCATCTACATACTAAAGATTGTGCATCACTCAAGAACAAAGATCTTTACTTCAAGAAATGAAAGTTTACATGGTCATGTTCAAGTACAACATCAAGTGTGATTTCAAGATTCATAGTTCAAGAAACTCCAAGTCAAGACAAAGTCTTTTACTTTGAACCTCAAGCTCAAGACTCAAGATATTTCAAGTCCAAGCTTCTTAAAGTTACAAATTCAAATTTCAAATTAAAACTCCAAAAGGTCTCGAGTTCAAGCTTTATCATGTGTAAAGATCTCAAGCTTCGTCAACTTCAAAGATCAACTATCAACCGAAGGAAAAAGAAGTTTCAATGCTCATACATCACTAACAAGGTATAAGTGACCATAGATTAACTTTAGGGTAGGTCATTTTGAATACATAATTCAATTAGGTCATTTTATAAGTGAATAGACTGTTTTTGACTAGTCCTGGACTCTGTTCAACTAGTCCTAGCACTGGCTCGACCAGTCCAAGAAATTTCACGACCAGTCCTAAGTTGGTTACAAATTTTTAGAATTTTTTGTTAAGCCTCAACTAGTCCTGAAAACTACTCGACCGGTCGTGTGAACAATGCACGACTCGTGCTCAACCAGTCCTGCAGCCACGACTCAAAGTCCAACAACTAAATCTAGTTCTACACGACCAGTTGTGGACAGGTCACAACCAGTCGTGGAGGTCCATCGACCGGTCGTGAAGGGCTTACGACCAGTCGTGGAACGGCTTTCTCTTATCGCGCCCAAATTTCAAAAATCTGTTGGTCCTACGACCAGTCATGGTGTCCTCAAGACCAGTCGTGAACGCGATTTCTTTACCTATAAATAGAGCACCAATTTCAGAGTTTTTAAAGTTAATTAAAGCTAAATCAATACGCCACTCTGAGAGATAAGTTAGTGATCTTTTTAAGCTATATTGTGCTCACTTAATATTCTCTTTTATTAGCTTTCTTTGCATTTGATTTTGAATTTCCACATTCCAATTTTATTTGAAAGAGGGATTGAAATATTCCCATTTCTTGGAATCAAAATCAAATCAAGCTAGCCGAAGGTGCTTTAAATCTAAAATTAATTTAGAACCCAGAACTATTTCATAAGTGAGTTTGGACATTAAACTTCTACTCCGATTTGGTTCTTCCGGGCTGCATCAAAGGAGAATATCCAAGTATTTTACATTATTGTAAATCTCTATTTTTGGTTTCATTGAGATTGTGCCAGAAAAATCTCTTTGTTTTGATTTGTCTGAGGTGATCCAGAAAACTCAGAGTGTGGGGTTTTGAATTGTGTAAGTCCACTTGAAAGACATAATTGTGAGGGTTTTAAGTGAACCTGGAAAAACCTATTTTCATAGTGAATGCTAATATCCACTGTGTGAGGATATTAGGAGTGGAGTAGTTGTGTAGCTATTTTTTCTAAACAGTTGGTGTACATACAAGCGAACCACTACAATTTATGGTCTTGTGGCTTGATTGTTTATTCCTTTTTATGGATGGTTGAAATTTTTCTTTTTACATTTGTGGAGAATGTCGTAATCCTTATGTGGATGTGTGGGAATGTTGTAATAGCTTAGATTTTCCTTCTTGCTATTTATTTTTTTATTCCTCTATATCAGTTTGAGTTTTTTTATACACAAACCGTTCTAGTAAGGTTGTCCTGCCATAAACCCTTGATTTTTATGGTGTAAGGTTGTCCTTAGAATAACATTTGTATCAACCTCTCAATACTTGTTCATTTGAGGTTGTCTTTAAATTCAGCATTGTGGGATTGTCTATTGCTATCTGTATTTAATTTTTTTTAATTCTGCTGTTAGATTTTTTAATTTAGCATAGTCCTATTCACACCCCTCCCCCCTCTAGGAAATATAGCTCGGCCTTTTCAGTATTTGCCCTATATGGGTTCGATGTATTATTTTGTGCGACCATGCGATGGTAAGCCCCATATACTAAATAGGATTGACCACTAGTCAATGGGTTCCATTAAACATCTTATGGTGGTAACCTCATGAGCCAAGGATGGTGAAATGAAACATTATGCCTAAGCTATCGGTCTACACTGGGTTATAAACCTCCCATAATGACCTTTGAGCTTTATTAAACCGGCCGATTATAAATGGACTAATAATGGTTTAACTAATCATGCATACATAGCATATTTACGATGACGGGTGGATATTTCTGAATGTTGTAGCACGTGCCTCCGAGTTATTGGAGTATCATTTCGCTAGCTGCTAGACCATCAACTATTAATTTACGTACGTAATGTATGATAAGCAGTCATTATGCGGTACGTGATGTATGAACGTGATGTGCTTCTCTAATGGTCAGCCTTTGCATGGGTGACGAGCCCAACTGCCAAACGGATGAGCATCCTCAAGTTGATGATGCATTCATGCATCCATGCATCTAATAAGACTACATCATGTATTATTTTGCATGCCTTATTATGTTTTTATAATTATGCTTACCTAATGCGGCGGTGTGTAATCTTGAGGAGAATTCACACTGAGTTGGTCACTCATTCATCGAATATATAACCATACAGGTAGCACAAGTGGCCTAGTTAATATTCATATTCATATTGATGAGGAGCAGGGTGCAATCGTCAAGGATGCATGATTGTATTACTAAGAGTTGCTACGTGATTTTACAGCTCAAGATTTGTTATAATGCATTTTGTTTCACATGTAATGTTATCTCATTTTGTAATTGTAAGTATTGGGACATTGGTTTGTATAAGTCATTATGGGCAGGCGCTTATCTATTCTAAATGTAAATGTAAATTTCCCTTTACGTTGATTTATCCATTCTATGCTAAACTACTAACGCTGAAAGAATAAAAAAAGATATACGTGTAATTTTGGCTCTCTCTATAGGATAACACTCGGGTTTTTGGGACACAGGTTATATACTCGGGTCCTGAAAACACGGAGCGTTACAGTCACCTTAAAACCTAATAAAATTGTGATTTTATCAAGCTATCATAAACAAAGAAACTCCTCTGTGAGATTTTCAGTCTATTTCAGACAAAACCTCTAATGAGATTTTCTGGCTATCTCATAAAAAACCAAATACAGAAAGTAAATTGATACTTATCTTTACTGAAGAAGATGTTGTAGCGGTATTTCGCTTTTCTTCAATGACAAATGTTCAATGTTCAATCCAATAGAAAAGGTCGAGGGTTTTATTTATTTTAATTTGATTTAAACGCAAAGGCTACTTGCATTAATTCCCTCAAATTTCAATAAGAGTAAACACTCTTTTTAAAATAAAAATGACAGAGTTTTGAGATAAAGGAATTAATGAAAAATCTATAAAATAAATTTATAAATACTACTTGATAGCTTAATAATAAATGAGGCTTCTCTCTCTCTTGAATAAGGGCTTTGATAAGCTTAATTTGTATTTTCGGATTGTGAAAAAACCTTTATTTATAGTATAAAAGTTTGTTCCTTCAACTAGTCTAAGGCAGTCTTCGACTAGTCGAAGCACCGGATTCAGTTCCAACAAATTTTCAAATTCGAGCAAAATAAGATCTAATAGATCTTCGACTAATCAAAGAGCCTGTTCGAGCTTGTTCGACTGGTCGAACAAGCAGAATCCGATTTGATTTTAGTCGCTGGACTTTAAGTCGAGGAACCTTTGACTGGTCGAAGACTCCACTCGACTGGTCGAAGGGGGTCCTTCGACTGGTCGAGGACTCCACTCAACTGGTCAAGGATGCAATAAAATTTCTGTTACACTTCGGCTGTTTCTTAGACTAGTCAAGAAATTTCTTAGACTGGTCGAGGCAAAACTTAAACTACTCGAAACTTAACCTACAATAAGTATAAGAACCCAATTTTAAATCAGTTTTTAAAGCACCTAAACCTAAGGTCTTTATAGGGTTTATTATACCTGTAAGGAATGAATTTCATTGGACTAGAACGTTACAAGGAGCTTGATCTTCTACTGGTTGATCATCATTAGGAGTTGAACTTGTCCATGAAGCTTAATCTTCTTTTAGTACTTTTAGTATAACTTGAACTTACACTTGAAGGTGAACTTCCATCTTAATCCACGTGACTTGAACTTTAGCTTGACTTCAACTTGAATATAAGCTAGACTTCAACTTGAACATGAGATTGACTTTAACTTGAAGAACACCATGCTAAGTTATTTTGACAGGATGAAATTTGACAAACTAGGTGTAACAGTGCTTTAAACATAATGGCACTTATAACAACGAATTACATTGCAGAATGTAACCGACAAGTGCTGAAGATAAATTATTACACTAGAAAAGTAATTTACTGGACGGAAAAGGTAAATGATTATAGTAAGGAATGTAAATTGACAAGAGTAATTGAAAGATAGACTTGGTTTGATTGGTTTGGTAACAGACAAATTTTTCAGCTTGATTTGTCATGCTATTTATAGCTAACATTCTGGATTCTTTCCATGTTCTGACGATTATGGTAACCATTTCTCCATTACTCTACTTCTAAATACTTCACATTTTTTGCTTCTTTGAATCATTCTTCAACCACCTATTCAACAGTCATGCAAATTCGACCATTAGTCATCATTACTTGCTTATCTGAACCAGGTCGCATACATCTCAGCCACTTTAATGCAATTGATACATTATGACTCCATTTCCCGAGATGTGACCATGCATATCTGCAGACAATCTTCTAACCATAGCATGCGTTCTATACATATCACACATACTCTACCCTGATTGGTTGAAAACAGATATCGGCCGGATAGGGTACAAACAAAAAGAAGAAAAACCAGTTAGAAAACAGTGAGATCGACAAAAGAGCCATACATATGTGTTTCAATGAAAATTCAAGGAAAAGAAGGAAAAGACTGAAAATAATGGGAAAAAGGCCGTCAATATAAAATTTGAAAGATGAAAAAGAAGTGAAAAGGGGATAGGTTTGAAATCAGCACGTCTGTTAATTTTTCCACCTTGAAGTGATGAGCATCGATAACATTATGAAACGAGAGTTATCTTCTATAAGAAAGTGAGCTGGGAGTCACTAGACATGCTAGGAACTTAAAGTTTGGATCCATTCTATTAGTTAGTTGATGTAGGAGGACTTAATCTATTCGTTTACTCATAAGATTAAACTTGGAAATATTAAAATTTCACTCTTTCATCCTTAAATCTTTCTCATTCATACTTGATTGCATTAGAAGGATATTTTCCGAAGGAAGTTTGAGAATTGAGAATTTGGAAGCTTGCTTCATGAATGTTTTACTCGGGACTAGTAAAATGCTAGTTGGGGGTGCGTTGAGTGTGAAATATTGCATATTTCTCCATGTTTATATCTTGGTTTTATGAACATGATGATGTTTAATCGATCTATTTATGCATGTTTTGTCTTGCGAGGTGATTTCGAGAGCTTAAGGTGAAAATGATGTTAAAAGCATAGAATTTGGTGCTCAAGAATTACCAAGGCAAAGATGGATCTTTGGTGGCCAAGATTGAAGATTTCAATAGTCCAAAATTCAATAAAACCAAGTGAAGAATAAAGAAAATCAAGTTTGCAAAGTGCAGAATTCAAGAGCTGTTGATCTTGACTGTTCGATGACATTGAAGTAAGTGTTCAATGTCATCGAAGGAGGAACAATCACATTGAAAATTTAAATGAAAATCAAGTTTGGTTGCTGGACTATTGGGTGCAATTCTTGATTTCATCGAAGACCCTTCGATCTCATCGAAGAAGCAGTTCGATGCCATCGAAGCCAGTTCAATAACATTGATAATTTTAGGAGTTTCGAGCTCAACTCACTTGACAGTTCTGGACGATTTACGATTCCATCAAAGACTCCTTTGATGTCATCGAAGGTCAAGCAATGACATCGAAGACTTACGGTGTGTAGTTTTCGAATTCAAATCCGACACAACTCTGATCCCCCATCGAAGGTGTCATCGAAGCTGAGCAGTGTGCATAAATTTGAGGCGATTTTCAAAGTTGGTCGAATAAAGCCTATTTAAAGGGGTTCTCTAAGGCATTCTAAATACGAATTACAGTTGGAAGAGTAGAGTAAAGGGTGGTGCTGCCTCCAATGAGTTCTTCATTTTCTAGTTACTTTTTCAAGTTTTTCCTTAAGAGTTTTAGCTTAATCATGTATTTGATTAGGTAATCTCTTAACTAGAGCTAAGAGGTGAAGCTTGTAGTTTATTTTAATGTTTTTCTTACTTTGATTCAAGTTGTTTATCTTCATGTTGGATATTTCATAATTTATGGTCTGAATTTAAGAAGTATTTTGATTATTACTTTGATATATCGTCAACTCCGAACACGGTAGATGTTTAAGAACTCTCTGAATGCTTTCTTTTTTATTTGTGATTGTTTGATCTGTAGAATTCTTTGATCTACCATTGAATACAGGCATAGTAGATGCTTGGAACTCTCTATAATCAATTCAATAAGACAAGTATATGTTGAACCAATATTATGAATATTCAAAATATATTTTGACCTGTTTATAATGTTTTAACCACTCTATCATCCAACTGGATAGATTAGGACTTCAATTCCAGTTGAAGTATTAATTGAATTAAGTAAGGATGCTTTAAGATAACTACAAGTGGATCCTTTGTGTTCTAGTGTTTCTTTTCATTGATAGTTTTACTCTACAACATCTCTCCAATTATAATTTCTCTAGTTCTAATTTTTAATTAATTTAAAAACTTACATATCTTTAGTCCCTGTGAGTACGACCTTGTTCTCATCGAAATTATTACTACATCGCAACCCTACACTTGGGGTACAAGCGAACAATAGGTGCCTTGGGTATTTTCGCTGGTGGCTAGGCATTATGAGCACTATATTGTTTGCTTTCGTTGGTGACTAGTCATTGTGAGCACGTACCCTTTTGAGTACTTTCACTAATTCTTAGTCCATCGTTTGAACAACCCTTTTGGTATGCTAGCCATTGTGAGAACGTACATTGTTTACTTTCGCTGACGGCTAACCACTGTTATTTGTGAGCAAGATATAATGATAGCACTCACCTTTAAGTACTTTCGATGGCTCCTACCCACTATTATTTATGGGTAGATAGTAATTGTTGATGCACATGCTTAGATGTATTTTCACTAGTCGCTAACTCAAAAGTCAGTTGGATTGTGTTATACACTTTCCTATCTAGAACTATACTTGATTAATATGTTGTTGTGTAATCTTGGAGTAATTTCTCACTGAGTTGGCCACTCATGATTCAAATTTGAAAAATAATAGTTGTTGTAAGTAGGTCATGGTGTGGAGCCTGAAGATGTCCAGGTAGATCTTGGTGAAGATTTAGGCGATTGGAGAAGAGTAACATTAGCCTGGTCGAGCTACAGGAACTCGAGCCGATAGATTTTTAGCATTTCTTTGACATTTTATTTATCTCGTACATGTGTTGTTTTATGGTTTGTGGTGGTTCCTACGGGCACCGTTTAGATTCGTACACTTCTATTTAGGTATTTGGCCAACTACTATATGGTTTAGTTATATTTGCTTATCCTTGGATACCAGTTGAATTGATGTATTTGACTCCAATTCTCTTTTTTTATGGGATGAATATTAATTTGACTAGGTATACACGTGAGAAGTACCCACACTTGAGGCATCCCTAGGTGATACTTGGGTTTCCGCTGTGAGAGCTTGTACTCAAGCGGCAAAAATCAGGGCGTTACTTGAGTTGGTGTCGGTGCACCCGATCGACATTTATTTAACACCCTAGAATTCGAAGTTTGAGTCTCCATACTCAGGTGCTGGATTTTGGAGCGTTTGGATGACCTTATCTACATATTACATGGAAATTAAATACTACGAAAACATTAAGGTGCATCCTGAGAAGTTTTTAATGGTAGTACTCGATCACCACTGTTTCCTATAGTATGGTCCACTGATAATTAGATCTGCTTCACTTTTAGGATGTCATAAAATGATTTGGAAAAATGGATGGATGACATGGATATAGAATACATACATCAAAGTGGCCCCGTGGTAAGGGCTGCACTGTCTCAAGTGAGGCCAGGATCTCACCTAATCCCCTATCCATTGAAGGGGAGCGGATTAAAGGCTCACTTTGAACGCTTTACCATTTAATGGTTCTGTAATGTTTATTTACCGTCCAAGTTGTTGATAAAGTCAGTTGCCATAACCTGTACGGTCCATTAATGGTCAACCACAACTGTTTTCTTATAGTATGGTCCACTTGAGAATTGGATCTGCTTCATTTTATTTTTATTTTTTTGTCTCATGACATAAAATGATCTGAAAAAATGGATGAACGGCACGGATATAGCATACATACTTCAAAGTCAGCCCCTTGGCAAGGTCATAGCCCAGGTCGTGGTTGCCTGGGCATTTTCACGGTGGACCCCAAAATCTAGGACTGGATCTCTCACACGTGTTCCAATTTAGCACATGTGAAGTGATTCTCCTCTTTCATGTCCCATCTCTCCCTGGGAATATCTTCAGCACACCAAAATGATCTCGCGCGCCACGAGAACCTTTAGTTAGTGGCCCGAACCGCATCAAGACACTTAGACAGTTAATCGATCCAAAGCGTCCATTAGGTTCAGTACACGTTTCATGGGGGACCCAGCTAAAGATAACACTGATCGGACTACTCTAATTCCTCCATCAAATGCCTATAAAATGGACGGTCAAGATCATTAATATAAAATAAGCCAATGGGTAATTTTAGCCATGTATTTGTGGGGTCCATCTTTAACCTCTTATATGCCAATCCTAACCATCCAATCCATGCCTTAGAAATGGGTAATCCTCGGTCCATATTTTGTGCATGGCCTATCACAGTTTTTGAACCATGGATAAAACCAGGTTCATGTGTTGTTGCAGTATTGCCCATGAACAGCAGCATGGCTGTATCAGCCCCATGTTGGCCCGAAACAGCCAGATTTAGGGTGACATGGGCCAGATTGGCGAGGAACCATACAATATCGATCTTAAAAATGGATCAAACAGAAAATAACCAAAATAATAATAATAATAATAATAATAATAATAATAATCTTCACACTGAAATTGTAAAAAATAAAAAAAATAAAAAGAATTTCTGCTGCGTAAAGCTCAGGAATCATAAGATCCTCAAACAAATTTTGCACAGTATGCTCAGATTTTCAGTATTTACAAATGGAGTCATGGTTGGATGATCAAGACACCGGCCCATCACATTCAACTGTGGATGGACCCTGCTCCAAAAATCCCCTACAATACAGCAACACTACATTTCAAATATATGGCCTGCAGTTATGAAGAGAAATACTGCCATGGTCTGTATTCAATGGAAGAAAATGACCCAAGACTAACCGCAAGGAAGACTCTTGGAACAGATCAAAGGGGTCTCGATTGCCAAACAACAGGCTCACTTGTAAGAACTGAGAAACTAAGTGCACAGCACTAACTCCGGTCAATAATCTTATAATTCCTCTAAAACAGAAAGGGTAATTGATTAATACAAACCTCCAAATAATTCAAAGTTTTATTATGTTTATATAATAAATGTTTATATGTTAAAACTCCTTCCTACCCATCCGTTGACTAATCAAACCGTTTTCATTGAGTGTGAAAGAGAATTCTCTTTCATGGCTATTCTTCAAATCATAGAATTCTCTTAAGACAAAATAGAGAACACAAACCCATAAGTCGTTCATATTAGTACAGTTCAACATCTCTGAAAATAATAATTCGAGTTATGGAAAGCCCGACGGAGAAGGTCAGTTGGTCTGCGGCGGCGGCGATCTGGATCTGGATCTTGCATACTCCGCAAAAATTACCCAACCATCTAAGAACTACATGAGAAGAAAATAAATATCAGAGATACAAAACATAAGATAAAAGATAGAATGGTGGAAATAACCATAGGGCACATTTGAAATCATGGATTCCAGGAGAAAAGAAAAGAAACGCAATGATGATTTCACCATCAGAAGAAAATAATGGATATGGCTGTGTTTGATTTGAAAGGAGAACTCATGTGAAATCCCGTGTTCATTAGACAACTGTTACCTCGTTTCGGGTGTTAGAAAAAAGGAAACGTGAAAAAGCCTAACAATGACTGTGGAATCCATTTTTGTTAACAAATCAAATAGCAAAAAAATTGTCAAATCAAGGGAAACTATTTTCTTTTCCCATGGAATCCAACAGGCCCTCCTTGGACTTTCTACAATATAAAAGACTGAAGCAGAGTGTGATCGTTTCAAAAGACTAGTAATGCGATGAAAATGAAAGCAGGGCTGCACTGCAGCTGAAAGGAAGTGGGCATTTCTGTTATTTTGTTGAAAATATGGTTTTCTTGTTTTGGAATTAACAAATCGACCCCAATTAATTGGGATAAAGACTAGATGATAATGACGGGCACTGACAAATCAATGTGTCTAGTAATTAGATAAATTCATGAGGAATTATAAGGTCCTGATGAATTAGGGTGCGTGTAGTGCTCTGATGCACCTGGTACATACAAATGGGGCCTGTGATTTAGTGATCCAGACCGTTGGTTGAGACCCTAATGGATTGAGATGCCCCAAAAATCTCCAGTCTGGACGAGATCCCAAACCTTCAATCAGCAGCCTGTAAAGAAAGACCTTCAAAGGCATGGAGAGAAGTCCAAAGATCCAATAGTCTCCCAAGGTGGGCCCCCATCAGAACAATGAAATGGATCAATGAACCAAAAGCCACACTTGCACACACTGGGGCATTTGGACACTATACCCTGATGGTCATGGTACCCTATAGTTCCAACCAATTCAAGAGGTTCAAACCTTCCTGCAAAATCATATGCTGAATTCTTATAAAAAAAGAAGCAATCCAGAATTTCATCATCCCGATGTATGGTCTAAGATGCTCGGATTCGGCATGGATATTAGGGCTGCAACTTGGATTTGGCTCATCCTGGACCCAATTGACCCAACCCAAATTTGCATCAGGTTGGGTTGGGTTGTCAAGGTCCCTGGGTTGAGTTTGGGATGGAAAATGCCAACCCAAATTGAAATTGGGTTGGGTTGAGTTGAGCAAATTCAGGTTGGGTTAGTAACAATCACATGTATTTGTGTTGGATCAGGTCCAGTCAGGTCGGTCAAGCGTAGAGGAATTCAAGTTGCGTTCATGGTGGGCACCTCGGGTTGGGTTGGACTCAGGTTGACCCTCAACCCGCCTGGGTTGTACCCTTTGTGGACATGACACGAATGACATCTGCAACGAAAATTGAAGAATTGAGCATGATATGATATGGACATGTTAACGGTTTTTAAGTATCTCAAAATCATAAAACATGGTGAGGGAAAAATAATCTAGAGACTGCTAGTCTCGAAGATAATCTCGAAGGTGCCCACACAAGGAGAGATTGGCAAGTCAATTAGCGTGACATGCCAAATTTTCATGGTTATCAGGTAGGGGTGGGGGCGCAGCATGAACATGCATTGGACCAAAAATCAGGCTAGTCCATTCTTCAGGCAGAAAACACACCCATTTGAGATACAGTCATCAAATGGGCCATGTGCATGTTCATGGTGGCCAGCATCTCGCACACCCATGCCATGAATCACCTTGGAACTTCTCACTAATATTCTTTCATTCTAAATGTCCAGTCAGTAGGAGCCTAGTTGTGATGATGACTAACTTTTCATAATCTCACACAGTGAAATATATAACTTATGCAAATGCAAAGGGTGATGTTAGCTAACCTTTCCATCCATGCCCTTTATACCTTCGGCCGCGTCTTCTAGGGTGTCATATCTTACAAAACCGAAACCTTTAGAATATCCTGAAACCCGGTCTGTTACAACAAAAGCTGCAAATCAAAGTATCATATAAGAATTGGTATTCTCAAAGATGCAAATTTCACAGTAATTCTAGAAGTGAAGCACGTACCATTGACAACTTGGCCAAATTTCGAAAAGGCTTCTCTAAGACCCTCTGATGTGGTACGTTTGCTAAGCCCTGTATATCAACATTAGTTAAAAGCAATAAAAAATGAAAGTTAACATGTGGGTGTAAAACACCATTTCCCTCGATTGAGTAATATTTAAGCATAGCATGTACAAACTCAACTGACGATTACAGTTAAGAAAGAAGGGATTTTTACTGCGCAGAATTCCTCAGCAATTCTAATTTTACTGCATAATGCCTCTGGTAATCAGAATTTGTCCGGTGCCTTTTTGTGGGGAGAAATTACCAAAATGCCCTCATCTTCTTTTTTCTTGTTTCACAAGTGGTAAAGTCGAGAATTGTGGGGGGCATGTGGTATATGAACCACACCCAACCCATCCATAATATGCAACCCAACATGACGATTAGATGAACCAAAAATCTGGCCGGTCAAATAATCAGATGAGCTAAATGCAAATTTGGATGTGTTTGGCTGGTGTACATAGTTTTTCATTGTGTGCCCACATCCTCGTTGGATCAGCCATATTTTTATGTTCGGCTGATCATCATGGTAGGGTGCATCTGTTAGACAAGTTGGATGTCATACATATACCACCTGGGCCCCATAATTATTGAATTTACCACTTGTTAAAGAAGAAAATAAAGAAGGCAATTTGAACATTTCACCTCTCCAAAAACACATCGAGGGAATTTTGATTCTTGGAGGCATTTGGTAAAATTAGAAATAGTGAGGAATTTTGCAGTAAAAATCCCCAAAAATAATTGTTTTGCTTACTACTTAGCAAACCATTGACCCATAAGCATGAAATCAGACAATCAAAATAAGTTCTATTTTCTTCTTGGTAAGAATGTATCAGTTTCACCCATGTTTCCATCGCAATCCAGTCAAAGGTGACTAATTCTACTAACCAGCAGATGTTTTGGTCAGGGACTCTAGGTTAGGATAGCATCGTCCGGTTCTCAGTTTGTACAAGGAGGGCTCATTGATCAGTAATCCAGACAGGAGATAATGGGTCACAGAGTGAATCGATCATGCCCTTAACATCCGCCAAATAGGAATATCCAGGCCAGACAATATTTCACCCTTTCTTTCATTTGAATGTTGGCCATGCTGTATTTCTTCTCCCGGTCATCTATTTGCATGGTACCAATGGAAGGGTTAATACTGTCCTATCAGTGTTACAGCTGCAATTGACCCAACCCGAGTGCCGTTCGGATTGATTTCCATTGTCAAGGTCCTTGGGTCAGGTTTGTGTTGAAAAATGACAAACCTGATTTGATTTCAAGTTGGGTTTGCTAAGCAAATTCGGGTAGGGTTACTGGGTTAGGTTAGGTTAGGTTGGGAATAATCATGTGGATTTGGGTCGGGTCAGGATAGGTTGGGTCGAGTATAGAGGACTTCGGGGTTGGGTACAGCCTAACAGGTTGGAATTCAGGTTGGGTTGGGTTGCGGGTTTGTCCTCTTGAGGTCGGGTTGGGCTCTGGTCAAACCTCAACCTGACCCAAACTGCCCGAGTTGAACCTCAACCCGACCCAACCAGACCCTTTTTTTTCATTTGAATGCCGACCATTGCTGTATTTCTTTTACTGGTCATCTATTTGAATGGTACCAATGGAAGGGTTAATACTGTCTTGTCAGAGTTGCAGCTGCAATTGAACCAACCCGAGTGCGGTTCAGATTGATTTCCATTGTCAAGGTCCTCTGGTCAGGTTTGTGTTGGAAAATGCCAACCTGATTGGAATTCGGGTTGGGTTCGTTGAGCAAATTCGGGTTGGGTTAGGTTAGGTTGGGAATGATCACATGGATTTGGGTCAGGTCAGTTCGGGTTGGGTCGAGTACAGAGGACTTTGGGGTTGGGTATAGCCTAACAGGTTGGAATTCAGGTTGGTTGGGTTGTGGGTTCATCCTCTTGAGGTCGGGTTGGGCTGTGGTCGAACCTCAACCCGACCCAACCCGCCCGAGTTGCACCTCCAGTCAGAGTGCTTCTTGGGGCATGGGCCATCCATTGTGGGGCACAATTAGGTGATTTGAGAAATATAAAAGTACATTTTCCCCTCTTCCATTGTTTGAGTTATAGGTAAACAAAACCCCGGAGTCTATCATTGCGCCTCATTAGAGGATTCCAAACTGAAAATAGATGGATTCGCTTCTAAGAAGATGCAATATCGCGACGAACGTCTACCATCAATATCCTCCCCAACTAGCAAACAAGTGAATGCAGTTTACTTGACAAGTAAACTTCACTATTCATTAGATTCTTCAGATCTCTTGATGCTATCAGCTCCATATCAAGGGAGGATTTTGCAGAAGGGAAAGAAAGATTTGCAGATCTTATCAGCATGCTTGATTGGTAGAGCACAGATTGGATTCCTAGACATTTACGAGTATCAATACTAAAAAAAGAAATTGGAAGGAGATTAATCAGATGAGCGAAGAGGATCCTCATAGGATATGTTTCAAGGCTCTGCCCATGTGCAAAATCCAGGCCACTCATTGGGTCAGGCATACCTACCCCAGCCCAAAATCAGGCTGGTCTACTCCTATGCAGGCAACACATATGTATGAACAAAAAGGACAAATAAATAACTGCTTGTCTATATTCAACATACAAAACACAGCCACCTGATGGGTGAACCAGCCTGATTTTTGAGCCAGGGAAATCCTTAGTAGCAAGATTACTGGCATGTGCAGAAAATGCTTTTTAAGTATAGGTTTTTTGTTTGTGTTTATATATCATGATCTGAGCCTTATCCTAGTTAATCGGGGTCAGCTACATCAGTCCTGTTCTGGCATTCCACTCTATCCAGGGCAATACCTATCAGTTAGACCATAAGTCATCAATTCATTTCTTACTACCTCCATCCACGTCCTTTTGAGCCTTCCCCTGCCCTTTTAGAGCCTTCAACTTGTACCAACTCAACCCTTTCAACTGGCACAGTTCTTGGACTTCGTTGTGCATGACCAAACCACCCAAGTTTACTTTGCCTCATCTTTTTACCTATTGATGCTGCTCCTAAGTTCTCTCAAATGCATTTGTTTTTTTAATTATATCCTTCCTTCATGCCACTCACCCATCTCAACATCTTCATTTCAGCTACACTCATCCTATAAACATGTTGTTCCTTAACTGCCCAACATTCTGCCCCATAAAGCATGCCTGGTCTTATAGCTATTCTATCAAATTCCGTTTCAGTTTGAGTGCTTCACGACGATCACATAAAACTCCAGAGGCACACCAGCTTGAATTCTATGGGTAACATCCTTCAAAATCTCTTCACTCTCGCGAATCTGATAATTCCACACCCCCACCCCCAAATTATCTCCTACTCCCTCTCACTCTTTGCGCAAGTGCAACAAGGTAGACGCAACAAGATCAAAATGATCATAAATCTGAAATTGTACATACCAGATTCAAAGGTTACAAACTCAACAATTAGGCCATACAATTGAGAAATACCACAGATGAAGGTGTGGGAGCCTAGCAACTAATGGTATCAGAAAATCAAGCAACACGTGTTAAAGAGCCATTTCACTCAAAATGATCATCACCCACCATAGAGAGAGGCTGTGGCATTTATAAGCACCTGACCAGTCCTTACTGTTTGGCTCCATGGAATATTAAACGGATGTGAAACTATTTCCTGGAAACAGATTCCCAGTGAAAGAGATTTTGTCTATGGTGTTTGGGTACCGGGAAAGCTATTCTTAACATGGTATGCCAAAACAATTATGTAACTGCTGTTACATAGTGGTAACGGTAACCGTTGCGCGTTACTAGGCCGAAACGGCCATTATAGAAAAATGACCAGTACCAGTCCCGAAACAGTTTTTTTTTTATTTTTAAGGAAAGGCCGGAATGGCTGTATCGAAATGGTAATGACAGTAGCTGTGACGGCGACTGTTACCATTATGGAACACCTTGATTCTTAGGAAAATCCAATTTTGTATATGGATATTGGGAAATAGTTGTTAGGAAAGGAGAGGCCTTTTATCCTTTTCAAAAATATGACGTTTAGATAGAAATCGATTTCCCAAAATTTTGCAACTTATCTTAAAGATAAGAATCATAATTTTGGGAATTCATTTCCCATGTTTTCCTAGCACCCAAACATAAATTCACCCTCTCACTACTGGAATCCATTTCCCAAGGGTTGGATTCGAAGGAACAAAATGACCTTTTAATTGATGGATTTGCATTGGATTTGGATTTGACAAATTCCAAAGTTCAATGTTTGGGAATAAACTACAAATCCATGGATTTGGACGAACTCACATGCAAGTTATAGATTAGAAAATGTGCAACTAGCTGCATGTGAGGCCAGCCATGGGGTATGTACAACATCCAATCCATCCAACAAGGTTGCCCGATCATGAAAATAGATTGGCCCAAAATTCATGTGAATCCAATCATCATGTCAACCACATGATAGAAAAATGACCAATCACCCAGAAACCTTGAAATTCGTTTGATGGCCCACTTGATGATTGGATCAGCATGATTTTGGGGCATCCCATTGGATGTCATACACACACTGGGGGGGGGGGGGTAATGATTTGGAAAATATATTAATTTAGGTGAATCCCCAACAAAAAAGCAAGCATGAGAGATTTGAAATCCATGGATTTTGCAAATTCCTGCCCCAAATACCTCACTGAAACAGCCCATAAATTTTCTTTCTATTTAAAACAATGATAACTTTTTTTTTGAAAGGCAACAATGACAACTCCCTTCTACTGCCATAAAGAAACTTTCTAAATAAAAAATGAATATTAGAGAGCAAAATATTGCTTAAAAAATGCAAATCCACTATACAAAATCAATAATGCCAATTAAATAAATAATACCAGTTGAATAGGACATATAATGGCTGCAGCTGGTTGTATACACCTAAAAATAACAATCTGTAGACAGATATTGTTGGAAATAGATGCTGAATATAGAAAACACTATGCTGGAAATATGTAATAAACTATAGGAAATAGCATCTGATTGGTATATCCGGCCACCCAATGACCCAATTGATTATATGGGGCCCATGGTACAATCATTAGACTGGATAGGCTCCCAACTAAATCTGTGGGTCCCTCAATGTAATTAGACCATAGATTTGGTCCAGACCTGTCATGAGAACATGGATCTGATCAAAACCCTAAATCAAGACAATTTGGACCACCAATGTCATCCGAATATTAAAAATTGAATCTTTGGATGGTTGGATTTGTCAGATCTTTGATCAGGCACCCTTGGATGGGCTTGATCATGAATTGGCTAGCTTATAGGACCATCTGGGACCCATCTAACAGATGTGTCGCTTGGATGCATCAGTAGATTCCTGTAGATATCACCCCTCAATAGAGTGTATAAGTTAACTAACGCAATCCACCCTTAAGGAGGTCTTGCATCGATTCAATCCTTAAATTGCACAATATCGTGTGAGCATCCATGTCCTCAATCTAAGCCTAGCCTAACCTAGGTCAGAATCAAACTTCACCAGAAACCCCATTCCCAGCATAGGGGATGAGGCCCAACTCAATCCAAAGTGGTGTGGGACCCAATCTGGAATAGGGTTGGGGCAAAGGTATTCAGTAATGGTAGCAACGGCCATTATGGTCCTCTAACAGTGAAAATCTTTTTCAAGGAAGAAAATGTAGCTGCCCTGTATCAGACTGTCACAGGGCCCATAATGGTCCATCTTTTCAAAACGAGCATTACAACCCTATATCGCCTGATGGTTCCCATCATTACCATTATTTAACGGCCGTTAAGTTACCATTTTTTAATACCATGGTAGGGGCCCAAATCCACTTTTCTGTACACAATATCTGCATGCAGGAAAAACTTTTCAGCGTTCCAGGGATTCGGCAACAACATATGGGCCCTTGTACACAGACAAACTTTTTCAGTGCCCAAGGCCGATGCCAACTCTTTTAACAGTCTTCGGCTCTGATTTTTTAGGTTTTCCATGTCCAATTCCTTTGATTGATATGTCCATCTTGTTGCCCATCAAATTACCATTGCAATGGACCTAATTTCAGCTCAATCAGACCAATGGGCACCAAGTTATGATTGAAAAACCAAACAGTGCATGAGATCAATTGATTATTGCAAGCTGAAAAGTTGATCCGACTTGTAGACCTTATATCTCCCTAATCCCTAGGAATTTGACCCTCAAATCAAAACTATAGTTAGCCTATCCGATAACCTTTCAAACAAAGCTATAAACACCCAAACCCCGACGCCTGAGAACCGAGTTATGACCGAAAAGCTGAGAGGTAGGTGTGCAGGTAAAACAATGTATGAAATTATCCAAAACCCAAATTTGAAATTTCATTGAGCCGTTGACCCTTTTTTACCAAAATACTGTAAAAGACTTAGTTTGACCTTAACCTATAATCTTTTTACAAAACTTCCCCCTAACAACCTTGAAAACGTGAAATCCCAATTCTACCCTTCCCAAGCTCCGAGATCATTACAAGTGTCTCAATCCCAACCATTCAACTTCAAACCCTCTAGAAACCTCCTAGAACCCTCCCTTAAACTCAATACTCCTCAATTCTCTACAATTTATGGTCTGATCACCCAATCAACAACCCATAGCCTAACTTGTCATTCATCTAACGATTCACTATCTTTTAGATCACCTAATTACAACACTACCAACCCTCTCCTCCAGAGGCCCTTTTTGGGAGGGAAAAAACTCTCGCTAAGAAAATTTCTGCTAGCAGTGGAGAAGGCGAACTTGAGCCAAGAACTAGTAGCTTTGGGAGTTCTTCTCCCCCAAGGCCAACAAGTAACTCTTCGGAGTGGTTAGCCAAGGTTTCGGAAACCTTTGGAAGGAGAATTATTCCCTTGTTTTTCCTTCCTCAATTCCCTTTTGAAGATCAAGTAAGACACACAAGGTAAGACACTCCTTCAAAAGGCAATTGAGCGCCACATCAACGAGAACAAATTCAAGCATCAATCCTACTCAATTTGAAGATGAAGCATCAAGACATTGGGAGAACCAAATTCAGGCATCAATTTTATGCTCAAGACACACATAGTCCTGGCATGCCACGCATAAGCCTTCTAGAGTTCATACGGATGGAAGATAAATATGATCCTAGTTATATTCTAGCCAAAGTCTATACTTCTATGATATGTTATATCCTACACAAGGACGCAATGGTTGGCAAGTGAGGGCAAGATTGCCATTGGTGCATGTGCAGCTTAAGGTTGCTTGTCAATCTTCTGGCATCTTACATGGGTGCTTTCAACTTATGCATGCCATTGTCTTCACAACTCAACTCAGTACCTATAAAAGTCAGTGAGTTAACTCAATTCCATCAAGACCCATGACAAATCATGGATATAATTTGGTTATTCTATTGTACATGACAAATCATCCAATACTTACCAGCCTGTTGCAACTTTCCCAACTTGACCAAATCCAAGATTTTTTTAATGGGTAACAAATCCAATCATGCCTAGCGAGTTTATCTAGCACTGCATGATAGAGACCTCAACTTTTTTAGCAAATTCCCCTTTCCAAATAATGCACAAATATGGTTAGGCAGAAGTACAATGTTGGTTATGATCAGTGTTTTAAATATCGACGATATCAGTTGATATATCCCACGATATTTCTTGTATCTCACCTGTGCGATACGAAACGCACAAGTAGTGCGATATATCCCACATGTTTGATCCGGTAAACATTTTTTATTCTCGATCCTTTTCTTTTTTTTGTAAATCATGTTAAATCAGTGTCAAATTGTTACAAATCCATGTTTTTTCATGTCTTGCATGAAAAATCATGGATTGAGAGCTTCGATTTTGAGATTTGTAGAAGAAGGACCAAGCTGCAAAATTTTGAAAAAAAAATCCCAATTTCTCGCAAATTGATTGCGATCTTTGTGTTCAAACATAAAATGAAACATGTATGTAACCTGATTTAGTGATTCTTCTTTTGCTTTTGAATATATTGCTTGTGTTTCCACCCGTCTTTTTACATTTATAAATTATATGAATAAACTTTGAATATACTTGCATCGATTTAGTTAGACAACGCATAGATTTACAAAGAAAACCCATTATATTCACTTGTTTTTTGTAATGTTTTGATTTTTAAGTGTGTATTGATGTCTTTTTTAACAATCAGTAAATTTTCATTGAAAAAATCTACCAATTTCCAATGTTTTCCCATGTTTCCAACAACAACGATACATTATGCAATACAACTGATATATCCCATGCGATAACCGATACGTATCCTTATCCCAAAGGTGCGATACGTAATGTGATACCGATATTTCAAACACTGGTTATGATTGTGTTTGCATGTGGATGGTGTGTGGTAAACATGCATCAGTGGCTTCCCTACTATTTTGAGACAATTGCTTAAACACAACCCTACATGTGTGGCTTCATGCTTAGTGGCTTGCCTAGCAATGACACTTCCATGACCTACTTTGCCTATTGTTCTTTAGGGAGTTCATGTAATAGCTGGGTTGGGGCAAATAATGGGTGGGACCTTACTGGCAAGTGTCAGTGTGAACCTTTGCCTTCGCCAATTTAAAAGCCAAGATAAATGAGGAAGGTTGGTGTCTAGTAGGAAGCTTATCATAAAAGTTTTGGTGATCTACAGTTTAAGACCCAGCCTTGAATTACTGGGGGACAGGCTACAATGATGATGATAATAATCATTATAGAATTCAAGAAAATTGTAGAACACTTAAGTAAAAATCCGATTCCAATTGTTTTTTATTTTTTTTTCAGTCTTTCAACGGTTTGTTGGGTTGTAATCTAGTGTAAGACCATCCCAAATCTGTTCGTTCTTTCCCTTTCTCCTCAATCCCAAATTTGGGAACTTTAGGGCATGTTTGGAATGGGGGTTAAACTGGGAAGGAAAGGAAAGGAAAAAAGAAAACTGTGACATAAGCAAATGGTGAACTAACAACAGCGTTAAGGAAACCCTTTGCACTTATTTGTTTTGCTACTGAAAGTTCTGAAAATGCTCTTTGCATTTTTTGATGTTTGGTTTAGCACTTTTCAAGGAAAATTTCTTTGTCCTCCAATTTTCCATTTAAAACGTCACATCAATGGGAAACTTCTTTTCCCACCAATTGGCTTTTTAAAAAAGGATTTACTCCCTTGCTAAGGAAATGGTCAATTTCTTCTATTTTTATGTTTCTCAAACATAGGAAAACTTAGATCAAAGGAATACTATTCGCTTTCCTTAGTTTTCCTCCAATCCAAATCCAAATATGCCCTTAGTGACTTTATTTTGTCATACAACCACCATTTGAGAACTCAATATCTATATGTTTGTTCTCCAATCCTCTTAAGATTTTTTGATGATTCTAAGGAGATGAAGCTCACTTTTGGTGGTTTATAATCCAGGATTTTGCTTATGAAAGTCCAGACACCAACTTCCCAAATGACAAATCCAACTAATTCAAGCAAAATCTTTTCCTCCTAATTATATTGTGTTTCCATATACAATCTAGCGAGGACATCAAAGTCCACCTGGAGGACATCTGGACCGTCCTCCAACAGTTGGACTATGTAGATCATTTGGATTTAAAAAAAAAAAAAAAAAAATTTGGGCCAGCCGTTCGCACAAATCAACAGTTGTTGTTGATCCAAAAGGTCAGATCCATGTATGGCCTGCCACTCTCCAACAAATCAAGAAGCATGGACAAGTGCAGTATCCAAGTATGCGGATGACAAGTGGCCCACGACAGAAATTGAAGCCCAAATCTTACCAAAGCCCACCAAGGCAGGCCTAAGCTACATACAAATGAAATCCAAGTGCATGCAGAAATTTTGAGGGCCCACTTTGGGCCTTCATATCTCAATCTTTACAAGCTGGATTTCCATGATTTTTGCATCATTGCACAGCTAACATGTCCACCTGTCAAAAAGGTGCTTCGGTCTCTCTGTCAACTTTTTCCCACTTGCTGTTTGAAAGCCTCCAAAAAAACAGACTTTAACTATCATGGGCAGACTGTAAAACGTGTGCCAACGCTACTTTGGCAGAAATTTCTTCTGCTTCCTCCATATTTTTCAAATTTCTCAAACCATTGTGTAGGCCCCGATCTCAAGTTCATGCGGGTCCCACGCAAAAACATGGATCTTCACAAGTTCTCCCACGCAAATTGAAGGATTCAGTTGTGGGAGAAGGAAGTGTTTGTTTCAAAATGTTAGAAACTATAAGGGCCTGTTTGTATGAGGGTAAACTAGGGCAGCATTCAATTTGTGTCTACAAGACATTTGCTCTTGCTTGGGAAGTGGAGGATGCCACAATATGTTGTTTGCCTTTGCTTTCCCCACCTCAACAAGTGTAGCTTCTTCTTTTTTTCAAAAAGTCAAATGGAGGTAAAAGAGTTTGCCTCTGATGCGACATTTTAAATGAAAAAATTGGAGGGAGACGAGGTTTTCCTTTGTGGAGTTGCAAGTTGCAACCTAAACACTTAAATGCAAAGACAGAGCATTTTCCATGACTTTTCTTTAGCAAAATGAACAAGTGCAAAGGGTTTACTTCCCCTAGTGCTGAAGTCAGTTTGTCATCCGTTTATGTCACAAGTTTGCTTTGCCTTGCATTCTCCTAGTTAACCCCCAATCTAGATAGGCCTTTAATGGCTAAGAAGTGGAAGCAAGAATGGGAGCATGAATCCAAACTGCATTTAGAAGTAGGAGTGGCATCAGCATAGAAGGATTAGGTGACTAAGCACAGAGGGAGGGAATATGAGTGTCCACGATGTATGGGAATGTTTTATTCCACTATATGTAACCAGTGTTTGAAGTATCGGTATCGCGACAAGTTTCATTGGTCAGGGATATGGAAACAACATTCATATTGCTGATAATCAGAAATGTGGGGAAAACGGCCAAATTTTTCAGTGAAACTTCAAGAGATGCTAAAATGCATATATTTGCATATTTAGGAATATAAAAAAAATTGCAACAAAATTGCAAAAAAAAAAAATAATGTATATATAATAAGTTTGCATTTAATGGGGGTGTAAAGCATGTGTTGTCGTAAGAAATTAGTCCAACCATCCCACCAATCCCATTTATCCATCCAACCATCCAAACATCTATCGATATTTTAGAATATAGACAACACACAATATCTCGTCGACACTTGAAAAGGAAACGAAAGACTATGGCCTCAATAACGCCCATGTTGCAATAACGATAATATCGCGATATTATCATTAACAATTTGAACATTACATACAACCATGTGCTATAAAAAATTTAAATTTGATTTTTTTTTTTAATAAATAGATTTTTGGCAATATCGACACATTGGTAGTATTATCGAAATATCATTGATACACTGGTGGTAAAAGCAACACCTGGAATTTACGCAATCGACAATATCAGCGACACAAGCAACACTTGAAATTTACGCAATCGAAAATATCAGTGACACAAGTGACACTTGGAATTTACACAATTGAAAACATTAGCGATGTCGATACATTGACGATACTCAGCAATACATTGCTGATACGTAGAATTTCTGGTACTACCAATATTATCAATATCGCTACCAGTGTTATCATTATCACCAGGCTGGAGATTACGGATAATATCGGGAATACTTCCAACAATGTATGTAGCCAATAAATCTGCCACAACATTAGCCTCTCTACCAACATGGATACTCCATCTAGCTAGTGTCTTTGATGTCCACTTACACCTTTCATTACATATACCGTAGACTTATGATAATGGAATTAAGTAGCAGTTTCAGAGTGCAACAAGCTTGGGACTGAAACCGGTCTGACTCAATCCAATTTCTGTCCCATATCAGTGTGGTGACTTGTTCCATTTTGGACCGAACCAATATGGCTCAAAAGATACCGTGCGTATCGGATGATTTTTCAAACCATGTTGCAAATGGGTAGATCACCAGAACTAAACCTCTTACCAGACGAGAGAAAGGCAACAAACATCCATGAGGTCTTCAGTTGTTGTTGATACATGCACATGGGCACATCATACTAAACAAGGCTATTAAGGCATCTTGAACCACTATAACAAAAGCATAACAGAAGTAAATCCACTATCGCTACTGCCTGCTTATACAATTGAACCCCATATGCCACATGTGTGTCCATGAGGGTAACTTATCTAAAGTCAATACATGCATATGGACTGATATGTATTCTTTTAAAATATCCATGGTGGTGACAACTTGGGTGTCGATAAGAGAGCTTCGAGACGAATGGCTCTATTATAACCAAAGATTTTATATTAAAATACCCAAAGTTATTATAAATATTTTGAAAGATGAAATTTTATTAAGAGAAAACAAGAAAACCAACAACACGACAAGGGAAGCAAAAGAAAAAGAAAGAAAAAAAAAAACTATATAATCCCAACCCCCTGGCTGGCAAACCCCCCAAAGAAAAGCACAATTACTAAGAAGCCCAGTCCCTGAACAAAATTAGGACTTTGCTAAATATCCCAACCTCCGACATTCTTGAATTATTGAAACACCGATTGTTTCTGGAAACACTTTGATGAGAAGTACTTTCCGGAATTCGCCCGGAAAGAGGAGCAAGAGTTCATGGCCCTGGAGCAGGGAGATGTGACGGTGGCCCAGTATGAGGCCAAGTTCACGAAGTTGTCTCGCTTTGCCACCTATCTAGTAGCAGACGAACCGCACCGAGTGTGTAGTTTCTTACGGGGACTAAGGAGTCAGATTGAGGGCAAGTTGGTTGCCCTAGAGCCTAGAGCTTCTATAACACCCAGAAAATGGTGTGCATGGGCCCTTACCTCCACTCTTGAGGTGTGACTTGGTGAGTTTTTTTATTATTATTATTGGTTTGGTAGCGTCTCCCCTTAACAATGATATGACAACATCCAAAATATATATCGATTCAATTACATTATTACATTCCTAAATGAAAGAGTAAGCAAAAGATGAAAAGGAAATCCGCTACTAATCCAGCTACCTCGACTGGCTAAGGTTCCTTGAAAAGTTAACAATAATGGAGTTGGCTTTAAAAGCCCAATGGGTATATCTCATCATGAGTAAATAATCGAAACGCAATAAACTTAATAATGAGAATGTAATACAAGAGTCATCATACTAGTCATCAATACAATAGGCCATGAATGCAATGCAAGTATGGGCCATCTCCACATATCCCAATACAATAGGCCATGAATGCCATGAATGGAAATGCAAGTATGAGTAAATAATGGAAACACAATAAACAATATGATGAGAATGTAATACAAGAGTCATAATGCTAGTCATCGATACAGTAGGCCATGAATGCAATGCAAATATGGCCCATCTCCACATATCCCAATACTGTCAATCTGAGTGAATAACGGGGACATCCCTTCTGACATGGCCTAACTCTCTTGCCACTACCCAACCTTGGTGATGGGGTATCTATGCACTCAAGGTACTCGCGCACCCAACCCAATGGTAAATCACATTTAGATATGACACATATGGTAGGCTTGTTATACCTCTACTCCATCCGACCTTGGCAATAGGACTCCCGCGGGTCTACATATCTATCATATTCAGCCCGATGATGAAGGGACGCATTCGTGATAACCCTAACTTACCTCAACACTCGAGGACCCCACTCTACAAAATACATCCACCTGACCCGGCCCAATAGGTAGGCTTCTCAAATCTCTTCTATATCCAACCTCGCTGATGGCGTATCAGTGTACTCAAGGGACTCACCCACCCGGCCCACTGGTAAAACACATTTGGAAAAGATGCATTTGGTAGGCTTGTTACACGTCTACTCCGCCACTACTCGATCTCGACGATGGGGGGGTATCTGTGCACTCAAGTCAATGACCCACCCGATCCGATGATGAGGGTCTCAATGTACAAGGGTATGAATATTTACGACTTATCGAAAGGTCCCAACATCCCACTCCCGTAAATCCACCACCCTAGACAGTAACCATGATGCCCATGTATGAGTCATCATGATGTAACGGTTGAAATACATTCAATACGTGGCAAGTCTGCAAATAATACTAAAATCAACATTTATCGAAGTCAAGGTACATATTTAGAATCTATAATATGAGTTCACTCACAATTCACAATATCATGATTCAGAGGTCTAGGAATATCCGTATCCATACAGTAGATCAACTACATGAATCTATCATATAATTTTGAAATCATCATTTATTAAAGTCAAGGTACACATTCGTAGTACATAACACAAGTCCACTCACAATTCATAATATCATGATCCGAAGGTCTATGAATATTTGTATCGGTATGCAAGATCCATTACAAGGATCTGCCATACCACACTAGGCCTCTGTGCTACAGAAGGATTTCAGTCATTTCACTAAAGTACTAGAACAAGGCTAATTGCACATCATAGAGGTGTATATCGCATAAGTTAAATGTGTCACTTAAGTATACCCGAACAATAGTCTACATGTGCATACCATTGTGCACATTTCATTAGTCTAATATTTCCTTAGGAGCACAGAGGTCATATCAGCGGGAGCAGCAAGTGCAAGGGTTACAGTATTAGTAAAGGCCACCAATTCAACAGAGGTCGTAATTCTAGTACTCGTTGAGGCTGTAGTTTCAGCAGCAACAGTCGAGACCCTAGCAACAGCATCAGCAACAGAAGAGAGATCGAGCCTCGCGCCTGTCATCCCAAAGCTGGGTTTTTGCCTTAATGCAGGGAGACCCGAATGCTTGTTGATTCGTGGTGGAAGGTACCGTAGTCATTTTTGCAACCCCTGCTAAGGTTCTTTTTTATTCCAAAGGTATACATTCTTTTATTTCTAACGCTTTTGCACATACTTTGGGTATATTCTTTGAGCCCCTTGTGAAGCAGTTAGTCGTAGGGACACCTTTAGGGAGATCCACCACCTTAGACCTTTCATGTAGATCCTGCCCTATATTAGTTACAAATTTTGTGTTGTCCATCGACATGATCGTCCTGAAGATATCGTAATAGGAAGTTATTTTAGGGATGCATTGGCAGTCAACATTTCACGCCAGATTAGACTGCTGCGAGAAGACGATCACTTTCTCCACTCATGGGCGGCCGTTATTCTAATACCTGAGGATGTTGAGAGAGGGACCACTGGCGAGCCTTCTAGCTCTCACGAGGAGACAAACAACTAGAGTTGAATATCGACTTGTTACCAGTAGTCTGCAAGTTTCCAAATGTGTTACAGGAGATACCCAGTTTACTACCTGCGAGAGGTGTTGATCAGAAGGAATAGATCCAATTGAAGGTCATACTGCTTACCTCTTGTGAGGGTCCTGTGAGGGTATCACAGTGAGATGAGGCGACTTGGGAGCGTGAGGTCAAGATTAGAGAGAGATACGCTCATCTATTTGATTAGTTGTTGTATTTGTGCCTTCAATTTCAAGGACAACTTTTTTTATGAGGGTACACTACAATCTCAGGACTTTCGATATGTATGCTTGGAGTTGAAGATTTACTATTCTTGTGTACTTTCCGCATGTGTGCACCAAACTACATAACCCCGCTCAAGTATACTACCCCACGCATGTACCTACTCTCGCACATGTTCATAGCACATGCGCACACGCACACACAAATCCCTACATGTTGATTTGTTGACCAAAGACCTGGACTTGTTGACCATAGACTTGAAATGGACCCCATATGCCACATCAATCCTCGCTTTACACCTCGCTTAGCTTTTGTTGGCTTAGACTTAGTTCAAGTCAACAAAGAAAAGGAATTCTCTACCCACACCCCCCTCCCTTACCCATAACATCACTCTCTCTCTCTCTCTCCCTCTCTCATCTCTATATATATATATATATATATATATATATATATATATATATATATATATATATATATATATATATATATATATCTCATACTCTCCCTCTCCTCTCTCATATCTCCTCCCATGCTCCCCCATGCCAAAACTAATAGAGTGAGGAAAATCGTCGCTTTGCACACTAGGTGAGTCATCTCGCTCCACTCTAGCCTTGTTCTTTTTGGGCTCAAATCGAGCCCACCATGTTGTATGTGCTATATCCATGCCATCCATCCTCTTGACCTAGGGCGTGGTGATATAGGACACGAAATTTAAATATGATATGCGAGAATTCAGGCTTAGATCAGACTAATGCAGAACGATCACATAATAATTCCACATCCCACACAAAAGTTCAAACATTCAAGTAAAGGAGAATCTGCACAGGTCCAGGCCTACACAGGCTAGGACTGGATCAGTAAAATTATGGACCAAACAATGCTCAAAGGGAAGTAGAAATCAACCATATATGCATAGCAATCAGTCCTTAATCCAAGAAATTCCCCAATTTCGATTCAAGGAACCCTATGGTGAGAAAGGGGGCAAATCAATTAGGGATAATGCAATCTACGGTTAGGGTTATGAAAAACTAGTGTAAAAGGGAAAAATAAGAAGAAAACCTGAACCAAACGACAGCTCCCGCGTGCGGACCGCGGCCCGGACCTGTTGCATGTGCGCAAGAGGCTGGCTGCACGTGCGCTTAGGGCTCGAATCCCATAACAGCCTTCTAGGCTCTAGTCGGCCAAGGGGGACTACAAACTCTCCAAATCTCGTGGAGTTCCGACATGCGGTCGAGGCGCAGTGCTCCGTCGAAGTTTCGGCCCTCCTAAGAGCCAGATTCTAGAAACTAACTGTAGGAAGATAAACGGCTGCAAAACAGACGGATTTGATGCGAGGATGATCGTAGTATGGGAGAAATATGGATTATATGAGATGGGGACGGATTAGGATAGATATGGCTTCGCACCACGGTAGTTAGCCCTTCGATGAAGGGAGAGCTTCGCACCCACTTGAATTTTTTCACAACTCAAAATTTCAGAGAGTAGGGAAAAAAAATGCAAAAATTTTTTTATCAACTTCAATGAATCAAAAGAACTACAAGGGGTTCCTATTTATAAGAAAACTTTATACCTCAAAACTCGCGCCATGTGCGCAACCTATTACTTGGCAATGAAGTAAACCAAAATAAAAACTAATCAAATAAAT
>JASAUF010000460.1:0-236181 GCA_030180095.1 Magnolia changhungtana
ACATCATACTATCACACAACCATATCATATGCATCCTCAAGTGCAACCTCATCATATAGTCCGTCAACTGTATCATATTCTCAAGTGGAATCACATCACACTATCGTCCCAACCATGTCATGTGCTCAAGTGCAACCTAATCACAGTCCATCAACCATATCATATCCTCAAGTGTAACCACATCACATTATCATACAACCATATCATACCTCAGGTGTAAACTCATCACGCTGTCCATCAATCGCATCACATTCTCAAGTGGATATATATCTCATCACACTATCACACTACCATACCACATCCTCAAGTACAACTTCATCACGTTATCCATTAACCGTATCACATTCTCAAGTGGACACATCACACTCACACAACCACATATCATATCCTTAAGTGTAACATCATCGTATAGTCCTTCAATTTCTTTTATTCTCAAGTGTAACATCATCACATTGTCGCGCTACAATATCATATCCTTAAGCATAACCTCAAGTCCATCAATTGTACCTATTTTCAAGTGTAACATGATCACACTGTCACACAATTTTGGATTATCCAACATCATGACATAGTCCATCAACCATATCACATTCTCAAGTGGAGATCATTTATCACACTATAACACAGTCATATCATATTCTCAAGCGCAAAGAGTCCATCAACCGTATCACATTCTTCAATTTGGAACCACTTTACAGTCACATAATTATATCATATGCATATGTGCAACCTAATGATCACATGGTATATCAACTATATCATATTCTCAAATGTAACTACATCATACTATCACACAACCATATCATATCATCCAGTGCAACCTCATCACATAGTACGATAACCATATCATATTCTCAAGTGGAATCATATCACACTGTCACACAACCATATCACATCCTCAAGCACAACCTCATCATATAGTCTATCAACCATATCATATCCTCAAGTAGAATCACTTCACACTTTCACACAACTACATCATATCCTTAAGGGTAACCTCATCACTTAGTCCATCAACTGTATCACATTCTCAAGTGTAACCCCATCATACCGGGGTAATATTATATCAACGCCTTAAGTATAATTTTATCACATAGTTCATCAACTATATTACTTTCACAGATGCATGTACCTATTCTGATATAGATTGTACTCTCTCACATGGTGTCTGCCACTTTTTTCATTAATATGGTTGTGTGATAGTATGATGTGGTTACACTTGAGAATATGATACGGTTGATGAACTATGTGATTAAGTTGCACTTTAGAATATGATATGGTTGTATGACAATGTGAAGTGGTTCCAAATTGAATAATGTCATATGGTTGAATGGCAATATGATGATGTTAAACTTGAGGATATGATATGATTGTATGACAATGTAAAATAGTTTCACTTGAGAATCTGATATGGTTGATAGAGTATGTGATGAGATTGTACTAGGGGATTTATGATATGGTTGTGTGAGAGTGTGATGTGGGTCCACTTGAGAATGTAATACGGTTGATGAATTATGTGAAGAGGTCGAACTATGTGAAGAGGATACAGTTGAGGATATGATATGGTTGGGTGATAGTGTGATGTGGTTACACTTGAGAATATGATATGGTTGTTGGGTTATGTGATGAGGTTATACTTAAGGATATGATATGGTTGTGTGATAGTGTGAGTATATCAACTTAAAAATGTAATACATTTTATGAATTATGTAATGAGGTTACACTTGAGGATATGATATAGTTGTGTAATAGTGTGATAAAGTATATCCACTTAAGAATGTGATACAGTTGATGGACTATGTAATGATTGCATTTGAGGATATGATATGGTTGTATGACAGTGTGATGTGAGAATGTGATGCGGTTGATGGACTACGTGGTGATGTTGCGCTTGAGGATGTGATATGGTAATGTGATAGTGCGATGATGTTACAGTTGAAAATGTGAAATAGTTGATGGACTATTTGATGATGTTGCACTTGAGGATGTGATATGATTGTGTGACAGTATGATGTGGTTGTTCCACTTGAGATTGTGATACGATTGATGGACTATGTGATAAGGTTGTACTTAAGGATGTGATATGTTTGTGTGATACTGTGATGTGGTTCCGGTTGAGAATGTAACATGGTTGTTTATTTTAGCAAAGATTATAGTTTATTTTTATATATCCAATTTTCAATATTCATTTATTTAAATCCCTCAAAAGAAATAATAAAAAAAATAGAAATTCTTAGGTCTTAAAGAAAAAACGACCTTCACTGGTAGTAAAAACTGCCGGTAAAAGTTAAAAAAAAAAAAAAACCACCGGTAAAAGTTATTGTGATAGCTAGACAAATACCGAAAAATGGGGCATCGCTAAATCTTTTTTCGGCGGCTAGCGGCCTTTTCCAGTGCTTCTGCTGGTCCCCAGTAAATCCTGAAAAAGCACTAGCAAATTCTTAAAAAATACATAAATTTTAAAAAAGAGCCGGTAAATCCCTAAAATGTGATACGGTTGATGGACTATTTGCGCTTGAGAATATGATATGATTGTGTGAGAGTGATAAATGATCTTCGCTTGGGAATGTGATATGGTTGGACTATGTCATCACGTTGGATAATCCATAGTTGTGTGACAGTGTGATCATGTTACACTTGAAAATATGATACAGTTGATGGACTATGTGATGAGGTTATACTTGAGGATATGATATGGTAGGGCGACAGTGTGATAAGGTTGCACTTGAGAATGAAAGAAATTGAAGGACTATGTGATGAGGTTACACTTGAGGATAAGATATTGGTCATGTTAGTTGGTGAGCAAAAAACATGTTTAGATGTTGAATTGAATTATGTATGATATTGTACATCCCAAAACAACACCAGCCCCGACCTGTCGAATACTAATTAAGGCAGGAAGTATCAAAATAATCAAGATGACTAAAATTGCAATTCAACACCTAAGCTTGGAGATGTGATATTCGTTATACAAGTATGTTGTGTTTATAAATCATCAAAAGTAAGCACCGACTCAATTGAAGAGCCTCAAGAGCCTCCAATAATCTCCAAACTTGTCACTTGCATGACTTCAACTTCCTTGATCGTTATCACATCTCAAAAGTGAAAATTTAATATGTAAACGGCATTCCATTACACTACAAGAAAACTGACCTTTATAAAGGCCCAAAAAACCACCGGTAAAAGTGGCATCGGTAAAGCCTTTACTGGCGGTTAGGGACCTTTACCCGCAGTTGTGCTAGATGCCCCTAAATCGTCATTTATTTAGGAAAATGGTCAAAGGCTACGGGTTAAATCCGTAGCCATAGAGAAAAATCTTTCTCAAAAAAATAAAAAATAAACGGATGCAAGACAAACATGCCTCTTTTATCTACTTCAGTGTGCAAAAACGGTCTTATTTCTTGCAATCTGAAATGCTACACAAACATAAGTTGTAATTTGAAAAGAAGCATGCACATGAATCCTCAATCTTGCAGAATTCATACCGACTGAAGTGATCAACCTTGAACTTCCACTCCCCTTTGACAGCTACGGTTGTCAGAGTCAAAGCTACGGTTAATATCCGTAGCTATTTCCTACATTAAAAAAATTTATAATCATTCATTCAATTACCACCTGCATAATTATTCATTCATTCATCCAATTACCACCTGCATAATCATTCATTCATTCATTCAATTACAATCATTCATTCATTCATTCAATTACAATCATTCGTTCATCCAATTACCACCTGCATAATCATTCATTCATTCATTCAATTACAATCATTCATTCATTCATTCAATTACAATCATTCATTCATCCAATTACCACCTGCATAATCATTCATTCATTCAATTACAATCTTCATTTCATTCCATGGCCTTATGACAAAGGGATCGCTTTGTATTTAAAAAAAAAAAAAAAAAATCAAAATCAAAACTGTTTGTACAGGGGAAAATGATGCAACAGCCTGGTAGATGGTTATATATCTCAAGTTCTTTTCAACTTAAGTCTCACTCATCCATGATTTAGAAAAAAGAAAAAAGATAAGTTCATCTGAACTGGTATTTATTCAACAAGTAGCAACAGCTGAAAAAAGGGGCTGATCATTCACTTTTGCCATTTTGTTGAGCGGCAACAAAGTTGCGGATGACTTCCATGGCCAGCTGGTGAGCGGTCTTGTTCTGAAGCTTTGCAAGTTCATCCATGGCTTCGTATGTGTCTTTATCAGCAAAAAGCTTTAGATTAAATCGTGCCGGTGCCTTCGCTATGCCCTCCCACTTCTCAATTGTCTATTTCAGTTTGTCAAAGCCCTACATAGGACAGGAAGAAACTTAATGTATGCTTACTGTGCCGGTACGTTCGGAATTTCTATTAGTTGCCCCAGGAATGATATGTAGATGAAAATGGGGCAAAACCAAGCATTGAGACACTGCTGATGAGGAAAGCGTGTTAATAAAATTGATAGTAAATTAAATCCTACTATTTGATTTGAATATGATAACAAAGGATTCACAATTTAACTTCGATGCTGTTTGGCAATTGTATGTGAACAGTAAATTTGGAGTACCTGCCCAGGCCCATGTAGAGGTGGGTTTCAAAGCAACTTTCGACAAAGACATGGTCAGTCATTCAACTAGACCAACCATTCACATCTGCAGAGCAGAAAATTGAGAGAAATACCGAACCTGAAGAAATTCCATTAGCTGCACCAGCTGCCACGAGAGCTATCCTCCTTTCGTTGTTGTTTTCCATCATTGCCGAACACCCATTTGCACATGACTTACCAATATCAACACTGGGTCCCTCAGGACCTAAAGAACAACCAATGCCGAATGTGTATGGCCTTTATTCTAGGGAAGACTCCAGCCAGCAGATCAAAACCCTGCCTCTGAGAAGACCTTGGCTGCTTTATTTGGTCGAAAATTTCAAGTAATCCATGCATCATGCCAACGACAACTCCTCCAGTCACTGGAATTAACAGTATCTCGTGCCATGTATCAGCTAGTCTCTGCAAATGGAGTCAAGCAGCCCCTTCATTTGGAGTACCTGCCCAGGCCCATTTGTGTATTACATGAACCTAATTAAATTAAATAATGTATGTCCGCAACACATCAAGGATCATGACTTTGGGAAGCAATTATGAAATGACCTCAGACAATCATTAAAATAGAAATCATGCATGTTTGAATCAAATGCTCTAGCAAATCAATATAGTAATTATGGTACTAAGATACTCTCCTAGCTTCACTACTACCAGAGAGAAACCACGTGTCACGAGAATATTCAAAGGAAATCAAAATCTAATATAAAATCACTAGGAGCATACATGATTTTCAAATGTTTCCAATACCAATCATATTGCTGGAATATGGTTTACCCAAACACAGATGATACTGACCACCTGACAAAAAAGGAAAAATGGAAATAGAAGAAATTATATGCTCACTCTCGCCTCATGTAATCCGCAGAGTTACCGTTGAGCTTTGGCAGTTTTCATTTGTCCTCATCCAAGATAGCAGCATGCTCGATAAAATAAGGTTCTATTTCCCCTTTAACTTCTTCTGGCATTTGGGACAATCTTCTAGTTCGTTGATTCATCATCACCCAAACATTGCATTGTTACCATCAAAACCAAAAAAACCACAAAACACAACAAACTCCAATCAGCTACTGGCCTATGTATTTATTTAGTACATGGTCTGAAAAATGAAGCAGATCCAAACCTCAAGTGGACCACACAATAGGGACTCAATGCCCACCATTAAAAACTTCTTAGGGTGTGCATTCAATGAAGCCTATAACATTATGGTGGGTCATAGGAATTTTTAAATGGTGGGCATACAATGAAACCTATAACATTAAGAAAGGTCTGGAAGAAAAAGGAATTTGCATTTACAAATGTACAGGACATACCTTAAAAAAACTTGCATCACCTAACCTTCATAATATGTAGTTTAACGAAGTAGAAACATAGATCATCTTCCTCTTCCCCTAAAAATAACAGAAATCCAAGACTAGTTGCCAAACTCTGATTTGCAGAAAACCAAAATAGAAAAAAGAAAAGAGTCAAGAAAGACAGAACCTTCAATCTCATACACCTTAATGTGGCAAATTGCATACAAATAAGCATTTCTCAGTATTTTCTGTCACTTTGAAACGGAGATCATTTGACATCCATCTTCCATTCCACAGACCTCTTGACAATCATTTTGATTTAATGACCATAATTAGTTCATTACCATGATATCAATGACCATGACAATATTTGATCTAAATCAAATTTATAAAATCAAGTCGGTCTAGACTTTCTATCATACAAGTCCCACGTTGGATTGTCCATATCCTTTAGGAATCACTCTTATTAGACAATCCTAACCATCCAACAAATGGCCAGTGAAACAGATAGCCTGTATATGTTTCAATTCGGTTGCAAATAATGGTGCATCCATCATATGTGGGCCCCGATAGCTGGACATCGAGAATGTCATTCTTACAAACAGTTTTCTTATGTGAGAATCTGCAAATACAGAAGGAAAAAAAAAAAAAAAAAAAAAAAAAAAGTGGGATCATGCATGTATCCCCTTGTTTTAACTTATGATCATGGTCAGTCCATAAATACTTACAGGACCAATACATTTTTTTTCTTTTGTCAAGCAATGGATGTCCCACTTGAAAGGAATTTGATTACATTATGTTTGCATTTGTAATGTGCAAAATGAAGATTTCTGATCTGGTTAGCCATAACAGAGCATTTGCCTGTTTACCCTTAAGCCATAATGAATATTCATTTGTGAGGAATACTTCCACATTTATTGTGGCACTTGGAAACTGATCGGAATTTTTGAGACATGGTGGCTTTGTTTGCAATAGTAATGGGTGAGATTAAAGAATTTGATTGTAACTTGATGACAGAATCTATAGTTATACTGATGCATGAATCAGTAACATTTCCTTGTGTCAATTGAACACCACCCATTTCAATGTCAGTTACAGTTTCATACATAATGAACCATCTATTTTTCTTATTTCTTCTTTTTGACAGATGCATCTATTTTGTAAAAGAAGATCAAAATCACATACCATATTTGCCAGATCTTAAACAAGATAAAAATTTAGTAAAAGATGCCAACATACCTCAAAGTAAATTTGTTATTGCAGTTAAACTTTTCCTACTCTATAGAGGATTTTCTAGTATATTCGGTGTATCTATATATTTCAGCCTTTAAGGTCCGCACCCGTGCTAGTTGGAGATCGTGATTCTCTCTTGCTTGATGCAACTCCCCTCTAAGGCAACCACATCATTCTTTAATATTTCCTTTGACTTACAACTCCTAGCTATTTCCTTGCCTTGGAAATAGTAGCTGTCATCTCCTGAATCAGCTCAAGCTTTCATATATCCAAGCCAAAGCTAAACATTCAAAATGCAAGATATACAAAACCAAAGCTAAATATGGTAATTAGAGAGAGAGAGAGAGAGTAACAAGTCACAAATGTAATGAAAGTTAATTCAGGTTATGCTCCATCTAAAGTGGGGCGTACCATTTGAAAGGTCTGATTTTGTATTTACCTCTGATTCAATGGCCCCACCGTAACAAAGCACAATACAAACAAGAGAGTTATTTGATACTCCGGCTGCCTTCTAACGCTTGATACGCAGGAGCACATAAATTTTGGTTCATGGACCCATATTCGGACGGTTTAATTTTAATTACTTGCATGCCACGTATGCAATTTCTAAGTGCCAGTGTATCATTATTACCCTCTGCCAGAGTATCAAACTATTTCCCTGTGGTCTCGCCATTTGATAATCCATCTGAAGTTGGTTGTCTTGACAAACAGTACAGTCCACAGGTCGACGTACCTGATTAGATCCAGTCCGTTCATCAGTGACCCACTCAGCCCATCAAGTGACCAAATACATCTTACCAAATCCAGACCGTTAGAGATCCTTCTAAACTATCCATATTCTACATACAATGCAATCCACACCTGATGAGTGGACCGTCCTGATTTCTAGGCTACCATTTTTCAAAGTGGGGGCCTTGCTGAACATACGATCAAGATCTCATATTAAAGTGTGGCCCACTAAAACAATCCAATCAGGTCAGTCCTCTAGATGGAAGTTTAGGTTCTTAGAAAATTATTTCGGCTTCCTAAACGGACGCCATATCATTTTACGGTAGGAGGCTAAAAATGAGATAAAAGTTGCAGGTGAACCACATTACAAGAAACATCAGTAATAGAATGTCCAACATTAAAAAGTTATTGTGGGGTTATGAAAATTTTGGATCAAACTGATGATTTTCTTTTCCCTTCATCTAGGCCCGTGTGACTTAATCAACAGATTTCATGGCAAATAAATATCATGATAGGCCTAGGAAGATTTTAATGGTGGTATTCAATCACCACTGTTTTCTTATGGCGTGATCCATATGAGACTTAAATATGCTTTATTTTTGGGCTTACCCTCAAAATAAAGATTCAAAAATGAATGGACGGCGGGGATGAAACACATATATCATGATCATGGTGGGAGCCATAGGTCGCCGTCGACGTTGCTACTGTCATAGCAGGGAATCCTCTAAAATGGAGAAAATGAGTACATGCACATGTTACTATAGGGAGTGAAGAAAAGGGAGCAAAAAAGAAAATGAGAGACACAAAAAATCCATGTTACTTGAGACCCAACTTCCAATAGAAACTAATAAAATACAAATAACCCATGTCATTTGAGAGAGCTCATCACTTGTAAAGGAAACATGAATCATAATAAAGGGCAATAAAAGATTTTTAAAAAATGAAAGAAGTATAAACTTACAGTCCAATAAGTGAAGAGCCTTGTGTTGTTGTCTCCATAAAGATATGGGCTGACCTGTTTTTGCATTGTTAACGCATTAGGAAATGGATTTGGGTCTGCATTGTTAAGCAACAATCCACATTAAATTTGCATGTGTGGCCCACGATGAGTGACTGGCCTGATTTTTGGGCCGAAATGAACTTACCAATTTCATAAAAACTAGACTTTATTGCTGCCACAACATCAGCTACTGCTTGAAGTCCAGATGCGCATTGCCGGTTCACCGTCTTGATTGGCACACTCTCTGCAAGAATGGCTAAGCATGTGCACTTGCATGTGGATCGGCAGGGGCGAAGGGCCCCAGACGCATGTGCAATTAGCAAACCTCCCAAAGCCCAATTGTCAGAGTCTAAAACAACCCTTACTCAATTTACTGCCATAACATGACTTTTTAAACATAAAACATCCCAGAACATGCATAAATTCATGTAAAATTTTCCTGAAATCAGAAAATTAACACAATCTAAAATTGGAAAGAAATCAACTTGGATTGGCTGTTAAAAAAAAGAAAAAAAGAAAGAAAAATTTCTCAATAAGGTAACTTGTAAACCCAACAAAACTTAGAAGCTATCTTTGACTTGAATTTACAAAGAAACTAATTTAAATAGATCTTGGAACTCTACATTAGAAAATTACAAGAACTCCAAGCCAAAGCCCAAACTGGAAACCTTCCTAATCATATCACTACCCGATTTGGCTCTTGGTGGGACCCCAAATGATGAACTCGTCCCTCGCTAATGTCACGTTCATTAGCTAATCCGCATCCGTAGACACTTCTCATAGGCACGCACGCCACGCATGCGAAACATCATTTTCAAACCAAACTATACTCGTTATTTTTAAATCTCACGTGGCCACTTCATTCTCCCACTCTCTCCCTCGATTTCCCCACTCTCACCTCTCTGTCTCTCTCTCTTGAAGCAAAAAAATAATAATAATAAATAAATCTCTTTTATGTTTTTTCAATCCATCTTCCATTTTCTTCTTAACAAGAAAATCCATATTTACTAATATTCCCATTTTTTTATTTTTCAAAAGAATGAGTTCGGACTCCGAAAGCATCGGCTCCAACACTCGTACTTTCAGCCCAAACCCTAACCAAGAAGGACTCCAAAATTAACCCCCCAAATCTAGGAAAATCTAATGACCTGCAGTCAACTATTGCACAGTATATGAACCTCAGCGACACATCCTACAATCATATCCCATATAAAAAAAAAAAATAATAAAGAACAGATTTTTTTAGATAATCAATGCATCGAAAGCTAGAAACAATATATAGTTGATTTCTACTTTCTAGAGAAGTTTGCAACAAAAGATGAATTCAGGTGGGAATTTCACGGGATTAGAAATAACACTTTATTTGGATAATAAGGGAAATGGAATATACACCAAGTGTTATAGATTAGTCGTGTTTTTTATTAGGACTGCCATTCCATACAAGTTGCCCTAAAATTCAGCAGGAGTGCACCCATGAAACTCAGCCCACCACAAAGATTTATTAGGACAACAAAGCAAGCAAAAATGGAGTCCATTTGGCAGTCCCCAAATTCAGGTTTCAGCTGTTATGATGCATAGAAATGTCTCACTATGACATGCTCAAAATTTTTATTAACAAATAGGAGAATTTTCTTGTGCAAACTTTAAAAAACTTCTTATTCTAAAAATAAAACGTGGGTCTGGGAAACTTAGTGTCATCCACTCCCTATTCATTATAGCCGAATCTCGATTAAACAACGGATCCATTTTCAACCTGCACCTTACCAAAAATTAAAGTTGGAAATTAGACTTACCAAAAACATGAGTATTTGTGCTTGAGAATGTGATATGGTTGATGGACTACGTGATGAGGTTGCACTTGAGGATGTAATATGGTAGTGTGATAGTGTGATGAGGTTATACTTGAGAATATGAAACGGTTGATGAACTATGTGATTAGGTTGCACTTGAGGATATGATATGGTTGTGTAACAGTGTGAAGTCGTTCCACTTGAGAATATGATACGGTTGATGGACTATGTGATGAGGTTACATTTGAGGATATAATATAGTTGTATAATAGTACGATGTGGTTACATTTAAGAATATGATACGGTTGACGAATGTGATTAGGTTGCACTTTAGGATATGATATGGTTGTGCGGCAGTGTGTAGTGGTTCCAAATTGAATAATGTCATATGATTGAAGGACTATATGATGATGTTAAACTTTAGGATATGATATGATTGTATGACAATGTGAAGTGGTTCCACTTAAAAATTTGATACGGTTAATGGACTATGTGATGAGATTGTACTTGAGGATTTATGATATAGTTGTGTGAGAGTGATGTGGCTCCACTTGGGAATGTGAAACAGTTGATGAACTATATGAAGAGGTTAAACTTGAGGATATGATATGGTTGAGTGATAGTGTGATGTAGTTACACTTGAGAATATGATGATGTTGATGGATTATGTGATGAAGTTGTAGTTAAGGATATGATATGATTGTATGACAATGTGAAGTGGTTTCACTTGAAAATGTGATATGGTTAATGGACTATGTGATGATATTGTACTTGAGGATTTATGATATGGTTATGTGAGGGTGATGTGGCTTCACTTGAGAATGTGATACGATTGATGAACTATGTGTGTGAGGTTACACTTGAGGACATGATATGGTTGAGTGATAGTGTGATGTGGTTACACTTGAGAATATGATGATGTTGATAGATTATGTGATGAGGTTGTATTTAAGGATATGATATGGTTGTGTGACAGTGTGATTATATCCACGTAAAAATGTAATACGGTTTATGAATTATGTGATGAGATTGTACTTGAGGATATGATATAGTTGTGTGATTGTGTGATGAGGTATATGTACTTAAGAATGTGCTATGGTTGATGAACTATGTGATGTTGCATTTGAGGATATGATATGGTTGTGACAGTGTGATGTGATCCCACTTGAGAATGTTATACGGTTGATGGACTACATGGTGATGTTACACTTGAGGATGTGATATGGTTATTTTTATATATTTAATTTTCAATATTCATTCATTTAAATCTCTTAAAAGAAATAATTGAAAAGAAAAGAAAAAAATTTCTTAGTTCATGTACATTATATGCTTTTTAGGTGCATAATACGATAAGCGAGAAAGGTGAACCCCATTTATTTTTTTTATTGGGCCCGCTTGAATTTATGTACATTTTGTGTTATTTAGGTGCATTATATGATAGGTGAGGCTTATTTTTTTTTCATGGGTACAAAAAAATTCATGTCTAGTAATTTTGAAAATTGATGAAATTAAATATTGAAATTCCACTCATTGATGTATTTGAATGTCATCCATATATTAAAATTTTACTTTTGAAATGTGAAAATGACAAAGAAAGTTGAGTTATGCAAGTGACAAGTTTGGAGATTGTTGGAGGCTCTTGAGGCTCTTAAAATAAGTCGGTGCTTACTTTTGATGATTTACAAACACATCTCAATGTTTAGGTGTTGAATTGCAATTGATGCGAGCCGAGGGTGATGTTTGTTAAGATGTTAATATAGAATGGTTCTCAGCAAAATGGTAAGCTAAATAGTTTAGTCCATTTTTGTAGTTGAACATGCAAGTAACCATAGTAAGGTGTAAGTCCTTGAATGCGAATGGAATGGAGATAACTATTAGCTCCAACTTTGTTGTTTACTTTATTGTATTATATTGTTTAGTAACCATAACAACATCGACTGTGAATGGAATGGAACCCACTTTCGTTATTTATTTTATTGTATTGTATTGTATTGTTATAATTCAATTGAACATCTAAATATGACATTTTATTCACCAAATGATATGACCCTACATTTAACTAAAATTTGTCACTTGAATCTACTTAGGTAGTTGCTACTTTTTTTCTAGGACTTAAGAATTTCTATTTTCTTTCTTTTTCGTTATTTCTTTTGAAGGATTGATGGACAGCGTGATAAGTTTGCACCTGAGGATATGATATGGTTGTATGATAATATGATGTGGTTACACTTGAGGATATGATATGGTTGATGGACTATGTGATTAGGTTGCACTTGAGCGCATGACATGGTTGAGACGATAGTGTGATGTGATTCCACTTGAGAATATGATACAATTGGACTATATGATGAGGTTGCACTTGAGGATGCATATGATATGGTTGTGTGATTGTATGATGTGGTTCCGCTTGAGAATGTGAAACACTTTATGGATTGTGTGATGAGGTTGCACTTGAGGATATGATATGGTTACTTAACAGTTGGTGTGGTGGATCCACTTGAGAATGTGATATGATTGATAGACTATATGATGAGGTTAGACTTGAGGATATGATATGGTTGTGTGAGTGTGAAGTGATTGCACTTGGAAATGTGATGTCGTTGTTTATTTTGGTGAAGATTATAGTTTATTTGTCTATTTCCAGTTTTCAATCTTCATTCATTTAAAACTCTCAAAAGAAAAGGCAAAATAATAATAATAATAATAATAATAAGTCAAAAAATAATAATAATAATAATAATAATAATAATATTAGGTGATAAAGTAAAAGTAATCACTACCAAAAAGGGGCAAAAGCTACGGATAAAAAACGTAGCTACATACTAATGGCTACAGTGTTAGATCAAAGGCTACAGCTATTAGCCGTAGCTAGCTTTTTTTTTTTTTTTTTTTTAAATGTTTTAATAAATGGCTTACCATTGCTAGTCCATGCCCTGATAGATCAACTCATATAAAAATTCCAAATTCAACAATAAAAGAAACATGCACAACAACTTTCATGAACCAAATCATCCAAGTTATTCCCAATTGTATGAAATTCTTTATCCATTGTAAACACTTTACAAGCTAGCCAAATGCACAATCTGTTTACTTGTAAACAGATTACCTCTTAAAAGGGAAGCGGAGTAGTGTTACCTTTTCATATCAGAAAGAGACTCGAATTGAGGAGCATACGAAACCTGTAATTGATTCCCGAGGAAAACAAACTCATCTAGTTTCCTCTTTGCAAACCTGCAAAAATCAAGCCACATATTCAAATGTTGTGGCCCTACATTCACTATTGAATACTCCAATGGGTGGTTGGCCCCATCCATTAGGTCAGTCACTGCATGCATAACCATCCATTTTTTTAACAGTGAATTGTACATGTGGCACACATTATGGTTGGATCTGCCGAATGTCAGAGTGCCCATTATGGTTGGATCTTCAACATGAAAACCATTTTGTGTTGAAAAAGAGACTAAATCTACATGCATGCAGACTAAATTCTAATGTACTAACTTCAACTTCACATAGACAAGCAAAGATGGATGAGGGAGAAATTTTTAAATCAAATGGTCCTAAAAAATGAATTAAAACAATCATTTCATGACTATGTAAAATCAATGCCATTAGCAAATATCACACACCGAAAAAAAAAAAAAACCCAGTATCAACAATCCATGGGATGGAAAAAGAAAAAGAAAAAAGTTCACCAATATACTATTGCTAATAAATCTAAATATCGAAATGCACTATACCAGCTCCTTTTGCAACAGCTCCTTGAAGAAGAGTGGGGCCCACCATCAAAGGCCTGATGGAAACACCATAAGCTTCCACATATGAAATCTCAGTCACATTCAACTCTTCAAAACCATAAGCCCATCTCATCATCACCAGCCCAACAAGAGGCAAAACCCACAAAAGCTTTATGGGGTTTTTCTTCCTCTCTGCTACAAAGATTAAGATGAGAAAGCAGGGATATCAAAATACTCAGTTATGCTTCTAAGATTTTTTTTCTCATTTGTTTTGATGGAAAAAGTAGAGATGAGAGAAGCATCTACAACCATGACAACCTATTATGGTACTGAATTATTAATATTTGGCTTACCATTAAATAATAAATAACCAACAATTCTAACATTTTTCATAGGACTAAGAAAACTCACGATAACAAGGAAGGAGAAGAATAAATAGGAGGATGTGGAATATGCCTCATCCTAACCTTAACCTGAGAAATAAGAGGGAAACATTATGTAATGATGAGTGAGACAAGTGTATTGCATGATCTGAAAATCAGAAACCAGTGTATTAGTGGGTCTTGAGCCTCCAAGTCTCCCCTACAGTGGGGATGCCCAAGATGGCTAACAGTCCATACCATGTTTTATTGTACCTTCTCAACTCTGTTTAATGACCCATCTCTGGGGCTATCAGGAGTATAAATTGACATATTAAATGCATGCCTCCTCTTGAGAAAACAATTTCAATTTGATGGATTTCAGCTTGAAGAAGCTCTCGCAAAGAGCCTTTAACTTGCCAACCTAACACAAATTTTAGAATATTTACAAGTTATTTTCCAGTATTAAACACGTATTCATGCAAAAAAGGTGGGAAACTCTATAAAATAGGATATCTCCCACAATATGGATAAAACTCTATCAAATAGGAAATAACTTAAAATATTCTCAAAATATGCTATGGAGATGTGATATTCTCGAATACTAATTAAGGTAGTAAGTATCAAACCCAACAATCAAGATGACTAAAATTGCAATTCAACATTTAAGCTTGGGATATTCATTACACAAGTATGTTGTGTTTGTAAATTATCATATGATATGGTTGTTTAACAGTTGGTGTGGTGGATCCACTTGAGAATGTGATACGATTAATAGACTATATGATGAGGTTACACTTGAGGGTATGATATGGTTGTGTGAGTGTGAAGTGATTTCACTTAGAAATGTGATACGGTTGTTTATTTTGGTGAAGATTATAATTTATTCTTCTATTTATAGTTTTCAATCTTCATTCATTTAAAACCCTCAAAAAAAATAGCCAAAAAAAAAAGAGATGCAAAAAGTAAAAATAAAAAAGAAGCAATAATAATGTTAGGTGATAAAGCAAAAGTAATCAGTACCAGAAAAAGAGGAAAAAGCTACGAATAAAAACCGTAGCTATAGATGTATGGCTACGGTGTTAGATGGCTACAGCTATTAGCCGTAGCTTGCTTCTAATTTTTTTTAAAAATAAATAAATAAATGGCTTACCATTGCTAGTGCATGCCCTGATAGATCAACTCATCTAAAAATTTCGAATTCAACAATAAAAGAAACATGCACAACAACTTTCATGAATCAGATAATCCAAGTTATTCCCAACTGTATGAAATTCTTTATCCATTGTAAACACTTTACAAGCTAACCAAATGCAGAATCTGTTTACTTGTAAACAGATAACCTCTTAAAAGAGAAGCGGAATAGTGTTACCTTTTCAAGAGGTTATCGATGAACTAACAGTGCAAGAATCAAATATAATGAAATATAAAGCAGTTATGCTCCATAAGAGATTACAGTTATATTCAAACATCCAAGAACAAGTAAAGCAAGAAATCACATGGATCCTCACCACTGAATGACTTACCTTCTTATTTTATAGAGAAACCAAGAGTTCTTGAAACCCGCAAAATTTAGTTGATGCATCCTTAAATTGCTTTTAAACAAGCCCCTAACAAACATCACAAATAAATAAATGCATTAAAGAACAACTGCGCATTATGGTCCTTGCCATTAGAAAGGAATTTCATATATTCTGTTGAAAGGTCCACCCAGCAATTTGGGGCACATCCAAATGCAATCATAAGTGATAATTTCAAAAGTGAATTTGATATATTCTGCTGAAAGGTCCACCTAACAATCTCCAAACTTGTCTCTTATATGACTTCAACTTCCTTAATCGTTATCACATCTCAAAAGTGAAATTTCAATATGTAAATGGCATTCCATTACATCCATAAGTGGAATTTCAATATGTAATTTCATCATTCCAACTTTAGGGATTTCAATCAGTGGGCCTTATTTACACAAAAAAAAGCCTTAACAATAGTATACAAATCCTTGGCCGTAGGACCATCACACAGAGTAACTGATGAGCTACAGAGTAACTGATGACCCTGATTCAACAATGGAGATTTCTTGGCATGCCATGCGAAGAGGAGACATGGAAGCTATGGCATGATCTCCAACAATGTTTTCCTCTTTTGACGCCATGAGGATATGGCTAGAGGCAGGGGGCAATGTTACATCCCCCTTGGCCATCCCAATAATTAATTAAAATTTAAATTTCCTTAATTGTTACTATCTCTACTAGTAGTTATGGATTCATTGATATTAGGAGAATATTTCAGTTTCCTAATTAGTAGGTCAACGTCACCAAGATTGGTGAAGTAAATTTAGAGATTTGCTATGTGTTTAGTTTTCTGATGAATAGAAAGGTATTGCATTCTGCCATTAACTTGTGTACGCACAGGAGGATGCCCTTTCCCTTCTCTTAGTGGGTCATATCCATCTGGTAGGACTAGATCCCATCATAGCAACAATACTAATAGAGTAATTGTACCATACACACCACGTGCACACAAATACATGGCATGCATGTAACTGAATCCAAACCGTTGGAATTATGAGCCACACTACAGATAGTGCTTAACCCAGAAACAACACTTCACAGACCATCCTAACCAACTGTTCAGCGGCCATCATACAGACACTTTAAAATGGAAATACAATCAACAATTCAAAGTTATCCAGCAAATGTCCATCAATCAGACATTTAATGTCATCCAATCACTCAAATTTCCAAAATATACTCAATTGGCAGTAAAACCCATTATATGGACCTGTCCAATTGAGGCCGATACGTGCATCATCAGCATCATCAACAACGCCGCATGCTATCGTATCCCATTTTCCAGAATAGTACAATATAAAGCCCCATGATCATATCAAATTATTCCACTACTACCCTTACAGAAGGCAATAAAATCAATCATGGCTATCATTGAGAATGCATGAGATCATATATCACAACACAAGCATCTAAGATTACAAATTCAGTATACTCCCCACCCACCCAAAAGGACCAAAATACCCCTCAGAACCTTGCAATTTCCCAACAATGAAACTAACACTATTGCTTAAAAACCAATAGAGAAAAACCCAATAAAGAGAAAAGGGAAGGCAAAAGAAGAGAGTATGAAGTACCTTGACAATTTCCTCCATTTTTATGTAGCTGTTGATGCTTTTTTAAGCTGAAAAATACCAAAAAGAGCCTTCACTTGGGTTTTACAGGAAAACGCCAACGAATCGAAAGAGGAAAACGAGATTGGATTCGTTTCTTAGGAGAAGCGATTGTTTTTTATTTTTTCTTCTTGTGAAAGGAAAGGAGAGAGTTGAAATTAAATAGTCGAAGTTTCTAAGAAGAAGCTTGTTCGGTCGGGAGACGAATGGCTCCTCAGCTCTGGTGCTTTCTATTTTTCTTTTTTTCTTTTTTCTTTTTTATTTGATAATATTTTAAAGTCCGAATTTTTCTTTTTTTTTTTTTTTTAGTGAGTGCTGACGTGGACCAATTAGGACGAGGGGTAACAGGAAATCCCTGTTTACCTGGTAACAGAGGATCCGGACTCGGATAACAAAGGGTCCGGACTCTGCCAAAGCATGAAAGCTTTTTCACTTTTGGACTAAAGACTCGAGAAAATGATCACTGTAGACAAAACCTTTTATCCAGCAGTTTTTATGAATGAATACAAACTTTAGTTATCAACTTAGACTAGCACGTGCGGACAACAACTTTGAGGACGAAACTACCCCTCCTTTTCACTGCGAAGACGAGCGCTGACGCTCCTTCAACTGAGTGTTGTACGAACGGCTTAAAAGAGATCAAAGTTACATGGCCCCACATCTACATATTTATTATATCCACAACGTTCATCCATATTTCGAGATTATTTCCGAGCATTATCAAAAAAAAAAAAAAAAAAATCATATCCAAAGATCAACTGGACCACACCACAGAGCAGCGGGGAAATTGATTTTCACCGTTAAAAATTTTGTAGGGCCCACCATAACATTTATTTTCCATCCAATCTATTCATAAGGTCACAAAGGCCTGGATGAAGAGGAAAAAAAAAATTCATAATGATCCAAAAATTCTGTAACCCCTAAAAGGGTTTTAATGGTAGACGTTCAATTCCCCACTGCCTTTTACAGTGTGGTCCACTTGATAGTTAGATCTGTCTTATTTTTCGTGTCAAACCTTAATATGAGCTCGCCAAATAGATGGACGGTTTGGATATAACACAGAACTCATGGCGGGGCCCACAGAAGAACCAAAATTTTCAAAGAAGAAAAGAAGAAAAAAAAGAAATCTGCGATGAATCGTGGATCCCGCGATTCCACCGCAGCTCCCTGTAGGATGGATCGTGAAATCCGCGATTAATCCCTGATTCAAACAAAAGGCTATGGCTACTGATTATAACCGTAGCTATAGCCATAGCCTGTGTACTTCTCTTTTTAATTAAAATTTTTTTTATTTTTTTATTTTTTTTTACATTTAGAATTTTATTCTACCTACATTTTTCTCTAACACATATTTATATAAATATGTATATATAAGCATATAAAAAAAAATCTCTCATTTTTTCATTTCTTTCTTTATTCATATAACAAGAATATCTTCTAAACCAAAATTAGTTACTTGACGTACCATATATGATTTTAGGGCTGAAAGTTGGGCGGGTTCAACCCGACCAACCTGTGACCCACTCGACATTGGGTTGGGCTTGGACAAGATGTATCGAGTTTGGTCTTGGGGTTGGGCTATACAAACATCAACCCGATAAAACTTGGAAACGGAATCGCCGGGATTGATCATCAAATGCATGGAAATGACCGTGAAGTGAAGGAAATTGACTGTGAAGTGCATCGAAATGACTGTGAATCTAAACGGAATCGTTGGAATTGACCGTGAAATGCATGGAAATGACCATGAAGTTAAGCAAATTGACCGTGAAATGCGTGGAAATGACCGTGAAGTGAAGGGAATTGACCGTGAAGTGCATCGAAATGACCGTGAATCTAAACGGAATCGCTGGAAATGACCGTGAAATGCATGAAAATGACCGTGAAATGGAATTGATCATGAAATGCATGGATATGACCGTGAAGTGAAGGGAATTGACCGTGAAGTGCATGAAAATGACTGTGAATCTAAACGAAATTGTCGGAATTGACCGTGAAATGCATGAAAATGATTGTGAAGTGAAGCGAATTGAACGTGAAATGCGTGGAAATGACCGTGAAGTGCATCGAAATGACCGTGAATCTAAATGAAATCACTAGAAATGTTCCTTGGTTGGATCCCACTTCTCCGAGCTTCCTCTTCTCTTCTCCTTATTTCTCCTTTTGAAATGCCCTAGGAAAAAATAGAAAATTCGTGCAAGTTAGAGAGGTGTGAGATAATTGAGTTATATATAACTCCAGTTTTGATGTAAATGGCCCTAGTGACACTTGTACTCCCATACTAACCTTATATAGGTTATTTTTTGTCAGTAAGGTCGCGAGAAATGCATGGAATCGCCGGGATTGACCGTGAAGTGAAGGGAAATGACCGAGAAATGCATAGAAAACGTACCTAAATAAGACTTTAATTTCACTACTAAACTATGGAGGTGTCCCGGGTGCCACTTATTAGCTGAAATATACCTTGCAGCTTAGTTCAATTGGCCCCAGGTACCACTTATTAGCTGAAATGGCCCTTTGGGCCCACATATGGCAAATCGGGCTGCAACCTACAAATTGAGCTAGGAATTGAGCAATGGAACCTACAAATTAAGCGAGGTAACCTACGAATTGAGCGAGGGAACCTAGGGATTGAGCGAGGGAACCTACAAATTAAGCGAGACAACCTACGAATTAGGCGAGGGAACCTAGGAAATGACCGAGGGAATTCATAGGATTTGAGCGAGGGAACCTGGGATTGAGCGAGGCGAGCTAGGAATTGAGCGAGGCAACCTACGAATTGAGCGAGGGAACCTTGGAAATGACCGAGGGAACATAGGATTTGAGCGAGGGAACCTAGGGATTGAGCGAAGTAAGCTAGGAATTGAGCGAGGGAACCTAGGGATTGAGCGAGGCAAGCTAGGAATTGAGCGAGGGAACTTAGGAATTTAGCGAGGGAAGCTAGAACTTGAGCGAGCGAACCTAGGAAATGAGCGAGGGAGCCTAGGAATTGAGCGAGGGAAGCTAGGAATTGAGTGAGGGAGGCTAGGAATTGAGCGAGCGAACCTAGGAAATGAGCGAGGGAACCTAGGGATTGAGCGAGGCAAGCTATGAATTGAGTGAGGGAACCTACAAATTCAGCGAGGGAAGCTGGGAATTGAGCGAGGGAAGCTAGGAATTGAAAGAGGGAACCTAGGAATTTAGCGAGGGAAGCTAGAAATTGAGCAAGCGAACCTAGGAAATGAGCGACGAAACCTAGGAATTGAGCGAGGCAAGCTAGGAATTGAGGGAGGGAAGCTAGGAATTGAGCGAGGGAACTTACAAATTCAGCGAGGGAAGCTAGGAATTGAGCGAGGGAACCTAGGGATTGAGCGAGGGAACCTAGGGATTGAGTGAGGCAACCTACAAATTGAGCGAGGGAAGCTAGGAATTGAGCGAGGGAACCTACAAAGCGAGGGAAGCTAGGAATTGAGTGAGGGGACCTACAAATTCAGCAAGGGAAGCTAGGAATTGAGCGAGGGAAGCTAGGAATTGAGCGAGCGAACCTAGGAAATGAACGAGGGAACCTAAGGATTGAGTGAGGCAACCTAGGAATTGAGCGAGAGAACCTAGGAATTGAGTGAGGGAACCTATGAATTGAGCGAGACAGCCTAGGAATTGAGTCATCTCAAAAGCAAAGGATTAGCAAAAAGCCAAAAACCAAACAATAGTATTGCAAAGGACCAGTGCAGCTAAGTTACAGTGAAGACAACACACAGAGAAATGGAGAAATTACAGCGATTGCTTTATATCGGGAGGCAAAGAGCACTAAGTACAATGTAGCTAACAAAGGAGTTTTTTCCTAGAAACATTGTGTTTTTAAGACTGAACATTAGGTGAAAGAAAGAAATGGCAATTTCAGAACAAACTTCTTGAGACAAAAGACATGTTGTCTTAAAGTATCCCACCATACAAAAGCCAATGGATGGCCAATTTGATTAAGAACCTGATTTTAGAAAAATGCCTTAGAATGGCCAAATCTTCTTTTGGGGTCATGAGCCCCATGCTCCTTTAAAATCTTGTATAAGACAAATAAGACAAACTAATGCACATCAAAACCAAATGACACTTACATACATTTCTTTGGCATTAGACTTCACCCTACAAGAGTCACTTGGGTGTAAATCTCATCAACATCTCTCTCACTGTAGTTCCAAGCAATATATGCAACCAGACAAGTATTAGAGAGCATCTACTAAGGGAAACATAAAGACTAAAGGAAGATTGAGTATGAGTTAAAACATGCATGTAGTGTAACATTGTGAACCTGGCACATCAACTGAGATGGGAGACTTGGGTAATTAGGAATATGTAAGTTTGTTGCTCTGTTAGTTAAAACTGCCACCTGTCACACAACAACTCATCCTGAAACATATATATTTCAAAGAGACCTATCAATTTGTTCCTTAGCGAAACCAAGTCCACTTGGTTTTGGCAAGTTCTAAAGCCTTGGTTGGTGTAGCACATATGTAATTTTCACTGTTTATTTAGATGTCTCAGAAGCCAACACCATTTAGTCGGGATAAGGCTTAGATGATGGTGATTTAGATGTCTCATAAGTGGCAAACAAACTGAAGAACTGAGAAGCATAGAGCAGTTGGAAATCAAAGTCCCAATCTAGTTAAAATAAGTTCACTACTCTAAGTTCACTACATGTAAAAACACTTCTCCATCAAACACAACATTTTGACATTATGTATCTAAGAAATTTCTTATGATGTGGTCCATAACAAAATTCTCCATCATCACTGTTTCTCATGGTGTGGTACCACCTGAGAAACCCATTTGATGTTGAATTTGCCTAGAAATGTAGCCCACATCTTTTGGGCATAACTGAAATGAGCTAGGGAAGCTAGAGGAAGCTAGAAATTAAGCGAGGGAAGCTAGAAATTGAGAGAGGGAACCTAGAAATTCAGCGAGGCAACCTATCAATTGAATGAGGCAACCTAGGAATTGAGCGAGGGAAGCTAGAAATTGAGCGAGGCAATTGAGTAAGGTACGTTAAGTAACTAATTTTGGCTTAGAAGATATTCTTGTTATATGAATAAAGAAAGAAATGAAAAAAAGAGATAATTTTTTTTATATGCTTATATATACATATTTATATAAATATGTGTTAGAGAAAAATATAGGTAGAATAAAATTCTCCTTGTAAAAAAAAAATAAAAAATTGCATAGGGATACGGTTATAGCTACGGTTATAATCTGTAGTCGTAGATCAGATCAGCGACTTGTGGTGGAATCATGAGATCCGCGATTGATCATCGATCAAGACAGAGACTTGCGGTGGAATCGCGGGATCCGTGATTGATCGCCGAGATCTATGGCTACGGATTCTAACCGTAGCTATAACCGTATCCCTGTTTTTATTCTTATACAAATACGTATATATAAGCATATTTTTTTAAAAAATTATCTCTTTTTTTTTTCATTTCCTTTCTTTAATCATATAACAAGAATATCTTCTAAACCAAAATTAGTTACTTGACGTATCATATATGACTTTAGGGTTGAAAGTTAGGCGGGTTCATATATTCATATAGTCTTCTATTTTAACAAGACACAATTCTATGATGGCCTAGTACACTTTAAAAAAATATATATACGAACCTAACATTTCTACATGAGGATTTTGGTTTAAATATGTTAAACTTACATACATTTTCAAAGCTAGTCTCAGCGAGCAGAGTCTAGGGTTAAAATTTCACCTAAATTTTCACTATTAAATGTTTCTAATTGTTGGAACATATGAGAGATGTTGTTTCTGATCAACGAGATGTATTTGGGGATTCAAATTACAAAATCCTAGTCTTAATATGCTCCATTAGAGCTGAAATGTTTTTACTCAAACCTTTATAAATTCGCTTCTAGTTAGTGCTAATTGGTAAAAGTTATGAGAAATATCATCTCTAACTAATAAGATTTCTTAGGGAATTTTCATTTTTAATTCCTAGTGCGGGTTTTAAGTTTAGGGAGTGCTTAAATTTGACTTAATGTACAATTTAACGGATAAGGAACTGCTTACAATGCCTAAACTCGTTTCACCTATTGTCTACTGAGTGTCTTCACAATGTCATTTCAACTAAGGGAAATTATGGGAAAATTCAAATCCTAAGTTGCTAAAAAGTTCATTGGAGGTCAAGTTCAAGGAACGTTCTAGTTTAATCTAATATATATCATAGTAGTTTATTTGTTCTCCCATAATTTCTAAGTTTAGTTCTAAGTTCAAACGATCATTCTAAAAGTTTAGTTCTAAGTTCAAACCTAGGATTTGAGCGAGGCAACCTAGGATTTGAGTGAGGCAACGTAGGGATTGAGCAAGGGAACCTAGGAATTGAGCGAGGCAATGTAGAAATTCAGCGAGGAATCCTAAGAATTAAGCGAGGCAATCTAGGATTTGAGTGAGGCAACGTAGGGATTGAGCAAGGCAACGTAGAAATTCAACTAGGAATCCTAGGAATTGAGTGAGGGAAGCTAGAAATTGAGCAAGGGAACCTAGAAATTCAGCAAGGCAACGCAAGGCAACCTAGGAATTGAGCGAGGCAATGTAGGGATTGAACGAGGGAAGCTAGAAATTGAACAAGGCGACCTACGATTTGAGCGAGGGAAGCTAGAAATTGAGTGAGGGAAGCTAGAAATTGAGTGAGGCAAGGTAGGAATTCAACGAGGCGACCTAGGAATTGAGCGAGGCAACCTACGAATTGAGCGAGGGAAGGTAGGAATTCAGCGAGGCAACCTATGAATTGAGCGAGGGAAGGTAGGAATTAAGCTAGGCAAGGTAGGAATTGAGCGAGGCAACCTAGGAATTGAGCGAGGGAAGCTAAAAATCAAGCAAGGCAACCTAGCAATTGAGTGAGGAACCTAGGAATTGAGTGAGACAACCTTTGATTTGAGCGAGGCAAAGTAGGAATTCAGCTAGGCAACGTAGGATTTGAGCGAGGCAACCGAGGGAACCTAAGAATTGACGAAGAAAGCTACAAATTGAGAGAGGGAACATAGAAATTGAGCGAGGCAACCTATCAATTGAGCGAGGTAAACTAGAAATTGAGCGAGGGAACCTATAAATTGAGCGAGGCAACCTAGGAATTGAGCGAGGTAACTTATCATTTGAGCGAGGCAACGTAGGAATTCAATGAGGTAACCTACGAATTGAGCGAGGGAAGGTAGAAACTGAGTGAGGGAACCTAAGAATTGAGTGAGGCACCCTAGGATTTGAGCGAGGAAAGCTAAAAATTGAGCGAGGGAACGTAGGAATTGAGCGAGGCAACGTAGGAATTGAGCGAGGGAAGCTAGAAATTGAGCAAGGCAACCTATGATTTGAGCGAGGCAACCTAGGATTTGAGTAAAGAAAGCTAAAAATTGAGCGAGGGAACCTATAAATTGAGCGAGACAATGTAGGAATTGAGTGAGGCAACCAAGGAATTAAGCGAGGGAAGCTAGAAATTGAGCGAGGCAACCTAGGATTTGAGCGAGGAATGCTAGAAATTAAGCAAGGGAACCTAGAAATTGAGCAAGGCAACCGAGGAATTGAGCGAGGCAATGTAGGAATTGAGCGAGGAATCCTAGAAATTGAGCGAGGGAAGCTAGAAATTGAGTGAGGGAACCTAGGATTTGAGCAATGTGACCTATAAATTGAGCGAGGCAATGTAGGGATTGAGCGAAAGAAGCTAAGAATTGAGCGAGGCAACATAGAAATTCAGCTAGGAATTCTAGGAATTGAGCAAGGGAACCAAGAAATTCAGCGAGGCAACCTAGGATTTGAACGAGGCAAAGGACGCTACAAATTGTGCGAGAGAACCTAAAAATTGAGCGAGGCAACCTAAAAATTATCCTTTTCATCTCATGCCTACGACAAGTATCATTTACAGGTTACAGACAAACAATCATACGCTATCGACTTCCTCCAATGTATAGTGAATTTTTACAGGCAACATATCAATTGAGCGAGGCAACCTAGGAATTGAGCGAGGGAAGCTAGAAATTGAGCGAGGGAACCTAGGAATTGAGCGAGGCAACGTAGGAATTCAACGAAGTAACCTAGGAATTGAGCGAGGTAACCTAGAAATTGAGCGAGAGAACCTGGGAATTAAGCGAGGCAACGTATGAATTCAGCGAGGTAACCTAGGAATTGAGCGAGGTAACCTAGAAATTGAGCGAGAGAAGCTAGAAATTGAGCAAGGCAACCTAGGAATTGAGCGAGGCAACGTAGGAATTGAGAGATTCCACCGCAGCTCGCTGTAGGATTTGGGGATGGATAGCGGAATATGCGATTGATCCCCGATTCAAACAAAAGGCTATGGCTACGAATTATAACTGTAGCTATAGCCATATCCTGTGTACTTTTCTTTTTATTTTTACATTTAGAATTTTATTCTACCTACATTTTTCTCTAACACATATTTATATAAATATGTATATATAAGCATATAAAAAAAATTTCTCTCCTTTTTTCATTTCTTTCTTTATTCATATAACAAGAATATCTTCAAAACCAAAATTAGTTACTTGACGTACCATATATGATTTTAGGGCTGAAAGTTGGGCGGGTTTAACCCGACCAACCTATGACCCACCTGACATTGGGTTGGGCTTGGGCAGGATGTATCGGGTTTGGTCTTGGGGTTGGGTCATACAAACACCAACCCGATAAAACTTGAAAACGGAATTGCCGGGATTGACCATCAAATGCATGGAAATGACCATGAAGGGAATTGACCATGAAGTGCATTGAAATGACCGTGAATCTAAACGAAATCGTCGAAATTGACCGTGAAATGCATGGAAATGACCGTGAAGTTAAGCAAATTCACCGTGAAATGCGTGGAAATGACCATGAACCGTCTATGGTAAACCAAAATGAAAAAGCTAATATTGTCCTATCACATAGAATTTTGACACGCAGTCCAGTTTGGCCCGCTCAATTTCCAGTTTGTCTCGCTCAATTTTAAGTTTGGCCAGCTCAATTTCCAATTCGTCTCGCTCAATTTTCAGTTTGGCCTGCTCAATTTCCAGTTTGTCCCGCTCAATTTTCAGTTTGGCTCGCTCAATTTCCAGTTTGGCCCACTCAATTTCTAGTTTGGCCTGCTCAATTTCCAGTTTGTCCTGCTCAATTTTCAATTTGGCCCGCTCAATTTTCAGTTTGTCCAGCTCAATTTTCAGTTTGTCCCGCTCAATTTTCAGTAAATTCCCTTCACTTCATGGTCATTTTCATGCATTTCACAGTTAATTCACTTAACTTCATGGTCATTTCCACGCATTTCACGGTCATTTCTAGCGATTCCGTTTAGATTCACGGTCATTTCGATGCACTTCACGATCATTTCTAGGGGTGCACAAGGGTCGGTTTGGTCCGGTTCTGAGGTGAAACTGGAACCTAACCGTTCCTAACGGTTCCACAGTTTTTGGAACCGGAACCGGACCGTTAGCACCATAGAACCGAACCGGAACCGGACTGTGAAAAACGGTTCGATTTCGGATTAGTTCCGCGATTCTGGTTATCAAATGGTTGGTCAAAAGCTGGCATCCCTTTGGCTCTCACCTTGGCTGGTTTTCTCTTTTCCATTGTCATCAGAAGAAAAGCCCAATCATCTCAACAACATCAAATGAATGGTCTCGATGAAGAAGAAGTCGAAGAAGATCACTGCCTTCTACAAACTCAAGGTTCGGATTCTTTGAAAATCTCACAGACTCAATGTCAAGATGAAGCCAGGGAGGAGGAAATTAAACAAGTTGTTGGCAAAGATGGATCTGACTTGGAGGAAGAGATCGATGGCCTTAAGAACCAGGTCAATGCTCTTCAAGATAGGGAAGGAGAGCTCGAGGCACGTTTCCTTCATTATTGTAGCTTGCAGGAGTATGGTTCTGCTCTTAAAGAGCTCCAAAATGCTTTGGAATTGGAGATGACCCACATCGAATTCTTGGGTATGAAGGTCGAGGCCATGGGAGTGGAAAACCAAAGGCTCTAGGCTGTGGTGCTTGTTAAATTCAGCGACGCTATCTATCATGCAATATCCATTCAGCGACGCTTATATGAGATTTCTTAACGAATTTTCATTTTTAACTCTTAGGGCGGGTTTTAAGTTTAGGGAGTGCTTAAATTTGATCTAATGTATAGTGTAATGGGTAAGGAACTGCTTACAATGCCTAAACTCATTTCACCTACTGTCTATTGAGTGTCTTCACAATGTCATTTCAACTAAGGAAAATTATGGGAAAAATTCAAACTAGAAATTGAGTGGGCCTAACTGGAAATTGAGCGGGCCTAACTGGAAATTGAGCGGGCCAAACTGGTAATTGAGCGGGCCAAACTGGAAATTTAGTGTGACAAACTGGAAATTGAGTGGGCCATACTGGAAATTAAGCAGGCCTAACTGGAAATTAAGCGGGCCAAACTGAAAATTGTGAAATTGAGCGGGACTAACTGGAAATTGAGCATCATTCAAAGCATTCCTCAGAAGATCCATAAAGTATTCTTTTGAGACACCTTCATAGTTTAGTAGTGAAATTAAAGTCTTATTTAGGTACGTTTTCCTTGGCTGGTTGCTAAAAAAGGGGAATACAAAATGACATGCGTGGGGTTTGTATTCTCGATCGGACAAAGGGGAAATACAAAATGAATAAAATGGAGGCTTTTACTGGAAGGTGGACAGTCACAGAGTGTGGTTGCATGAAGCATGGAGCATGAAGGAAAGCAACATATATTCAGGTGAGGAAGCCGGGAAGCGTCTGTTTCAAAATGTTAGCAAGTATAAATGACTAGGAAGAGGGAGCGAGAGAGTGATTCCAAAGCTTGATTTGAGGTGAGAGTTTGCAATAATTTTCATCATGAATCTGCACAATAGGACATTCCAAAGCCCTTGTTAGAGTGAACTGGCAGAACAGGATTCATGTCTCCAATCCCAATTAGTTGGGATAAGTCTTAGATGTTGTTGATGAAATAAATAGCTGTTTTAATTAGTAAAATAGTCATCTTTGCATAATATATATACAAGAAAGTAAACATGTTCACGAGCAATGAAGTGCTGGTGGTATATGTATCCTGCAATTTGGGAGGTTGCTAGTTCAAATTTCTTTGTATGCTTATTGTGAAAAAGAATTGTTCTTAGGCTAGTGACTTGGTTTGGGACGTTGTGAGTCAACGAGTCGACTCAAAGAGTCACACTGAATCACATTTGAAATCAAATTCCCCACTGACTTCGCTTGCAATCTCGTCAAGTCGAGTCAATTCTGTCGAGTTTCAAGATGATTCACTAAGTTTTATAACTGTGGCAGCAATAGAAACTTTAGTCTCCTCAGCATTCAGATTGATGGTGTCTCCAAATTGTAATTAGTTACTTTCAAGTTAGACTTGAAAGGAACACAATCGGAATTTGAGGGTACTTCCTTATTATGAATGCTAGGAAACATATTAATTTTTGTCATTTCCTCTTGATTAAACTGGACTATGAGACACCGAGGAAATGAATTGATGGCAAGACAGGCATACTCTTTCAACTAAACAAATAAAACAAGAAAACCCAGTTGATCATGGATATAGATTGTAAGTTTAACATATTTTAAACTTGAAATTAGGCAGGGCAAACTAGAAGTTGAACAAAGCAAGCATGAAAGTTGAGCGACGGAAACATTTACACCCCAAAAAATTTAATTCATTATAAAATTTCCTAAAGTACAAATTGTGCGGGATATATACAACACTATATATAATACAACATTCCACAAAATTATCATTTTCATCTCATGCCTATGACTAGTATCATTTACAACTTACAACATTATATATAATACAACATTCCATAATCATACGCTATCAACTTCCTCCAATGTATAGTGAATTTTTGCATGTCTGTTCCCTCTAAGGTGCGACCGCTGCACAGTATATTGATGAATTTCATTACAAATATGCCATAGCCAAAACCTAGGTTGCCTCGCTCAATTTCTAGCTTCCCTCGCTCAATTCCTAGGTTGCCTCGCTCAATTGATAGGTTGCATTGCTCAAATGCTAGGTTCCCTTGCTCAATTTCTTGCTTTCCTCGCTCAATTCCTAGGTTACAATACGAAAAAAGCGTCCCATCAGTAGTACATTAATGGACAAATCTTCAGAGAATTTCCAGTTTGGCCTGCTCAATTTCCAGTTTGTCCCACTCAATTTTCAGTTTGGCCCGCTCAATTTCCAGTTTGTCTCGCTCAATTTTCAGTTTGTCTCGCTCAATTTTCAGTTTGGCCCGCTCAATTTTCATTTTGTCCTGCTCAATTTCCAGTAAATTCCCTTCACTTCATGGTCATTTCCATGCATTTCACGGTTAATTCACTTAACTTCACAGTCATTTCCACGCATTTCACGGTCATTTCTAGCGATTCCATTTAGATTCACGGTCATTTCGATGCACTTCACAGTCAAATCCTTTTACTTCAAGGTCATTTCCACGCATTTCACGTTCAATTCACTTCACTTCACGATCATTTTCATGCACTTCACGGTCAATTCCGGCTTAGAAGAAGCCGTGTATATATGAATTGGGCTAATGCTGCCAAAATCAAAGACACATTTGACACTTACAGAAACAAGTTGCAACAGGCAGCAATGACAGTCCAGGACTGGACAGAGGGATTGGAACAGAGCACATTGCAAAAAAGAGACTTCACCTCAAATTTGCATTTTAAAACTCAAGGGATATATTTACCTGTAAAGTATTTCTGCAGAGGTAGCTTTCAGGCATAACGACTTTGGCAAGATGTGATGGTTGATATATGTAGCATACAAGTAACTCAAATTAATCTGTAAGCACCAACTTAGATACATCATAATCCAGAAATTACCTTGATTTGATTACCAAACTAGCTAATTGGTGGACAAGTATCAGATGGTTAAATTTGAAAAATAAAATAAAAATCCAACTGTTCAACAAATAAGTTTAACCTGATCAAGGTTAAGATTGTTGAACCAATCTGATTTTCAGATTATAACCTCTATCTACTGTGGACCCCACAATTTGAATGGCATAATGAGATAATGCACGTTGCGTTTACAAATCTCTATCTCTAAGTGCATGTGCTCCATGCATCAAACTGTCCTAATTGTGGGGTCAGATTTCGACTTCAAATTCAATCCAAAATGGCGAATTCAGAGGTTTTGAAGAGGGACGAAGACATTCTTCCCCTTCCAATCTTTGGCCAAGAAAAGGGTATTGCCAATCTATTCTTTCATCCTCATATAATCTCATTTTCTTTTCCTCTCTTTTCATTATTTTCTATATTATTTTTTCATTGTTTTTTAATTCAATAGCAAGCATGTAGCATACTATGTATATAGGATCTACATCAATAGCATTATACAATGTAGTTTGATCTTGAATGGAATCTTCTTCCATAAATACTGCTTTGAGGTTTTTTTTTTTTTTTAACTAAGTTTCATGGATAGCGAGTTGAGTGGAGTGATCAATCTCAAAGAAAGCCTTTTCTGTGCAAGAATGTACTAAGCATGGCATATCTTGTGTGTGAGTGTTTTGTGGTTGGCCATTTGTTTGGCAACTGCTGTTCCATGATCCTACTTTGCTTGCTTGCCCTCACCCTTTCGACAATCTGCCATTTAAAGGCCAATCCCAAATCACTATGAGAAGGAATAAGATAATGATGATGCCGATGGTAGCGACAACGATCAAGAATAGCAAAGCACGGATAAAGACTAGGTTAGAAAGTCCCAATGAACCAAAACTAGGAGATTTTCCATCCAACCTGCCTTTTATTTTATTTTATTTTATCTATGCATACACTTGTGCCACTATATTCATGAAAGTCTGGGAAAACCTTAGAAGAGTCTAAAATCATGTTTTAATTCCCCATGTTTTTCACTCCCCGCCTAGAAGTTGGGGCAAGATTTATGACCAAAAGGAATTCATGGGAAATGTAAAACCAACCAAGAACTGATTTATTTTTTTATTTTTCCCAGAAACTAAGGAATTACTAAGCTGAGAAATGTAAAACTCAGCAACCAAAAATTTTCCTCACATAATGAATGTATTTTATTCCGGTCCACCATTCATCTTTTCAACTCATTTTCAAGCTTGAATCCAAAAATGAGGCAGATCCAAATCTAAGGTGGGCCACACCATAGTAAATTATGTAATTGAATCGCCACACCATTAAAAACTTATCATGGGCTACAAAAGTTTTGTATCAAACTAATATTTATGTTTTCCCTTCATTTAGGTCTTTATACCAATAGGTTTTAAAAAATGTACCAATAGGTTTTAAAAAATAAGGAGCTCTTTGCTGTGAAATATATAGAGAGAGGGCAGAAGGTCAGAGAGACCTCTTGGATTTCAAAAATTGCTCTTTCTTTGCTTTTCCCATCTAGGTTTTGTTTCTTGATGGTTGTGGCATTCATAATTCAAATTAAACCAACTAAATTTTGGAAACCACTATTTCTAAGTAACAGTCTGAAAATCAGAATAGTTGAGCAGTCCTAGCCCCTGATTCGTTGATGCTTGTTTGTTGAAACCATTGGATATTTTTCATTTTTTAGCCATTCCAATAAATTTCCACCAATCTGATAGATAATCAAATAAGCTTAACTTTTGGTTCTTCTTCTTCTTCTTCTTCTTTTTTCAATGCATCTTGATTTGGTTTTTATGTTGTGCAAGGTTGTTTGGAATGTTGTTCAAAAATCCACTATTGAAAATCCTAACTTCCAAGAATCTGTGCTGCCAAATGACTGCTTGGAAAAAACTGCTAAATGCAGCAATAGGAGGTTGGTTTTCTTAATTATGTTATTTGTTTTGTAGGAGATTTAGATTGGAATGTTGTTCGGCACGGTTGTTCATACTCTTATACTATCTTATCTTACATGGAGAACTGACTGGGACAATCAGGTAATTCAATTTCATTTATATTCTCTTTTCTTAATCAAGATTGATAAATGCATTTCCAATATGAACAAAATTTTCATCTTTTTATATGTTCTTGGTTTATGAATGACCACCTTAGTGCCCATTTCACAAAAATAAGAATAAAATCACCCTCATCAGAAGGTAGGCAACTGTTGGATCTTCAAATCAATCATGCCAAGAGCCCACCCACCATCTAACAGCCAAGTGAAGGGAATTGACCGTGAAGTGCATCGAAATGACCGTGAATCTAAACGGAATCACTGGAAATGATCATGAAAGGAAGCGAATTGACCATGAAGTGCATGGAAATGACCGTGAAGTGAAGGGAATTAATTGACCATAAAGTGCATGAAAATGACCGTGAATCTAAACGGAATCGCCAGAATTGACTGTAAAATGCATGAAAATGACCGTGAAGTGAAGCGAATTGAACGTGAAATGCGTGGAAATGACTATGAAGTGAAGGGAATTGACAGTGAAGTGCATTGAAATGACTGTGAATCTAAACAAAATCGCTAGAAATGATCATGAAATGCATGGAAATGACCATGAAGGTAGGTGAATTGACCGTGAAATGCATGGAACTGACCGTGAAGTGAAGGGAATTTACTGAAAATTGAGTGGGCAAAACTAGAAATTGAGCGGGACAAACCAAAATTGAGCTGGACAAATTGGAAATTGAGCGGGCCAAACTGAAAATTGAGGGGGACAAATTGGAAATTGAGGGGGATAATTTCCAGTTTGGCCCGCTCAATTTTTCTCGACTCAATTTCCAATGAGCGGGTCAAACTGGAAATTGAGCGGGCCAAACTAGAAATTGAATAGGCCAAATTAGAAATTGAGCGGGCCAAATTGGAAATTAAGGGGGACAAACTGAAAGTTGAGCGGGCCAAACTGGAAATTGAGCAGGACAAACTGAAAATTGAGCGGGCCAAACTGAAAATTGAGGGGGACAATTTTCAGTTTGGCCCGCTCAATTTCCAGTTTGGCCCGCTCAATTTCCAGTTTGTCCCGCTCAATTTCCAGTAAATTCCCTTCACTTCACGGTCAATTCACTTAACTTCACGGTCATTTCCACGCATTTCACGGTCATTTCTATCGATTCCGTTTAGATTCACGATCATTTCGATGCACTTCACGGTCATTTCTAGGGGTGCACACGGGTCGGTTTGGTCCGATTCTGGGGTGAAACTAGAACCGAACCGTTCCTAATGGTTCCATAGTTTTTGGAGCCGGAACTGGACTGTTAACACCATAGAACCGAACCGGAACAGGACCGTGAAAAACGGTTCGGTTCCAGATCGGTTCCGTTGTTCTAGTTATCAAATGGTTGGTCAAAAGCTGGCATCCCTTTGGCTCTCACCTTGGTTGGTTTTCTCTTCTCCATTGTCATCAGAAGAAATGCCCAATCACCTCAACAACATCAAATGAATGGTCTTGATGAAGAAGAAATCGAAGAAGATCACTACCTTTTACAAACTCAAGGTTCGGATTCTTTGAAAATCTCACAGACTCAATGTCAAGATGAAGCCAGGGAGGAGGAAATCAGACAAGTCGTTGGTAAAGACGGATCTAACATGGAGGAAGAGATTGATGGCCTTAAGAACCAGGTCAATGCTCTTCAAGATAGGGAAGGAGAGCTCGAGGCACGTTTCCTTCATTATTGTAGCTTGCAGGAGTATGGTTCTGCTCTTAAAGAGCTCCAAAACACTTTGGAATTGGAGATGGCCCACATCGAATTCTTGGGTATGAAGGTCGAGGCCATGGGAGCGGAAAACCAGAGGCTCCAGGCTATGGTAGCTGAATACCCAGGAGTCATTGAGGCGCTTGTGTTAGCGAAATTGGAGGTGAACTTGCTTCAGGGAAGGACGAAGAAACTTTCGAAGAGGAATAGGGAAGGGGCGCATGTTCTACATTAGTACGCTTCGGTTTTTTTTTTTTTTTTTTTTAAATATTTTAAACGAATGCTCGGATCCACGGTTCGGATCTACGGTTCTAGCACGGTTCGGTTCAACGGTTCGGTTCGGTTCTAAATGGCAGTAAACCGGAACCGATCCGTAATCAACGGTTTTGGAAACTTGGGAACCGGAACCGGACCGTTAGCATCCTAGAACCGGACCAAACCGGACCGATCTAACGGTTTCGGTCCGGTTACACGGATCCAACGGTTCGATGTGCACCCCTAGTCATTTCTATGTATTTCACATTCAATTCGCTTCACTTCACGGTCATTTTCATGTATTTCATGGTCAATTCCGGCAATTCCGCTTAGATTCACAGTCATTTCCATGCACTTCACAGTCAATTCCCTTCATTTCACGGTCATTTCAATGCATTTCATGGTCAATTCGCTTCATTTCACGGTCATTTCCATGCATTTCATGGTCATTTGCAGCGATTCTGTTTAGATTCACGGTCATTTCTATGCACTTCACGGTCATTTTCACGCATTTCATGGTCAATTTGCTTAACTTCACGGTCATTTTCATGCATTTCACGGTCAATTCTGACGATTCCATTTAGATTCACGGTCATTTCGATGCACTTCACGGTCAATTCCCTTCACTTCACGGTCATTTCCATGCATTTGACGGTCAATCCCGGCGATTTTGTTTCCAAGTTTTTTCAGGCTGGTGTTTGTATGGCCCAACCTCAAGACTAAACCCGATACATCCTGCCCAAGCCCAACCCAATGTTGGGTGGGTCACAGGTTGGTCGGGTTCAACCCGCCCAACTTTCAGCCCTAAAATCATATATGGTACGTCAAGTAACTAATTTTGGTTTAGAAGATATTCTTGTTATATGAATAAAGAAAGAAATGAAAAAGGAGAGAATTTTTTTTTATATGCTTATATATACATATTTATATAAATATGTGTTAGAGAAAAATGTAGGTAGAATAAAATTCTAAATGTAAAAAATAATAATAATAATAATAAAAAAAATTAAAAGGAAAAGTATACAGGATACGGCTATAGCTACATTTATAATCCGTAGCCATAGCCTCTTGTTTAAATGGGGACCAATCGCGGATTCCGCGATCCATCCCCAAATCCCATAGCAACCTGCGGTGGAATCGCGGAATCCGCGATGAATAGCACATTTTGTTTTTTTTTTTTTTTTTTGTTTATTTATTTATTTATTTATTATTCTATGAAATTTTCATTGCTTCTATGGGCCCCACCATGAGGTCTGTGTTATATCCAAACCGTCCATCTATTTGGCGAGCTCATATTAAGGCTTGAGATGAAAAATAAGACAGATCTAACTATCAAGTGGACCACACTGTAAAAGGCAGTGGTGATTTGAACGTCTACCATTGAAACCCTTTTAGGGGTTACAGAAGTTTTGGATCATTAAGAAATTTGTTTTTCCTTTTCATCCAGGCCTTTGTGACCTTATGAATAGATTGGATGGAAAATAAATTTTATGGTGGGCCTACAAAATTTTTAATGGTGAAAATCAATTTCACCGCTGCTCTTTGTGGTGTGGTCCAGTTGATCTTTGGATATTAATTTTTTTTTTTGGATAATGCTCCGAAATGATCTCGAAATATGGATGAACATTGTGGATATAATAAATATAGAGCTGTGGGGCCATGTAACTTTGATCTCTTTTAAGCCGTTCGTACAACTCTCAGTTGGAGGAGCGTCCGCGCTCGTCTTCGCAGTGGAAAGGAGGGGTAGTTTCGTCCTCAAAGTCGCTGTCCGCACGTGCTAGTCTAAGTTGGTAACCTACGTTTGTATTCCTACATAAAAACCGCTGGATAAAAGGTTTTGTCTACAGTGGTCATTTTCTCCTAAAAACTCTGGTCTGCGTTTGGCAGATTTGCTAAAGCGGTATTATATAGTACAGTATGTTCAGGATCTAAGCTTGTAGAAGTGGGGTATATGGTTCAGTGATCCAAACGGTTGGGATGATGGGTCTTATAGTGGATGGCCCATGCACCAAAAATTCCTCAGATTGAAGTATCCTAGCCACAGAATGTTTTCCTTTTCTAGATTGAATGTGAACCTTTGTTGTGTTTTGTTTCTTAACCGTTTGGGCTGCCTATATAAGGAATGGGACGTCTCCAGTGTGGGGAATTCTTGGTACACGTGCCGTCCACAGTGAGTTCCATCTGAGCAACGGTCTGGATGATGGAGTCATGGGCCGTACTTGTACCAACCACACTTAAAATATCCCCATAGATCGCACTGGGACTCGAATTCTCTCTAAGGTAGTTGCGAGCCTTATGCGTTAGACTTGCAGAGGACACGAATTACCTACAGCATGGAGATAGAGCAAAGCTTGGTCATAAGTGTGCCTGGTCGTCGGTTAAGCAAACTGTTGAGTGCGATATTAAAAGATTTGCAAAGGTTAGGAATATTTTTTTAATCAGTTCTATTTTTTATTGAAAATTAAGATTTTTAAAGGTACAACAATTATAATTTTTTTTTTTTTTTTTTAATTTTATTTTTTATTTTTTATTTTTTATTTTTTACACACGCACGCACAACGCACACACTCAGGCCATTGTGGGACTTCACCACCTACTCTAACCCTGGACCGGGTGTTGAAACTCCTGAGAGTCTATCACCCGAGCAAGAGTAAGGGTCCAGGTACAACAATTACATGACTGAGAAGAAATATAACCGAAAAGTGGATGTAAAAATGCGAGTACTTAACAGTTACAAACTCTAATCTCCAAGCCACGTTATCGGTACACTTCTTCGGAGATTTGCTCAGCAATGAAATGTCTTCATATATTCAATGGATCACATGAAGATATTATGCATGCCATGTGGCCACATCTACACCATTCATTTCGGATTGTTAAATCTTCTCCAAACACTGCTCTCCCCCCATTTTTCTTCTTAGCTAAGAATGGAGAGAAACGTAAAATAATTTTTAAAAGTATTTATTGCCAAGTTGCGTGGCATGACCTCCATTTGTTCATTTATCGAATGACGTCTATGCCACTTCATTCTCTTTTGAATTTCAACCACGTGATCATTGGAAACTGTAACGCCTTGAAAACCGGGGGTCGAGTATAACTCAACTCCCGAGTTCCAACGCATCACTTATGCAACATAATTAATGATGATTAAATGTTGTCTGTGTTAGAGCAATAAACATGAGTGAGATTATACTAAAACAGTAATTCATACTCCAGATCATTTGTATAAAAGCAAGCGGAAGACTGAACTGTATATATATGTATGTAAAGAAACAAAATCATTTCATTCTCCAGAGTATGAATCCATCTGAGTCACCATATACATGTCTGTTTTATAAACAAAATGTCAAAAATAAAACTAAGTAACAATCCCTATAAAACTCATCGATCCTGGCAACCTAGTCGAAGCCGCCTTGAGTACTGCATATAGGAGAACTCCTCCTGGTCCTCATCATAATCAGGCTCCGCCCTGAGTTATCGGCTCACCTAAACCTGAGACAGAGTCTGGTTGGTGTGCGCAATACCGTCCCGTAACGTGGGAGTAAGTAGCTAACTCAGTGGAACAATAAAGCATAGGTTAACATGTTATCAATACAGTCAAGCAGTAATGATAAAGCAGTAAAATCGAACACTCCAATTACTCTTACTAATGCAAGTATGAATGCAGGTATGATGGATGCCCTCACCACACCCTCCCTCGTGCGATACCATCTTACGATCATGGCATGCTTTCATTCCTCAGTGTTCCATATCTTCCAGGCACATGCAATGCATGATGAGCATGATTACCGAGTTTTTATTAGTCCATTTCAAACAGCAGGATTGGAAAACTAAGGTACCTCCCTTGTATCATTCCCAAACATGATCCATTCTAGGGTCGTCAGTCCTAGTTAATATCAGACGATGGTGTATTTTCTAGGTCACCGCAAAGGTACATGCCAGTGCATTACGCACAAAGGTTACACCACTCCCCATCACCTCTTAAAAGATTCATCACTATACGTAAATGAGCCTAGTTCATACTCTATATAACGCGCAAACCCTAAGGCGCACCGCGATTTGAGTATGCTCGAGGTCACTACAAAGGGACGCTGTGGTTGTTACACACAAAGGTTGCACCGCTCCCCCATCACCTTATCAATGTAGGCCGACAGCACGAATATAGTGTCCCATACCACCATAATCGGCTCACGAGTTTGGTTGCTCACTGGTCACTACGGAGAGGCACGTGGCCCCAGCGTAGGCCGACAGTTCGACCACGGTGTCCCATACCACCATGCCCGGCTCATGAGTCTTAGCGGATCGAGGTACCATGGTTAACGGGATTCTCACTGGTAAGTTTGGTACGCTAGGTTAAAGCATTAGCGACCAAACATGGTGAACATACACAAGACACACGGGTTACTTGATGTGCTCGGCTAGCTCGAGTGCACAACAAGTTGAGCGATATGAAGCGCAGAAGCACTTCGTGTGGCCAACCACTATCGCCAACCGAAGTACGATACAGGTTTGCCAAACACATCATATGTGGCGAGATGAATCTCAACCACGATCTCAAGTCTGGTACCGAATATCTGGACTATGGACATAGTCCCAAACTCAATCAATTCTCAACCATAGCATGTGGAGTAAAGCATGATAAATAAAGTAATTCAAGCACACTAGCAAGCATGTCATAAAGCATATTATAAAGCATATTATGAAACAAGTTACAAAGCATATTAAAAAGCATGTTATAGAGCACTATACAAATAGGGGTATAAACACATATATTTCATAAGTGAGTGGTTAGAGTAAACAACCACATGGAGAGAATCATACATGTCTCTAAGGTAGTTGAGAACCTCATCTCAGCACCGACCTAAGGCACTAACATCTAAGCACTTACTCCCACAAGCAATTACACAAACACTTAGAGTGCACTATTTCAACATACATGACGTATGTTAGTAAAATATGTATTAGGGCTGTCCTTTCACCAAACTAGTATTTTATTCGTATATATCATATTCACACAGCAAATAATCATAACAATTGCATCTCCAAAAGTTATACATATGCGGTATTTTCTAGAATACTCAATTACAACATACATAGTGTATATAAGCAAACATGTATTACGGCGATTCCTTTCGCCAAATAAGTATTTTATCCATATACTATATAATCATACAACAATTAATCATGGCAAACACATTTCCAAAATTTGTACGCATACGGTATTTCTACGTATACCTAGAGTATGTAAAATTCCATATTTTGCATCTTTAAGCGAAACAGGAAATGGAAAGCACTTTGTACATGTGCAAATACATGCAGATCATGAATCTATCATTATCTGACATTGAAAGCATTGAAAACCGTAACCTATACGCCTAAAGTCCTCACCTTACACCTTAGGATTGCAACGAATCAGCTAGGTTCGTTAAAGCTTCCGTATCCTACTTAATTTGTAGCCTAAAGAGCGAAACCGATTAGCTATTTCATAACCTATAACCTTCACACTCTTAAATAGATCTAGGGTTAGGATTTCTTACCTTAAAACAGAGTCGATATCGCTGGAAAAACGGTAAGGAAGGGGTGGTGCAGCCCGAGTGGTGGTTGGAAATGGTAGGGGGGAGTTTCTCCCACAACTCTCAAGCTTTCTCTCACTTTTCCTCTCTTCTCCTTAGGGTTTTATCCCAAATTCGTATGGCTGTGAGAGGGGCTACCCTAAGGTCCTTATATATCCTAAAAACTCTCCGGAATAGACTTATGTTCAAAGTATACTTAAGTTATAAGCAAATCGGCATTAATTCAGCTCAAAAGAGGGTTTCTGGCAGCCCTCCTTGAGTCAAACGTCGGACTTAAGCTCTCTAACCTTGGATCTATGTGGGGTTATGTTTTCGTCTCGGTCGGAATCCTAGATCACGCGTGGCGAACCATTTTCAGTTCAACGGTCAGTGGGCCTCGATCCGAAATTTCAAGTACATGCAAATGTTCCTAAAATTTTTCCTGATCCGAGGGTGTATTTGGGTCAGATTCTGACGGTTTGGTTGCTTATAAAATATACGCACGCGATAGGTGCCAGATCACTATTCAAGATTTTTATTTTGTAAAGAAAACAGGAGTTTTCACACTCCCTCGCTTCGGACTCGAGCGAACGGCCGTGGGACATCGTCTGGACTTGATTTCCGAGATGGTTGTCGAGCCTAGTGAGGCGGTCCTAAGTCCTTAACCTCGTATTATTCAGACTCCTGATGTGCGTTCCAGACCTGATACGGAATTTCAATTCGTTCCCGAGAGCAGTCGGGTAATGAGTTTGATCCTAGACTTTACGGTAACCTAGCGTCAATGATTCTACAAGTTTTGGGTCTTGCAGATCGTATTTAAAGCGATTCCAACGGATTTCATGGCTAATCTAGTTTAGCACTTAATTAACTTTTTTAAATTTCTAAAGGATTTAATCCTAGGTGATTTCTGGTCGAGGTGATACTCGAGCCCTTGTACGGAAATTTACGGGTCGTTACAGAAACAATATGTCGTATCTCTGCGGCAGCTTTTGCCTCAAGAATCTCCTTGTCATTATTCGGTAATTAAATGTCTACTCGTCTTCCTTATTCTTCTTTTACAATTTGAATCCTCTCAACCCTATCTCTACTAGTCGGTATTGCTCTCAAGAAATCTTCCGTTGTATCTTCTTCTTCATCATCTCATCTGCTCTCTTTATTGGAGTCACTTAGGTCTTCTTCCTGATCAGAGGCAATTTTCATATCTGAGTCTGAGACTTTCGATTTCAGTCTCTTCTAGAGCCATGCTTTTCTTCCTCCTACCTCGGATTTCTCCGATATATCTCCACATTATCCGACCGATGAGAATGAATCCTTCCTGGCAAACCATGAGTCCATCGAATGGAAGTACTAGTGTGACGCCCCGGGTTCTCGAAACCCAAGTATATAACTCATTTTCCGAAAACCCGAGTGTTAACCTTTAAAGATATCCAATATATATTTCACGTGCATTTTTTTTTCTTTTCATTATGTTTTCTTCTTCGGAGTTGGTAGTTTAGATGAAAGGAAATAAATTAAGCATAAAGGAAATCTTGCATTTACAGTCAAAGTATACGAGCGGCTGCCCATATAGCTTATACAAACTAATGTCTCATACTAATAAATACATGAATGAACAATTTAATACATGAAACAAAATAAAATGCAACTAGTCTTGAGCTGTAAGATCATGTAGGTTCTCTTGACAGATACGACCATGCATCCCTGATAATCATACCCTGCACCTCGTTAATCTGATCATGAATATTGTTTAAGGTACCTATGCTACATGTATGATTATATATTCTATGAATGAGTGGTCAGGTCAGTGTGAATTTCCCTCAAGATTACACACCACCGCATTAGTTAAGCATAGTTGTAAACGAAAAGGCATTCAAAATAATACACGATGCAATCTTATTAAATGCATGAATGCGTGAGTGCACATCAACTGAGGATGGTCATCCAGTTGACTTTTGGGCAAAACCCATGCATGTGGCCGGTCACCAGGAAAGTACATCCCGTACATGCATAGTGCCAAACTCACTAAAAGTGGGTCGATAGTCGATGGTTTAGGAATTAGCGAAACGATACCACGACTAAAGGCATGTGCTACAACATCCAGAATTAGCCACTTATCATCACCTGTATGTTATGAATGCATGATTAGCTCAACCATTATTATTCTATTTGCAACCAGCCAATTTAAGATAGCTCAAAGGTCACTACGAGGGGTTTATCACCCAGCGTAGGCCGACAACTCGGGCATAGTATCACATTTCCACCATCCCCGGCTCATGAGACTTCTACCTTAGGATGTTTAATGGAAGCCCATCGACTAGTGGTTAATTAAATTCAATATGTGGGAATCACCAATGCATGGTTATATGTGAATGAACCATCGAAGCTACATAAGCAAATATCAAATCATGGGACAAATATCAAGTCGAAGCGATAAAAGGTCGCACGAAGTAAATACTGAATTGAAATGGTAAAGAGGTTGCGTGGGACAATGTTAAATCAAGGCGATAAAAGATCATCCTCAAAGTCACATAGACATAACAACCTATGGATGATAAACCCATGTTAATGTTCCACCACTAAAGGTAACCTCCAAATCGAGGGTCCATTTTTAACACATTCCATCCCGTTACATCCTAAGTGTGGGCTCACATACACAAGTGAAATTTTCCACTAGTTGATGTAGTGAATTTAATTCTATAAGCGACTTGCAAACAATTCATCGTCATGCGAAGGTGTATGGATACAACATGCAAGATATGTGTTGATAATAAAATTCTTAGCTACCACAAGAGATTGTGAATCAAAAGCATAAGCTATCAATGGAAACTTAGAATGTAAGATTTAATGACTATTGCATGTGAACATGATTTACAAGCTATCAATTAAAGTAGAAACTTAGCATGTATGGTTTAATGACTATTGCATGTGAACATGGTTTATAAGTTATCGACTATAGATCATATGTAAGCTGTTCATTATGATTCGGTAACTAGTGTAAGTGATCTTGAGTTCTAAGCTAGTAATCGTAATTCAAACAGAAACTATCCTTGGACTAATTTGGAAATAGAAAGCTTAAGGGGAAGAAGTCATCACTTTATGAGTCGAATTAACCCAATGTTACTAGGAAGTGTGTGTGCCTGTAGATTTGAATCCTACCATGAATTGTAAGTTGTCTGGTTAGATCAATGTTTTACAAACTATATACGGTTAGGATCAACGTTAGGGTCTTAATTATGTTATGTAATTAACTTCAACCTACAATCTAAACTAAGGTTAGGGTTTTGAGAAAGGCAAGCTTCATATGTACAATATCTAATTAAATAATCAAATTTAAATTATACACGAGTGTAGAGAGTTAATACCTCAGTGGAAGTTCGATGCGGCCCAACTCAATGTGGAGCAAGTTAGCCCAGGAGGATGGGTAGGATCAATGATCCGATTCAACCGAGTCAACTCGATGACTCCCTCCCTCTACTTCTTCTTCCTTCCTTTATCTCTCTTTCCTCTTCTTCTTTTTTTGCTTCTTTACATTCTTTCTTTCTTCTTATAACGTCTAACAAGCCTCTAACTCAGACGAACTGTCTCGGCAGCGAGTCAGCTCACACTCCAACCCAAACTCTCCCTCTTTCTCTCTCTCCCTCTATTTTCCCTCTGCTGGAGAACTTCCAGCGGGCCCAGACTTGAACCAGGTCATCCCCAATCTGTCCTGACTCACCACACATGTCTTGACTCACTGGCTGGACTCGACAGTGAGTCAGGTAGTGACTTATTGCAGCTCCACGTTGCAATGCCTCTCCCTCTCTCATTCGTTTGTCTTCCTTTCTATCTTTCTTTTTCTTCCTTCTACTTCCACTGCTGGAAATGCCCAACAAGAACCTGGACTGGACCAGACCTGACGACTCAGCCGAGTCGAGTCCAGTTGACTCGACAGCAAGTGCAGTGCGACCCACGCACGCACTCACTCTCTCTTTCTTCTTCTTATTCTCTTTCTTCTCTTTCTTCTCTTTTCTTTCCATTTTTTACCACGTCCAGACAGCGTCTGTTCATGACCAGACCTGTTTGTCTCGAACTCGGACGAGACCCGACTCGAGCGTGAGTGCAGTAGTCGACTTGCACCATTGATGCCTCCTCTCTTCCCTCACCATTTACTTCTTGTTTCTCCTCCTTCCATCCAATTCTAATCTGAGGTTGAACCAGCTTAGAACTGCAACAACTCAGTGAGATGTAACGATGATCAAGCATGGAGTTTTGGCGACGAAGATGAAATGGGTGGTAATGGTGGATTGCAAATGGGGGCTTATTTCTTTGAAACGCCAATGTTGGACAATCAAGACCTATCCAAGGAAGCTCGTGGATGCTTGAAATCGAAGCTCTAAAGGGGTTTCTTCGGTGGGTTCGAAAGGAGAAGCTTACGGCTAGTTTGTCTTAGCTGCCACGAGAATCGTGAGAGAGATCCGTTGCCTCACGACCCTCTTTCTTATATGATGCCCTAAATGCTCTCAAGACTGTTGGATTGAGATTAAACGGTCGGGGTTTGATCTACTTGAAACCGCCTCCAAGCACAGACGAAAACGCCAAAACCGGCCGTGGTTTTGTTCTTTCATGGGAGAAAGCCCTAGGTCGGAGGGTTTGGATTCTCCCAAATGGAGGGCTGAGATCGTGAGAATCCTCTGCACAACGATCTCTAGGCTGGCAGCAGAACGGTGTGGTTTCCATTTTCAAAAATTTCCACAACACACACCCTTGCTTGTGCTGAAGTCTGTGTGAACGCACGTAGGTCTCATCGTGCGGGATGAGTTGGGTTCTGGTAAGCTCCACCCCCTTAATCAGATAGACGGTTCAGATCCTCCATTTAGATGGTAAAGGTGGGTCATAGCTCGACGCTAATGGCGTCTCGTTCAAATGCCCTACAAACGGGGAAAGGAAAAGAAGAGGAATTTCTTTCTTCTTTCGGGTTTGACGAGTCAAACCAACTTGACTGCTTGGTGCATTGTGGGTGTACCACTCCTGGAGCACACACACAAATTGTGTGGGGCCCATAGCGATGCCCTGAGAAATCCACTCCATTCATAAGACTCCATAGGCCTAGCTGGGTCATTTGACCGAAGATGCTGCAAACTCGAAGCTTAGGTGAGCCATACTAATTGAATTAAGGTCTTTTAGTTGCCGATTACATCAATCCGATGGTCGAATCGATCCCAATCTGACCATCAATGGTTAGAAGGTCATAATGGGTCATTTATATGTTCAATACTAGTTACCATCCAAATAATAATATTAATATTAATATTATTGTATTTTTTTATTATTACATGTGTGTGTGTGTGTGTATAGTCATGTTGTAGTCCCACTCTGTAGGTTATTAGGACTATCTATCTCATGATTCTATATTATTAAATATTTAACCATTATTACTATTATTATTACCTATACATTGTTATTTATTTATCTTTTTATTATACCTATATGTAAGAAGTGGAGCTACTCATTATGTGTCATTCAACTACATACCCTAATATTAGACTTATTTTGCATTAAAGTGAGCCACACTACATGAATCTCTAATTACCAAATCATGGTTTACTGAGCATTCAAACAATCCAACGATTGGTTTGACTAACATTTAATTATTAATAACCCTTGGGATCTTAAAGAGAATTTAGGTATTTTTATCTGAACTTAGGTGCACCTGAATAGTTAATATTACAATCTATTAGTCAGAATCACACGATCTAGTGTTAGATTGTTGAACAAGATGTCATAGACTTAATAAATAGCGGATCTGGCGATTCAGATTTCCAAATCTAAGATAAATGATTGGATTGATCTATCCAGGAGATGGAAACCTTGAAAATAGATTTCTACATCAATGTGGAGGTCCATCTTGAATAACAACGGATGGATAGCTTGATACATGGGTAGTGATTACTTCCAACGGTTGAATTTAGACTAGAATGTACATAGATGTTTGAATAAGTTAGGTTTGTATTTATACTAAGTTAGGGTACACGGTAACACCCGAGTACTGAAAAGTACGGGGTGTTACAACTAGTGTCCCAAAACGCTTCCCAGACTATGGCCAAATCTTTCTAAGGACTGGTTTAATTGGTACACATGGGTCAAGCGCAACTACATTCCTCTGTGGGTAGACATCAGCATTGTGGAATGCATACATTTGTCCACCTACAACATCAAACCCAATCATGCTCTTCTAATCGCAACGACTAGTTTTTGGAGTGGTTCGATAAATTCTTTCAATTTTAGATGTGGTCCAATGAGTCTGATTGTCCTAGATATTTATGCCTTAACATGCCTTCCACCTATTGGGTTTAAGTTACTCAGGGTACCATTCTAGCAAACCTAGTAAACTACTTTTGACATTTTCATCCATTTATTGTATAATAATTATATGGAGAAGGAAGCCTAGACCGAGAGTGAGGTCACTCATTAGAAGGATTGTGCATTTATCCTGATGTGGGTTTGTCATTTTTGTTTTACGTGTCAAAGTCGATCAACCGACAAAAGAGTATGCCAGTTTGGTCGAAGCTTTGGTTACTAGTGAACCGATAGCGTTGGCTCCCTTCCTTCTCTCTCAACTATATTGACCTCTCATCTGAAGGTCTCTATGCCAATATTCTCCTAATCTTATCAAAGAAATTGATAAACCAATTGATCGATTTATGTCTTATGCTCAATGACACGTTTCCATGTCGGTCAAACCCATTGATTCCGGCAGTAACCTAAATTTTTTCTTCTCTCTCCCACTTGATCAACATGGTAATTCATTTCATCCATTTTGAGGAGATATATCAATCTTGCTTGGTTTATTGATAAGAAATTTGATCCGGTCTACCCAATTATAGTCAAAGTTCGTCGTAATAACTGGGCTAGCTACTTGCTAGTTTAAGATATCCCAGTTGATGGTGTAGATATAAATTGAGGGAAAAGTACTAAGAACAACGTAGAGATATACTCTTCCAACTTCCTTGCTCATCAATTCGACTATGGCTAATCCATTCCATTTCCTACATGCCAGCTTTCTCTCAACCAACCTCCCTACGAGTGTTGTCACATTAAATTCATCGAAGAGATAACAACTGCTCTCTTGAACTAGACCAACCTATATAAGAAGTTCAATTTAGATTTTATACCACTCTATACTTCTTTGACCAATTCCTTTAAGTCTTGGTAGTCCTTTTACTATGGACATAGATGGACTTGGTTTGTCTAATCAGTTATTGATAAGCTTTTGCCTCCTCCTTAGTCTCCCAAGATCCAACCCGCTCAGGCATCCTCATTTAACCCTCCACTCCAATAGAAAGGAGCTAGATCTTCAACCAAAGGGTCTGCTCAATTGGCCAGTGAATCTCAGTCACCGTAGACATAGGACGAATAGGAAGGAAAAAAGTGAAAACATGAAATTGCACATGGGATTAGTCTACTATGGCATGTGGAAGCTTGATAGATCTTAGAATGGTGGATATGTTCTAGAGGAGGGTGAATAGGATCACTTAGAAATTCTACTATTAAAACACAATTGCCTACTTAAACTAATATACTAATTTAAACTAAGAAGACAATTAACACTCAGGCTTCCAAGCCAAAGTGGGTCTAATTAGATAGACTATAAATGATGTAACAATTAAGCAACTAGTATATAAATTAAGTTAGTAATATTATAAGTGGGATGTGTTGACTATTCAACTCTTAGCATACATCTAATTATATATACACTTAATTCAGTAAATTAACTTCACAAGTATAATTAGAAATGTGCTAAAATGACAAGCTCAAATACAAGCATGTAAGTGGTTCGATTTCCCTACTTCACTCGTAGCGAATGCACTCTCCTCGAGTGTATCGGTATTCACTCACCTCTAAACTTATCATCCGTACATAAGGACCTAAACACAGTACTCTCCCGTGTTAGAGGCACAATTTTCACCCATGTTGGTGGCTCCTACAGAGACTAGTTGGTTTTCTATTGGCTAACTAACAACCACTAGTGGTCCTATTCTAAGGACTTATGTTCACTCCCGCTAGAGGCTTCCTATGAAGACTAACACATACACACTCATGTCCGGTGAATTCGGACCTATGCAAGAGCATATGTCTTAGATAAGAACCTATTGAGCTTGGGTCACAAATACTTACACTCAATCCTATACAAGGAAAGAGTGTATAGACTCTAAACTGACAACCTTATCGATTAAGCCCTGTTGATGTGCCGTGCTTGGGTTGGTTGATTGTTTCTCTCCTATGCTTCAATCAACTCCTCTTGTGCTCTCCCAATCGTTAATGATAATGCTTTAGCTTCCATAATCAATCACCTTGCATATGATGCTCTAAAAGGTGACCAAGGTGATGAGAGGTTGGTTGAATCTCATACAACTTATGAGAAGGTTATAATTCTTAAGGATTCACCTAGATGGGTAATCTAGAGAGTTTAGACAATGATTTAACTATATACATAGTGTCTAATCTCTAGACAGGTGAGAGTTCATCCAATACTTCAAATATGAGAATGGAATGCTCACTAGAGTGAAAGATCATAAGAATATTAGCATGAAACTCTTTGAAATATGGTATAGGATGTGTGGTATGAGTGGGAAAACACCTAGCCTTTAAGTGCACAAAAAACATATCAAATTGACTAAGAATTGAATGCCTATTTTATAGAGTTCATGTTGCAATGGCTAGTTAACGGCTTTGTCGATATAATCGAATGACCCTCCAATGTCATCGAAGGTCCTTCAATTAGATCGAATTGTCCCTTGATCCCATTGAGAAATTCCAATTTTTTTTATAAGATTGCTGGACTGTTTCTTCGATCATATCGAGTGGTCCTTCAATGCTATCGAGACCCATCGACATTGATAGCTTGTCGATGGGATTAAAGACCATATGAAAATTGTTGTTTTAGGTAGTTTGATTTATAACAACTTAATACCTCTAAAGTTGATCGAACCCAAGGGATAATAACCTTAAGTGTAGGGCTGTGATGTAGTTTAACTTAGTGAGACCGAGATCGAATCCTTAAGGACTTATATAGGTATGTTCTCAAAATAATATAGAACTAGAACTAAAACTAGAACTAACTATTGAATTTAAATTAGAGTAAAAAATAATGAAAATCTAATTATTGTAGAAAAAAGATCAATAAAACAAAACACTATAACACTAAAGATCCACTTCTAGTCATTCTTAATGCCCAATTTACTTTATTCAATTAGATAACACAATTGAAATCAAAGACCTATCATATCTAGCCAGATAATAGAGCGGTTGATTCAAAATTAAAAAAACCAAAATAGATTTGAACTTTAATTAATTCAGTTCCCACATGAAGTTCCAAGTTATTGATCACAAGGAATCTAAAGTATCCATCGTACCCATAGTCTACAATAAATCCATAAATTTTATAGATCAATCCCTTGTAAAATAGATAAGCCAACAATTTAAGCATTCTTGAGCATCCAAAGTGCTAAGAGTCGACAACGGATTAAAGTAAACTAAAACTAAAGCTTTCTTCAAACTAAAATAAATGAATTGTTCAACATTCAAACCATAAAAATTAAATCAAACTAAACTAGAACATTAAAAATAATTAAAAACTTCACCTCTTAGCGCTAGCTAAGAGATTTAGCCAACCATTGTCATAGCTGAACTAAGCTTAAATAAAAACATGAAAAATAAATTAGAACTGAAAGATTGAAGAAGAAGAGAGGCTCCGTAGAAGCCCCGCCACCTCTTGCTCTTTCCCCTAAACCCTAATTCGTGTTTAGAATGACTTAGAACACCCCTTTAAATAAGAAAATTTTGCACTGACTTTGCACCAATTTTAATTTTTCGGACTTGACGCTTCGGTCGCACCGATTATCACCTTTGGTTGCACCAAATCTAGTTGAACATACCTCCGGCTGCCGCCAAAATTCTTAAAAAACTGTACTGAACTCTCTGTATCCTTTAAGTCGCACAGAGCCTACCTTTAATGGTATCGAACATCACTTCGGTTGTACCTAATAGTCGAACCAAATTTACTCTGAAACTATTATTTGTTTCTACTCTATCTTTGACACTTTTGGTCGGACCGAACATACCTCAGGTGGGACTGAATAGTCTATTAATTCTGTTATTTGATTGTGATTTTCCAGAATTATCTCCATTTTTAGCTAGATATTTGGCGTGTGAATGCTTCAATATTATTATTCAAACATCCAATCCTTCACTTGATCATTCTTATAGCTTTAAATTATTACTTTGATCGTCATTTTCATCTTCGCTCTCCAAATCACCTCACATATAAAAACACACATAATTAGATCATCTTAATACATCTATGCATACAAACCCAATGCACACTTGTGGGTAAATATACAATATTTTACATTCATTAAAAACCTATCTAATTATGATCAAATCAGGATCCTAAGGCTATGTGATGATCAAATGAGGTTTACGTATGAAGGTTGGGATCATCTAGAGGTTAAGTTATTTTGGGTATAAGGTTAGGGTTACCAAAGCACCTCATTTACCTGTTCTTCACTCCTTGATGCTCCATGTCCTCTTCTGTCTTCAGTCTTCAACTTTCAAGGGCTCAAACGAATCTATTTTCAACCTTCGTCCTAGGGCAACGCTTGACCCTGAGGTGACATTCACTGGCAAGCGTATGAGCAAACCCACATCTTCTTCTTTGATTAGCTCACTAGGTATGCTCTTGCATGAGCTACACACTTCACTATTTTTCTCGCTTTATGTAACGGCCCAGTTTTCGTAACCAGAGTTTAGTATTCATTTTTCCAAAAACCCAAGTGTTAACCTTTAAAGATAGCTTGAATTTCACGTATAGTTTTTTTTTTTCTTTTAAGAGTAAACAGTTCAGTGGAAGAGAAATAATTAAACATAAGGGAAAGTATGCATACACATCCCAGATATACAAGCGACTGCCCATAGGGCTTATACAAACGAATGTCTCAATACTAACAAATATAAAAAATAAATAATTTATCATATAAAGAGAAAAAAATGTAACCAGGCTTGAGGTGTAAGATCCAATATATTCTCTTGGGGCAAATACGATCACATATCACTGACATCTATATCCTGCTCCTCATCAGTTTGAATATGAGTGTCATTCAAATCATCTGCACCATATGTACGGTTATATATTAAAGTATGAGTGGCCAGCTAAATGAGAATTTTCTCAAGATTACACACCACCGCATTAGTTAAGTGCCGTTTAAATAAGAAAATATATAAAATAATTCATGATATAATCTTATTTAATTGCATGAATGCATGAATGCACATTAACTGGGGATGCTCATCCAGTTGGCTTTTGGGCAAAACCCATTAGTGGGGCAAAACCCAGATGCAAGTGGCCAGTCACCAGCGAAAATACATCAAGTACGTGCATAGCGACTAGCTCACACAAATTGGGTCGATTGTCGGTGGTCTGGGAGCTAGCGAAACATACTACGATAAAGGATATGTAATATAACATCCAAAATTAGCCACCCGTCATCACCCGTATGCCATGAATGTATGATTAGCCCAACGATTATTATTTCAATTACAAACAATCAATTTAAGAAAGCTCAAGGGTCACTATGGGGGGGTCTCGTCACCCAGCATAGGCCGACAGCTCGGGTATAGTGTCCCATAACACCATCCTTGGCTCAAGAGACTCCAACACTATGATGTATAATGGTAACCTATTCACCTAGTGACCAATCATAATTCAACAAGTGGAACTTATCATCACGAGGTTATACGAAAATAATCAATTAAACCAATAAAGGAAAAATATTCAATCAAAGCCATATAGGTGAAAATATTTAATCAAAGACACATGATAAATAGTCCATCAAGAGGTATGATAAAAATGGATTATCCCCAAAATCTACATAGGCAAAAATGATCCACAAGATGGTAAGTCCACAATAAAATTCCATTAAATACATTAGGCAAAAATGGCCACTAGTTTAAGAGTCCATTGTAATCATGATCAATCAAGTTTACGTCCCAATTATGGATATACATATATAAGTGAAGATTTTCACTAATTGATGTGGCAATACAAATTTCATAAACAATTGTAGTAATAATCTCGGTGAGACCGAGGTTGAATCTATAGGGACTAATCTCGTGTGTTTTCTTAAAACAACTAGAAGAAGAACTAGAAAAAGATGAAAACCTAAATCTGAAATATTTGAGAGAGTAATTGTGATTAAAGTAATTAAAACTAGTGAATTTAAAGGTGGGAAACTAGGGTTTCTAAGGATCCACTTGTAGAGATCAGGGAGATCTATGCTTGATTCAAGTCACACGATTGGAATCGGAGTCCCATCCTATCCAATTGGAAGATATCTCAGTAAAATCAAATCTGAACTTCCTTTGACCTAGTTCTCAATGGATGAGAGGTGTGAGAACTGGAAGTGATTTCGTCACAAAACCATGCCTAGGAGACAAGGCAAACAACATGATTTACCAATCCCAAAACCAATCTGAGAGATTTGTGAAAGTTAGGGAGGATTCCATCATCTGACCATGCCCAAGGAATGATGGTGAACAATAGGATTTCCTAAATTCACAATCTCAATACATGAAAAGAACATACTCAAAGCTATTGCAGATCCATTATAATTTGAGTCACAACAAATCATTAAAAACTGAAAGTATTCCTTATAATCAAACTAGAATAAAAGAGAGTTCAATATAAAAATGAATCAAAGTAATAAAAACATCCCATCACGTTATAAGCTTTACCTCTTAGCCCTAGTTAAGAGGTTTAACCAACCATAGACATGATTAAACTAGAATCTTTTAATAAAAGCATAAAAAAACTAAGAAAAATGAAGAAAAACTCTTGGCGACGGCTTCTCCATGCTTTTGCTCCACTCTTCAAACCCTAGATGATGCCTAGGGGTGCCCTAGGGACCCCTATTTATAGTTTTAGACCTTAGAATTTTGCACCGAGTTGGAAATTTCTAGAAACTGCTTTAAATTTCTGCACTTTGTGTGCTGGCTGCGTAACCCAGGACTGGTTGAGGACAACCCTCGATTGGTCAAGGGTTTCCTTCGATTGGTCGAGGATGACTTGATTTTAGCAATTTTAGTTGCTGGAGTTCGAGTCGAGGCAACTCGACTGGTCGAGTAGAGTCCAGGACTGGTCGAGTGTATGCAGGACTAGTTAAGCCTGAGCCAGGACTGGTCGAGGATCACGTAAATTCACTTTAAAACTTCAATTTTCTTCATTCTTGACTTGGTGATTCTTGAGCATTAAATCTATGCTTTTAATATCCTTTTTAATCCAAGCTCTTGAATTCACCTTGCACAACAAATATGATTAAAATAGAACATTAAGCATTATCATGTTCATAAAACCAAGGAATAACTGGGGTTTAATATGCAATATTTGACCCTCAACACAATCCCCAACCAGCATTTTGCTAGTCCCAAGCAAAGTATGCGAAATATAAGTTTAATACGTAATGTTCAACCTTATTCGGAAAATAATCTTTTGTGTATTAAGTATGAATCAGTAGACTTAAGTTGAGAAATAGAGATTTTAAAAACCTAGAGTTGAATCACATAAGCAATCAATCAAATAAGTCCTTTATTTATTAGGTCAGAGCTTGGTTCGCATATCAAGTTTTTCAACGTGCTCAGTGAAAATACTATCTTTTCATAATGTTAGCCATGCTCATCACTTCAAGATTGGTTGAAAGCCCAAGTACTGATTCCGAACTTATCCCCTTTTCCTTCTTTTTCTAGTTTTTGATTTTATATCGACGGTCATTTGTATTTATTCCTCTTCTTTAGACATTACATCCTTTTCAAAGACATTTTAAATTCTCCTCAAAGATGTTGTCATTCTTCATTCTTTATAACCTCCATGTCGATCTCCTATTTTTTAATTGGTTCTTTTTCTTCTTTTAAGGTGGATAAAATTCTCCAGACTCGGTTCTCAATATCTTTCAATGATCATCATACTAACAATAAGAAAATCTAGTACTATTCATAAAAATAATTTGAATAACATAATATTTGAACTTACTCTTAATCAGTTGAATGTAAGGACCATAAGTGATAAGTTACTTAGTTGCTCCAACTCTAACAAGTCAAAATTCGATTTCTATCATATTATCATACTCAAAACAGTCTTAAATACACAACTTATTGCTTTTCAAGCAGATAAACATTGAAAAATTTTCAAAAATTTTGCTCGAAATTGAGAAAATACTGATTAGGTAACCTAATCTCCCATCCCCAACCTAAAATTTACATTGTCCTCAATGTAAAAGAAATAAACATGATCTGCAAAAGAGACAACATAATTGAAAGATAAGTGATAGAAAGATAGTACTTGATGAAGAGATTTTTGGCTTTTTCCAAAGGATCTCAGTGTAAAGGTGGGTTAGCACAAGAGTTTATCAACAAAAAATAAACTATCCTAAAATGGTAGAGGCAAACTATCCTAAACAACATAAAGCCAACTATCCTAAGCATAACATGAAAGTAGTAAGCCTAACTATACCTCTATCAGACTAGGTGATCAAGAGAAAAGCTACTCAATTATGCCGCAAGGTTTCTCCTCTGGCTAATATCTTGATAAATTTCTCAGAAGGTTTCTTAATAAGATCATCCAAAAGCCCTTTTTACAATAGACTCGGTGCCCTAGAGTATGAATTTCCAGAGAAACTTATGTACCTCAGCGAGAAATTGTTGTTGAATCGTTTGAGGTATCCAAAGTATATATGATTCACCTGTGACAAAAAAAGTTTTAATGTTAGTATTCCATGGTGAATCAAAGACTACAAGTAGATGAAATTGTCACGCCCCAGACTCGGTGACCGAATCACAAGGAACCCGATAGCCGGTTCTGGCTGTAACAGCTTCCATAGTACCCCATTCTCGGCTCCTGGGGCAGGTTCCGATCCTGGGATCCTAGAAGGAGGATTTTTTTTTTACAATATAATCATTACTAATACGAGCATACCCAAGATCACAGCAAGAACATCTGAGAATAACAAAGGCACACATCGTAAAATCCACTATAAATTTGAACTTTTACAATCATCCATAGGGTCCAAAAGGACATACATGAGATAAAAGGAAAAGAGAGCAAGGTCAGCAACACTGGAGTTCTCAAATGCTCAGCTTTACTGCTATGTCGCCTGCCTAGAGTATCCTGCACGCATCAATCGTGCATAAGCTTATAGAAGCTTAGAGGGTGGTGTAGGTGTGTGATAATGGTGCACAAAAGAGTAGTAGGAGATACAATGAGAGAAGCATGATCAATGAGGATATCACTAGCCTTACCCAGGCTTATCATGAATAAGATGCAATGAGTACTGGGTGCCATACCAAGGCAATGCATGAAGGGGCTTGTACAACCAAGGTTAATGCAATGCAAGTAATGTCAATGCTCATATCTAAACCACAAGTCATGTATATTTTCGATCATAAGAAAATCACGGGGGTCCATTACACTGCTGAATGACTGCCGCTCTACAAGCCCCACACAGTCAAACGAGCGTAAGAGACCTCACTACCTGCCTGTGAACAACCAATCACCAATAAGGCCTGAAGGTAGGGGACCCATTTACGAGCTGGTCAGACTCAGCCTAGCAATGCCTCCTTACATCAGGCAGGTAAGGCTACACCCCTATCCAACCGATTACACAATAATGGGAGTCGCAGCCTAATGGTATAAGGCCCTCGTGCGCTCATATGTTCCACCCGGTTACGGCATTAGAGCAGATCCTTGGTACCATGGAAGTTTTAAAAATTTCACTCATGGGCATCCTATGCACCCGGTATGCTCAACTAATATTTCCAGTGTCCACACATACGGTCATCCACGAATATTCCTGTGGAGGCAAGGCCTTGATGAAGTAAGGGCGGATATCCATAAGCTATGCAATGCCAGATGCATGAATCACATAATCACCCATGCATCAATCCCAAGCATCCATCTCTCGGGAAGATACCAACATGTCCTACACAATGACACAACCATGGCCAATCATACTTCAACTAAGCATGCATATGATGCATATGGGAGTGGGCTATGAAGATGAATAGGGGTGCCAATGAGGTGAAGATGAACTCTCTACCTAACCATGAAGGGTCTAGGTACTTAACCAATTCTCATAAGGAATACAACCTCTAGTGGGGGCCCATATACCTGGGGTAGCCCACGAGACTAAGAAGAACAATGATATGGGCTTAAATAGATGAAACGAGCCTAGAAAGGATATATGGTGGGCCTTTAACCACCCATAGAAGCCCATGGGCCTACCTTAGGGCTACCAATGTGGACATCCAACCACAATTAGTCCCCAAGAGGTAGCCCATCTCTAATTTATTACGGATCAAGGCCCAAGGCCCACACAACATTAGAAATAAGAAATGGGCAGCCATTACATACCACATACATTCATGTTGGGCTTCAGAAAGGTGGCCTAAGGCCTATCCAAAATATGGGTCTAAGGGGAACACACATAGCCCAACCCATATATATCACTATGGGCCCATAGGGGAAAGGTTAGGGCCCAACATAAAGGCCACTAATCTCATATATTGTGGTGGCCTAGTGGGCAGCCCATTGCTCAAATCACATGGGCAAATGTCATGCTCCGAGTCAAGTAAGTGGGGCCTATAACCTGGCCCAAGTATAAAGTTGATTTAGTGGACAACCAAGGGCCCATATACTTGTGTAATCCGGCCCACTAATCCTACACAATAGTATGGTAAAAATGGCCTAAGAGTTCAATGGGCTTATCTGGAAAGTTCCAGCTCAGTTGGGCCTAAAGAGTTCAACAACTAGCCACATTCATGGACCCAATTAAATTCAACTGTGATGGGCCTCAACAGTGCATTTATTAAGCCCAATATTTAAAGAACTAAAAATACAAATTATTACCTCTAAGATTCTTCACAATGTGGTGGGCTCCACTCTTTGAAATTTCAGCCCAAAGGCCAAGCATAATTATAACATGTTGCTGTCCTAAATTTAGGCACTTCATTAGAGTGGCCCCAGGGCCTCTAAAACTCTGAAAATTTAGGGCCAAGGTCCTTCATCATGCATACAACAAGAGGAAACCCAAAAAGGTGATCATCAGAGGAAACATTTTTGAATTATAGTTTTTATCAAGGCATATTGCTGGACTGCACAATAGAAAAATCTGGCAGTCCAAACATTTGGCCCATTCTTTTGGATCCCAAATGGGGTCAGTTGGGGCTGAAATTTTACAGAGTGACACTTCCATAGGTGGGTCACACCCTCACAAAATTTCATAATTTTTGGATATTCTTAAGTATTTTAATTAATTTAAACAAAATAGTCTATCCAAAAATTGGACAGACCTGGACGTCCCAACGTGGTGGGCCAGTCCGGCCCTCACCACAGTTACACAGGGGTCTATTGGCTCTAAAATTTGGTAGGTAGGTCTTAACATGGGTGGACAACAACTCCACAAAATTTTAGAATTTTTAAACATCTAAAAATATTTTAATTTATTTAAAGAAATCAATCTGTCCTGAAAATCGGACTGATCTGGACATCATATTGTAATGGGTCAGTCCAGCCACCACCATGGTGTGTACAGGTGTCCATTGGCCCCAAAATTTTGTAGGTGGATCTTACCATGAGTGGATCACCTCTCTGTAAATTTTCATAATTTTTAGACACCTAAAAGTATTTTAATAATTTTCGGAATTCTAACCTGTCCAGGGTGGAATGTTGTTGGAACAGTGCAGAAAATCCAGACTGTTCACCTCACTTGGACCACACCTTTGGGACCCCAATGAAGGTCAGATGGGGCTAAAATTTAGTATGGTTGCAGGTGGGTCATAAGGCTATAAGAATCACATATTATTTTGTTTCAGTATTTCCACCAAAGTCCCATAAATCAGGCCCCAAGGTGGCCCAAAAATCTATCCAAGCAGATTTGGACAGCAACATGTTGCTGTCCAAACTACCCCAAAAGATAATTTAAAGGGAAATAAATCAGCATTTTCTCAAGGTGGGGTCTACCTAGATGGGCCACACAACTCTCAGACCCAAGCCCCTTACAAGATCATCCATAAAATCAAGCCCAAAGGCTGTCCAAAGCATGCCAACAATATGGGGCAATAAGGTGGGCCTGGATATCTAACCACTTGGGCCTAGTTGCATGGCACTTCAAGTGGACCCCATATACATCAGATTTACTATAAAGACAGGAAAGAAAAGATGAGAAGAAATATAATTCGGCCATGGGTAAGGCCCCGCCACTAATGGGTCCTCCCAAGAATGAAGCATACTCATATAACTACATTGATTGTGCATGCAACATAAAATCACTACATGCATGATCTATAATTGCTATGGTTGGTTAGGATGTCATCCCTACATGATCCTTAAGGTCTAGATGACCTTAAGATGGAGTGGATCATTACATACATCATGATGGGGTCTATGGAGAATGGCCCCATCATGGATCATGACATGCATGTAGGATGGGCCAAAGGGCCACATCCATGGGATTAAATAGGATCCCCACCATGGATTGGTGTGTCCCATATGATCCATCCGTGAAGAAATAATGAGATTAAGGAAAATAAAGGAATTCGATAAAAGAATAGTCACCCACCCTAAAGATGACCACCAAACTTTCACACTAAGGTCCTTTAGCACTAAGGGAGATGGATCAATGGTGAAGATGGGGTTTCAAGGGTTAGATGGTGGGGGATTAAGGAGGAAGGTGGCTGAAAAAATAGAGGAAAATGGGATGGAGAAATGGAGGGAAATTGCTAGAGAAGAAGAGAAGAGAGAGAGAAATGAGAGGGATAGAGAGGAAAAATCTTTTTAAGGGAAGTAATCATAACCTATGGTGATACAAACAATGTTTGCTAGGGTAGGTTAGGTGTGGGTAGTATTTAGGGTGGGTAGTGTTTATTCCATGGGAATTATAGTGGGTGTGGGTGGTGTGCATGAGAACTTGTGCCATGAGAGTGGTTCATATGCTTTTGTACAAAAGTGGGCCACATGATGAAACGCTTACAACTTTTTATCTATAAGTCAGATGAACGCACAAGATGTGTTGTTGGAACTGCAACGATGATACGAATAAGATGACATAGGTCTCGGGTCTGTTTCGACAAGGAAACAAATGTATTTGATTTGGGGAAACTATCTTATTCAGACATAACAATGGAAAAGTATAAAGACAATCATCACACTTTATTGATTCTGAATTCATTTACATCCTCTGATATCCCTTGATTCTAAGATAAATTACAAAGAATTCATTGCAAGTTCAACTATCATAATTAAATGTAAATTTTGGTAGCATAACAGCAATGATTCTAATCATCCCTTAAGACTTAGGAGGAATTGGCGAATCGACCAACAGTCTTCAAGAAAATAGAGATTTCGGCAGTATTCTGGCACTATTTTAGTCATCTCCTAAGACTTAGAAAGAATACGCCTTTCTGTCGGTGACTCTTCCTTCTCTCTTGAATAGGAAGAACTTGAAGATTTGAAGACTCCAAACCATTTCAAAGACATGATGACCCATTTTGTTATATAGATCACAGAGCGTCGGTTTTGTGCGGTCCCAGCAAACCATATCGTTTACGCGGGTCTGCGCAAACTGTAAGAGCCCAGTGCTCATTTGCGCGGGTCCGCACAATCTACTGGAGTTCAATGCTCCGTACCTTCTGTCTTCTCCTTCGTTCTTCTTTCACTCCAAAATCTTCGAACCCCTTTTTAGAGAGAGAGCGGGGTATTTATAGGCATTTCACAGGCGTAAAACTTTGACTTGGGTGATGTGGGACAAAATAACTCGCAACCATTTTTACACCACTGTTATATACTTTGCACGGATACGCGCAAACCATATGCTTTGCGCGATCCCGCACAATCTGTATACTTTGTGCGGTCCCGCGCAATCTGTATACTTTATGAGGTCCAGTGCAAAGTGCTCTCAGAACTAATTCTTTGTTCCTTTCTTCCAACCTTTTCCTTAATGCCTTGATCTTTCCCTGCTTCAATTCTTTTCTTATTTTATGCCTCAACAGATGCCTCCTTGATCCGTTCTTTGCTTTTTTCAGAAAATCAAAGAAAAAGGATCAAATCACCCTTTTCTGCAGGGTTTGCACGATCCCACGCAAAGCTAGGTCGAGTACCGTACTTGGCCACGAATCCTATAAATAGCCCAACAACTTTGTCATTTATACAAACCCTTCCTGCTCTGGTGAAACTTTGCTTCTCCGATTCTCCTCCGTGTAAACCATATCATTTGCGCGGTCCCGCGCAAAGCCTTGCAGTTTGCATGAGTTTCTTCAAAGTCCAAAACGTTCCGCGTAACCCATATACTTTGTGAGGACCCGCGCAAAGTGTCCCACACTTAGCCAATTTTCTTTCTTTTGGAGCTTCCAACACTTAGCCACTTTTCTCTTTTTGAACTTTTCCAACACTTAGCCATTTTCTCTCTTTGAACTTTTCTAACACTTAGCCATTTTTCTCTCTTTTGAACCTTCCAACACTTAGCCATTTTTCACCCTTCTTCTATTCTCAGTCTGATATTTATCTTCTTTTCTTAACTCCTTACATCATTATGGCCCGTATAAAATAAATAGCTCATCCTGTGACTCCTCCTTCTGATCAACCTTCTTCCGATCAACCACCTGCTAAGCGAACAAAGACTACCTCCAGAACTCCTGCTTATTTTAAAGAGCCTGTTCTTCCCACCTTTGACTTCTCTGACCGCATTAAATCTCTGTCATCCCCCATTCATAGATCCATATCATTAGGAGATATCAAATGTCCTCCGAAGCACGGCAGAGAGTACGATTGGGACGAATGGTTAAAGACTACGGCTCACATTCGTACTGATAGTGAAAGACCACCTCTTCGTGAAGACACTCCCCCGGCCTCTCATTCGAAGAAAACTCGCCGGAATAAGGCGAAAGAGTTTGCAGAGAAAATTAAGGAACATAAGAAGAAGAGACTTCAAAATTCATGGGATTCAGTACGAGTTGTTGAAGGCGTTATGAAGTTCAACAACCCTCATGCAGAAGGCATGACGATAATTCCTATCAATGTCTACCGTCATCAGTCCATGCTTGACTGTGAATCCAAGGATTACGTTCACGGTGAAAGATTGATGTATACTGAATCGTGGGCCACAAGAGAACCCCGAATCCTTGAGGGAGTCATTCAAATGCAGAAGCCGCGACAAAAGATAGGAGAAATTCATCCCATGATCTTCTTAACTCCTTTCCATAGCCCTCACGACCTCTTTCCTTCACATTTTTATGAGACAGTCCAGCAGTGTTTCCGAGATCGGGAACAACTCTGGGGACAAGCATAATTTCGCATCAGAGGCCTGTTAACTGCTCGACGTTATTATTCTGATTGAGCGGAAGCTATTTTACTGAAGCACATGAGCACACTTGCAAAAATCGGCCTTTATGATGCTATAGAGGTGACTTCCAAATACTTCTATAAGGAACCTACTGTACTGAAAGGCTTCCTCGAGTACTGGTCGCCCACAACCAACTCCTTCCACTTACCCTATGGTGAAATGAGCATAACACTTTGGGATCTTCACCGCATAGCCGGTCTCCTGATAACGGGTAAATTCTACGATGAATTCATTCCAACCAATAGGGAACTGGCCTTTGTATCCTCTCCAGATCGCAGACCTTCTATCTCTGAAACCACTATCGAACTGTTTAAAGAGATGAGTAAATTTCCTAGTTTTCACAAGATCCCCCCTTTGCAATGGCTGACACATTTCTCCAGAGGCCTCAGGTATTTATTAATCTGATAATTGACTTTTCTCCTCATATTCTTGTTATCTAGCGATTTCTGCGTATTTACCCTCTCTCTTATTTTTCTTTGAAGATTTTGTGATTGTCACTCCAAGGAACTAACAAAGCTCCGAGACGCAATGAAGGGGAGACCGGAGTATAGCTCCTTCGGAGAACTTGCAGCTTTCTTGGCCTATTGGCTGAGTTTGGTCGTATTGCCTAGCTCTAAATGGGCAGATGTTGTTCGTCCCACCGTCTTCGCTGTAGCTGGTGCTTTGGCGGAAGGCCACAGATACTCCCTTGCTCCCCCAGTATTATGCTCTATTTATAGAGCCCTCGGAGAGGTAGCTACCCACGTGAAAGATCCTATTCTTGGAGCCTCGTCTGCACATACTTCTTGGCATTATATCACAGGGTGGCTAGGGGTCTATTTTCCTTGGACTTTCGAAGCTCCAGAGCAAGCATATGTTCATCCTTCTCATCTTCCACTCTGGTTCTTCCAACAAAGAGCGATGGCCAAAAGAGCATACGACTGGGTTGCAAATAAAATTCGGGATGATGACCAAATAAACTTCTTTCAATTCCGCCTTTATCGTTATACCGAGGATACAGACATGGTGGACCAAGAAACACTTACTGCAGCGGAAAGAGCTTTCTTCTTTTCCATTCGTTCTTGTAGTCTACCCCTTTGAGAAGGGACAGAGTTCTGGAGAGAACCTTACTACCCCAGTCGTTTCGCTCGTCAATTCAGTTACGACCAAACTGTACCAAAAGACTGCGGGCTAGTTACTCGGAAAATGCGTTGTTATGGAACAGGTCCTCTTAACTGGGCCATGATATGGAAGCAGTTACTGAACAACTGTGTTGGATCTTCCTTCATAATTCCAGGCTGTAATCGCGTAGTCTGTACATCATATGGCTGGATGCGATGGTGGGATCATCAGTCATACTTGGTCACTAAGTGCTTGCCAGTGGATTCCTCCATCTTTCTCCATCCGCCTAGGCTGAAAGGCAGAAATCTAGAGAGTGGAATTGGCTATATCCCGGAAAAGAGTCATGCGTCTCATCATGAAGAAATTTGTAGCAAGGTATCGTTAGAAGACCCTATCCGTGAGATAAAGCCTATTAACACTTTGGATGGCTGGTTTGCTCATGGAGTTTTAAGAGAATTTGAGCAATCTCGTCGAGACTTTACAAATCAGGCTGCAGACGACGCTGAAGGTGCATCTTCACCAGTTCCTGCAGAGACCGCAGCGGTTCAAGAAGAACCAGCTATTGATGCTCCTATACCTCCTCCACAACCCCTTTGTCCTAGCTCATCTTCCCCGATGACTAGATCGAGAACGCGTTTACAGGCATCATCTCCTATTCTTCCAGAGGGGACCAGACAAGCATCCGCCTCCCCTACAATCAAAGAGTCCGCACCAGAGAGCAGCCGAGTTGCTTCTTGTAAAGGAAAGCAAGTTGTCGTTGAAGAAGTTGACGAAGAAATTTTGGGAGATGAGAGTTCGGCTTCATCATCAGAGACTACTGCCTCTTCGCAGTATGAAGACGACGAGGACAGTGAAAGCTGCGAGGATAAAGATGACGATTTTGAAGAAGGCGAAGTCGATATTGGTGGAGACGAGGAAGCAATTACAGAAGGGGTCGAAATGGAATCTCTTCCTGCAACCTCTAAAGCTCTTCCTGGCATTAATATTCCTGCTAAATCTCCTGCAACTGAGGAAGATGAGGAGGAACATTTAGATTATGGTGAATACGGATATTCACCAGGTAAAGAAGATTTAACTTTCATATGCATATATTTATCTATATATTTAACGGTAATTATTTATTTAGAATTATTGTATCTCCCTTTTTTAGGTGCTCAGGTTGCTGAGATAAGCGCGATCTCTTCGGTGAATCCTCCTGCAGGAACTTCACCAAGAGCTCCTGTAGTTCCGTTGGTGGTACATAAAGTGATTGCTCGTGAAATTATATTTCCAACTGAGACCACTGACTTGCCAACTCCAGCTACCAGAGATTCTATTACGGAAGCTAGAGTACCATCTTTTGCTGATATGGTGGGACTCGGCCCTTCCGCGACTCAAGGAGCTTCTCCTTCTGTTAATCGCATTCCAGCGACAGGTATATATATGCACTAGTTATTTTACTTAGAACCGCATATTTCATAATATATCTGAATGCCTTTCTTCTTTTGCTATAGGAACTCCTTCTTGCAGTGGTGCGGCCAGTTCCGACTCTGTGGCCACTACATCTGAATTATCGTCTTTTGCAAAAGTCCCTGTCCACAAGATGCTTATGGTAAAACACTCCTTGTTGACGATAGCCCATATCTTCAGAAACCCTGATCAATGGTTGGACTTGGACGTTGCCATGGAAATTTTGGAGAGCTCTACCAAGATGGCTAGAATTAACATATCTCCTTTGCGCGATTCGCTCCTCAAATTCCGTGATTCAGTAATCTCATTGGCATCGATAGAAAATGCTACAATTGCCCCTGAGATCTTAGAATATAGGAAGCAGCTGGCTGCATCTTAAGAACAAGCCTCTTTGACGGCTTCATCTATCTCCAAACTTGAGCAAGAGTATCGATTCTTCAAGATCAATTAAATATTCATATTGATGAGAGAGTGACTATCCAAGATCATATTACAGCCCTGAAGGAAGAAATCTCTCAATTGGAGAGGAGGAATCATGAGCAAGACTTAGTCATTCAGGATGTTGAAGAAAGGATGTGGGCGAATGTTCAATCCATTGACATAGAAAAATCTGCACAACTCCAAGGTAGGGAAATGATCGCTTCTTTGGAGAGCAAGCTAGCTGGTGTTCCTGATCAGGTGAGACTTATTCTTGAAGAAAAATCCAAGCATGATGCAGCTCAGGCACAATGAAAAGAGGATTTGCGCAAATATATAGAGGCAGTAGGGGTTACGAAAGATCTTTAAACATGTGATTTTTGAACATGTAATCTTTGTTTACATGCTTTTGGACTGGTAATTTATTTGACTTATCATATGCTTTTATAATAACATTTTGAGGCATTTATGATGGCATTTACCAAATCGCATATTGATGACATTTATGCTAACATTTATCACATCATATTATGGCAACTCTATTTTCATATAGTAATTTCATCATATCATTACTTATACTTTTCAAACCTTTTATGCTTTGTTAGTGCGGAATTCTCTATGTGAGTATTAAATTGATGGTGCTAAGTTTCATTTTAATTAGCCACACACAGTTTAAGCTCATGAGTAGTGGAGCACGCGCACATACACAGTTTAAGCTCTTAAGTAGTGGAGCGCTTGTTGGTCTTATGTGATGGTCTCTGTAACTCTCTAGAGTTCTCTTGGACTTTTCACTGCCTTGAGTTCACAGGCCGGTCCATCAGAGGGGCCCAATGACGCTATCGGGCGGTGAACTGTTGGTTTTACGCACAGAGTTGGCCACGGTAACTCTCTAGAGTTCGCAAAGCTCGCAAGGCTACCTTTGGGCACCAAATGTAGGGTCGCCAGTCCATCAATGAGCAGGTTTAAGCCCTTCCTCACAAGTTACTACTGAAATCAAACCGTAGATCTGGAGGGTCTTACGTATGGTTGGCCTAAAAGCTCACACTGCGGCCCCTATTTTCTTCGTCTGCAAGGTCGAGCCCATTCGCGGGTGGGCACTTTCATCCATTCCCCGTGGCGCTGCCGGAAAGCTATACAGACGGCATGGGAGTTACGGTGACTAGTCTTCACGAATTTATGGCCTTTTAGGCTTTGAATCCTTGACTTCGTCAGCTACCCGCATGGGTGCGCACGATGGTCTTCGCGGGCTTTTTAGGGCCACTGACTCCTCGCCGCTGCCCGAATGGCGATCTTGATAGGTCTTATGTGTAATTGGCCGGCCCTTTTAGAGCTTGATCCTTTGAGAGCTTAATCCTTTTTTTTAGAGCTTTTAGCTCTTTCTTAGAGCTTGATCTTTTTGATTTGGCTCTTTTAGGATTTGGCTTGGCTAGACTGCCTCTTTGACTGAGATTGATATATCCTTGCTTTTGATAGTATCTTTAAGAAGATCCGTGCCTTGTAAGGCAATATATCAATCTTGTAATATCTTCAAGAGGATCCGTGCCTTGTAAGGCAATATATCAATCTTGTCAATATCTTCAAGAGAATCAATATCTTCACGAGAATCTTCAAGATGATACTGACTTTGTCAAACTTATTTGGTGATGACAATGATCAATATATATATATATATTTTAAAAATTAATGCTTGCTAACATAGTTGACATGCTTGTGAATTTCTTCTTTATAGCTTCTTTTGTTGACATATAGACATGATCTTATTCCTCCCTGCCCCCTTTTGATACAGAATCATTATGCCGATAATATTCTGGGTCAAAATCAGCATGTCTCTCTTCAGGGGTAGTATCTTTTGATGAAGCGGGCGTTGACAGGTATACTGATACCCTGCCCCTCTTGATTTGCGATTCTATATGCCCCATTGGAGTATACTTCTTTTACCACATATGGACCGTCCCATTTAGGCTTGAACTTGCCCCCTGTCCGGCGGGTGACCACTATAGGTCTTTTCAGCATTAGCACCATATCCCCTTTTTTGAAAGAATGGTATTTAACTTGTTTATCAAAGGCAGCCGATATCCTGGCCTGATATGACTGCAACCGCTGCTGAGCTGCTAGACGTTTCTCATCGAGCAGATCTAATTCTTTCAACCTTATTTTTGCATTTTCATCATCTGTTACAGACTGATGTACCGCTATTCTGAGTGATGCTACCTGTATTTCGATTGGGATGACTGCCTCCATGCCATAGATTAATGAATACGGTGTCGCCCCTGTTGCCGTACGATGGGTAGTTCTGTAGGCCCATAATGCTTCCTATAATTTTTCATCCCAATCGCACTTATTGCCTGTCACCGTTTTCTTTATTATTTTGACAATTGTTTTGTTAAACGCCTCTGCTAATCCATTGGCCGGAGGATAGTAAGGTGTTGAAAACGAATGTTGGATGCCGAACTTCTGGCACAACTTTTTCATGCCTCTATTTTTAAAAGGAGTGCCATTATCAGAGACGATCTTTTTCGGAATACCATGACGGTATATTATGGCATGCCGGATGAAATTGACCACGTCCTTTTCTTTAACATTATGCAAAGCGACTGGTTCAGTCCACTTGGAGAAATAGTCTGTCGCTGCCAAAATATATTATTTTCCTTTAGATGAAGGTGGATTTATAGGGCCAATCACGTCGAGTCCCCAGGCTGAGAAAGGCCAAGAAGCAACGGACTGATGTAAGTCTTCCGGGGGGACATGTATTATATCCCCATGTATTTGACATTATGACATCGCTTCGCATATTCTATCGCATCTTTGAACATGGTAGGCCAGTAATAACCCATTCGATGCACTCTATGACATAAATTTCGGCTGGCTTGATGTGCTCTACATTCACCTGAATGCGCTTCCCACACATTTGGTTTGCTTCTTGCTTGTCTAAGCATCGTAACAGCATTTCATTATAAGATTTTCTATACAACACTTCGCTGCATATGACAAATTTGCTCACTCGTTGCTTAATCTGCTGTCTTTGCACATTATCTTCTGGCAGGATGTTATATTTGAAATAATCGACGAAAGGCTGACGCCAATCATTTGTCGTTACTTCCAGACAGGATATAGGAAACATTTCAACGATTTCTTCGATAACCTCCGTGGATGGCAGGAATCTTCTCTCTTCTATAGTTACCTGGAGAGGACTTCGATTTGTGCAGGACAGAGCCGCTGCCAGATTGGCTAAAGCATCCGCTTTTGCATTCTCAGATCGTGGTATATGTTTGATTTCCACATGACAAAACTGTTCAAGCAACTGTTGTGCCTTCCGGCAATAAGGCAAGAGCTCTTGTTTCCTTATTTTGAATTCTGTTGTCAATTGATTTATAATCAATTTAGAATCTCCGAAGATGTGTAATAATTTTATTTCCATTTGCTGAGCTATTTCCATTATGATAATGAGGGCTCTGTATTTAGCCTCATTGTTCGTGCATGTAGTGCCCAGTGTGAAGGAATATGGTAACAGATCGCCTTGAAGAGTAATGAATATCATTCCTGCCCCCGCTCCCGATGTTCGAGCAGCACCGTCAAAATACATTTTCCATGGGCTCTGGGATTTAGCTAACATAACCTGCTCGTCCAGGTAGTCATCATTAATTTCTTCACTTTCTGCCACAGGATGTGCTGCGAGGAAATCTGCCATGGCCTGCCCTTTTACTGCTTTCGCCGGTCTATATGAAATAGTATATTCTGATAACAATAACATCCATTTGGCTAATCTTCCTGACAACATTGGCCTAGTCATCAAGAATTTGATCGGATCTGCTCTTGAGATCAAAGTTATATCGTGGGAGAGACAATAATGTCTTAACTTTTGTACAGCGAATATCAACGCCAAACATTCTTTCTCGATCGAGGAATAATTGCATTCGCCCCATCAATGTTCGACTTAGATAATAAAGAGCAGTCTCCTTTCCGGCTTCATTTACCTGTGCCAACAAAGCACCCAAAGAATTTGTAGCTGCAGATGTATACAAGATAAGCGACTTACCTCTCACTGGAGCTGTTAACACTGGCGGCTGCTTTAGCAATTCTTTGATTGAATCAAATGCATTCTGGCAGGCGTGGTCCCATAAAAATTCTGTATCTTTCTTCATTAGTCGAGAAAATGGCTGAAATCTTCCTGCGAGGTTTGAAATGAAACGGCGAATGTACGCCAGTTTTCCTTGTAAACTTTTCAATTCCTTTAGCGTTGTTGGTGGCGGCATATTTTGAATAGCCTTAATTTTTCCTAGATCGATCTCGATGCCTCTATGTCGTACAACGAAGTCGAGAAATTTGCCCGAAGATACCCCAAATGCACATTTAGCTGGGTTCATCTTTAATTGTTTCTTTCTAAGTCGACGAAAGACTGCTGCCAAATGTTCATGGTGTTCTTGATGATCTCCTAACCTGACCACCAAGTCATCAACGTAGCATTCAACATGTTTATGCATCATATCTTGAAAGATATTTTTCATTGCTCTTTGATATGTTGCCCCAGCATTTTTTAGACCGAAAGGCATAACTTTGTAACAATAAATCTTGAGCGACGTTCTGAATGCCGTCGCCTCTTCATCTTCGGGCACCATCCTGATTTGATTATAACCTATGTAACCGTCCATAAAAGACATAATAGCATACTGAGTAGTACTATCGATTAATAACTCTATTATCAGGACAGGGAAGTCGTCCTTTGGACATGCTTCGTTCAGATCTCTGAAGTCAATACATACTCTGATCTGCCCATTCTTCTTTCTTACAGGAACGATATTTGATATCCACTTGGGATATTTAACCTCCCTGATGAACCCAACCTTTATCAGTTTGTTTACCTCCTCTTCGATTAACGGAATCAGGTCTGGGTGGAATTGCCTTTGTGCTTGCTTTACTAGTTTCTTTTCTTTGGAGATGTTTAATCGATGCATCATTACGGAGGGTTCTAGTCCCGGCATCTCTTCATACATCCAGGCGAAGACGTCTTTATTTTCTTTGAGAAGTTGGCCATATTTCTCGAATTCCTGTTCAGAAAGGCTGACGCTGATGAATGTATTCCTCGGCTCTTCTGTTGTTCCCAAATTTATTTCTCGCAAGCCATCTATTGTCGGTTGCCCCCCGTCCTCTATTTATTTTGGAGCTGTTTCAGGATACTCAACTACTTTAGGATCTTGTTCTGGTATTTGTGTGGCCGAAGTCATATTTATTGATACCATATTCACTGATGACTCTGTTCCTAGTCCCTAGAATTTTCTTCGCTTTTCTTGATCAACCCCAAGAGGGATTTGAATTCCTTTCCCATGATTCAGTCCAATGAGTTTGTTATAATTAAAACCCATATTTCTCATGATTTTCTTGCTTACTGCACTGTATTTTTTAAATTTTACGGTGTTAATTCTCCGTGATATACATTGCTTGTGATCTCATCCTTTGCTTTCGCGGCGGCAAGGAATTCTATCGGCTCAGGGTATTTAGTGCTAGCCCTGACTTGAAATCTTCCTGGAGCGGTTGTAAATGGCTTACACCTTTCAATATTGGGTAAGGGCATCGTATAATTGGACTGTAAGATTTTCAACTATTCTGTCGATAACAATGTCAACGGCGGCTGCCCCGGTTGTCTCAGACGCTTGGGTACAAAATAGAACTTCTTTCTCGCTTCTGCAGTCCCGGAAGATTCCGCCCTTTCTTCTCTAACACTGTTTATTCAGACATCTTTTAAGACTTTCTTTTCATCATTATCTCCCACCTCTTCGGAGAAATCTTTATAATAGCTGACGTCCGCGAAGAAAGACTTAGCTTCCGTATATGGTTTTGCGTCAGCCATCACCTTGCATTGCATTCCGTCCTTACAGTATTTGAAACATTGGTGTAGAGTAGAGGGTACAATACTGTACTGATGTATCCACGGCCTTCCCAAGAGAAGGTTATATGTTGTCACAGCATTTATAACGTGACATACAACAGTAGTAATTAATTCTCCCACTTCCAATGTCACTGTAATCTTACCGAGTGCGCGTTGTCCATGTTGATTGAACCCTTGTATCATCATTCCACTGGGGCACAAATCAGAACGGCGATAGCCCAATTTGTTTATCATGAAGAGTGGTAAAAGATTCACTGCGGACCTATTGTCTATCATGATCCGTTTTATCTTCTTTTCACAAATTTACCCCTCTATCATTAGTGGTCTGTTATGTTCCGCTTCACCAATCAAATCATCATCAGAGAAAGAGATTACTGGTAGACAATTCGCCCGTTCATTGTGTCTTTCTTGTTTCATTTCTGTCAATAAAGCTTCTCTCACATTGTGATCAGACAGCGCTTAGATCAAACTCTGTCGAAACTTTTCTGATAACTTGAGTGCATCATAGATGCTTAGACGTGCCGGTATGCCCTTCAAGTGGCTAACTACGTCGTAAGCCACTTTCGTCGCTCTGTTCCCATTTTTACTTCCATCGTCGCTGTTCTGTCTTTCGGTGACTTCTTTCCTCGCATTCATGCTTTTTACTTCACTAGACTCGTTACCTGCTTACCCGATTGCAACGTAATCATTGCTACATTCTTTATTGACTTTCAATTTTCTTTCTCTTTTATTTCTCAGGCTTTTTCTTGGACTGAAAACATGTTTACTGTCGCCCTCATACTCTATCCTTTGCTTTCGATGGTTATTATTTCGCCCCTATTTATCATTCGCTGTATGATGCACTTCAACGTATAGCAATTCTCCATCGGATGTCCCACTAGGTGATGATAACGGCAAAAGTTTCTTTCTCGGGTCTTCGTCACATCTTCAGGGCGCTTGGGTTCTGGTAATTCCAGGGTGCCAGCTTTTAACAACTGCTGCATCATAGGAACTACGTCTTCTTTATCGAATTCAAATCCTTCATGAGAATCGAGCATTCTGGGCCTTTTTCCGCCGTATCTATCCCTTGTTTGATTCCAGCCTTCTTTTCCTTCCGATCTTTTGTCTCTTGAGCCCCTCGCATCTTGATTTTTCTTATCACGATCGATGGTATTGACGGTCGTTCTGCTGGGTATCCTTCTGATGGTTTCATGATGAAATGCTGGCATCTTATGAGTCATTAATTCCAAAGCATGGGCTTTAGTAGCCAAATCGTGAAAGGTTCCGACATCGGCGCTGGTGAGTCCGAACGCGATTCTTATTTCCATGGAGTTTAAACACATCTTGACCTGTTCCTTTTCTTTCGGCAACTGTCTATACGATGCCCCCAGTGTCTTCCATCTGTCTATGAACTTTTTGACTGGTTCTCCTTCTCGCTGTCGTACTGAAGCTAATTCTGTGATGCTAACATCGCGCTCTGACAAGAAGAAGTTTGACATGAAAGCGTCTTGCATTTCCTCCTATGTGAGTATAGATCCTGGAGCTAAATTTGAATACCATCGGAAAGCTTTACTTGTCAATGATGACCTAAATAATCATAAGCAGTATTGAGGTATCGTGGAGAAATTCCCCATGCTGGTAATGAAGTGCATCAAGTGCTCTTCAGGTGACCCTTCTCCGTTAAACTTCTGAAAGTCTGGATGCTTGAAATTAGTCGGAAAGGGGACATCTTCTACTTCCCTTGAGTACGGTGTTAGGTATTTGAAACGGCCCATATTCGCACGCTCTCTTTCTATTCTGATTGCTTCTTCGATGACTTGCCTTACGTCATCCTGTGTTATAGCTCTTGTTGCTGGAACGGACCCTCGCGACCCTATCCCCTGTGGACGGGAACCTTCAGGTTGGCTCTCCTGTCTATTTGTCGCTTCCATTATAGGTGGAGCAGCTATCTGGGCTACGTTATGCGCTAGAGTTGCCAGAGCTTCTCTGAGGTTTCGGCACTCGTCCATTAGCGCTCTTTGGCCTCTGCCATTTGGTCAACACGTTCTTTAGTAGTTGGCCTGTTTTCTTGACCCGTCTCTGCTATGTACACTGTGGCTCCTTTACTATTTGTCGAGGCCGTTGTTAGAGTAAGACGAGAGTATGTTGGCGTAACAGGGCTTATAAAGAGAGGAGAGATCGGAGTCTCGTTCGACTTTTGTGCGCTTCCCATGCTGTTGATCGATCGGGGCGATACAGTTATGAGCGAACTTGTCGGGGGTGATACAGGCATCGGTGATCCTATCATCAGTGTTTTACCTTTCTGTGCTTCTGTCCATTTGGTCCTTGGGGCGACCAGAGTCGGAAAATCACGCGATGCGAATTGTAGAGTTGTTCGTTTGGGGTATATCGCAGGAGGAGCGAGCTCGGGTTTTCTTCTTGCTATACTGCGCATGATTGGTCCCTCAGCTCTTGGTAAAGATAAGTTTTCCTTGCGGCTCTTCAAGTTCTTTGCTTTTGTCTTCCTAGACAAGACCACAGTCCAGTTCCCGTCACTTTCCTGTGGCTGAGGTGAGATGGAAATGACTCCCGCTGTTACTTGAGGCACTTTGCGCCTGTTTGTAGTGCATGCATTCGTATGCTCGAGAATTCGGCTTGGCGCGTATTCGACTACGAACCCAGTGGGGATGAAGCGGAATTTCACTTTTCTCACAACGTTAGCCATAAGTAGTATTATGTAATTGAATTTGGGTACCTTCGATAATGAAACATACGTGAAGTTAGTACGCGAGAGATTAAGTAAACTATCTTAGAGATGAAGGGGAGGATGTTCCCATTGAGAGTCACCATTTTGGCGTCTAAGAGACGCCAAAAAGTGATAAGAGTCTTACAACTTTCCGCAATGTTAATATTAAATAAGATAAAGTTGTCCCCAGCAGAGTCGCCATTTTGTTTCGACAAGGAAACAAATGTATTTGATTTGGGGAAACTATCTTATTCAAACATAATAATGGAAAAGTATAAAGACAATTATCACACTTTATTGATTCTGAATTCATTTACATCCTCTGATATTCCTTGATTCTAAGATAAATTACAAAGAATTCATTGCAAGTTCAACTATCATAATTAAATGTAAATTTTGGCAGCATAACGGCAATGATTCCAATCATCCCTTAAGACTTAGGAGGAATTGGCGAATCGACCAACAGTCTTCAAGAAAATAGAGATTCGGCAGTATTCTGGCACTATTTTAGTCATCTTCTGAGACTTAGGAAGAATACGCCTTTCTGTTGGTGACTCTTCCTTCTCTCTTTAATAGGAAGAACTTGAAGATTTGAAGACTCCGACCATTTCAAGAAAGATGACCCATTCTTTGTTATAGGCTCATGAGCTAGAGTCGGTTTGCGCGATCCCCGTGCAAACAATATTGTTTTTGCGCGTGGTCCGCAAATGTAGGAGCCAGTGCTCGTTTGCGCGGGTCCGCACAATCTTGGAGCCCAATGCTCCACACCTTCTGTCTTCTCCTTCGTTCTTCTTTCACTCCAAAATCTTCGAACCCCTTTTTAAAGAGAGAGCAGGTTATTTATAGGCATTTCACAGGCGTAAAACTTTGACTTGGGCGATGTGGGACAAAATAACTCGCAACCATTTTTACACCACTGTTATATACTTTGTACGGATACGCGCAAATGATATGCTTTGCGCGATCCCACGCAATCTGTATACTTTGTGCGATCCCGCGCAATCTGTATACTTTGTGCGGTCCAGCGCAAAGTGTTCTCAGAACTAATTCTTTGTTCCTTTCTTCCAACCTTCTCCTTAATGCCTTGATCTTTCTCTGCTTCAATTCTTTTCTTATTTTATGCCTCAACAGGGTCGATCCGAGTCGGGTCTACATTACCGAACTCAAGGTGACCGCAAACACAATTCGAGAGTCGCGGGTCGCCGAAATTTGATCGGTAGGACTGCGGGACTAAAATAAATGAGATGCATACTCATAAACACACATGCACACATGCGAAGTCGGGTCGGGTCTCACAGAAATTCAGAAAAATTCTTAGTAGGTAGGGTAGTTTCAACACACTCAAAAGTTTCAGTCTTCGGTTCAATTTTCAACTTCTCTTCCTTTAACGGTAAACATTCAGGATTTGGGGGAGGAGATTCTTTAGAATAAGGGTTTTCTCGGTCAGTAACAACTACTGAGGTATTACCTTGCCAGCCATCCACTATGTTTTGTATAATGGGATTATTTAAATCCACAAAGTGTACCCGGCAATCTTCTAAAGAGTTGAAACATTAAGTTGAAAGGAGTTCATTCATCACATCGAGATCTGTGATGATATGCCTAATAACTCCTTTATCTTCGTTGAGAGTAGAAATGAGCATACTCTCTTATTTTTTCTCAAAGTAAGATGAAGTCACCACTGGGTATGTCTCTTCTTGACCTAAGTAAACCTGTTCAAGATTAGTGGGCAAAGGTGTAACGCCCCGAATTTCGAGGGTCGAACAAAGGCTCAACTCCCGAGATCCGTTGCATCTCTTATGCAACATAGATAATGATGTTTGAATGTTGTCCGTATTAGTGCATTAAACATGAATGAGATTACACTAAATCAGCATATCATACTCTAGAGATGATTAAGTTATGCGAGCGGAATACTGTGATAGATATATAAAGCATATAAGTGGTTGTAAATCCCCAGAGTATAAACATGTCACCAAGTTAAATAATTACATGTATAATTCTAAAATTTACAAAATGATAAAGTGTGATGTTCAACTAGTCTGTATCCCTGTAATCCCTGCGATGCAACTCCAGGTCTATATAGACCCGCCAGAGAGTTGTATGTAGGGGAACTCCTCGTCGTCGTCGTAGAAGACCAGCTCGATCTCGTAAGCCTCATCATCATCTGCAACTATAACAGAGTCTGGTTGGTGTTTTAAAACACCATCTCAGAGTGGGAGTGAGTAATCAACTCAGTGGAGCATAAGGCAAAGGTTAACATGTTATCAATTCAGTCAAGCAATAATGATAAAACAATACAATAAGCATTCCTAAGTACTCTGGTTAATGTAAGGATGATATGTATTAATGATGTATGCCCTCGCCTGCACTCCCTCTGCGACATCATCTCACGGTCGTGCATGCTAAACTCCCACTATGCTCAACACCCACGCCAAAGGCACATGTAATGCGGTGCATGGTCGTGTTAACCCAGTTCTTGATTAACCCTATTCATATAGTAGGTTTGAGAAGTTAAGGTACCCCCCTTTATATCATTGACCCAGAACAATGATCCATCTAGGGTCGTCAATCCTAGTTAATCACATACGATAGGCAAGTTCGCGAGTTCACACTATAGGTCACTATGGGAGGCTCGTCACCTCAGCGTAGTCTTAATTCATACTCTAGGTCACTATGAGAAGGCTCGTCACCATAGCGTAGGCTGACAGCTCAAATACATTGTCCCATACCACCGTATTTGGCTCACGAGTTTGGGTTGCTCACTGGTCACTACGGAGAGGCTCGTCACCCATACCACCATGCCCGGCTCATAAGTCTTAACGGATTTTGGTACCAAGGTTAAACGGGTTTTTCACTAATAAGTGGTACCTTAGATTCAAGCAGTAGTGTCCATACATGGTGAACATATATTAGGCCAATCGGGCTACTTGATAAGCTCAACTGGTACGAGCGCACATTAAATTAATCGACATGGAGTGCATATGCACTCCTCGTAGTCTAACCACTGTCAATAATCACCCTACGACTCGGATTCATCGAACGCGTCCATTGTGGTGAAACTAGTTCAGCCACTGATCGTAAACCATTACCGATTGCTTGGACTACGTATTAGTCTTAATCATACTCAAATATAACAGGCACTCATGTGTGATATTCAAACAACATTTAATAGCCAATCCAAATATAAATCTCATTTGAGCATTTTAACACACACATAGTGCACATGTTTATCATACATAGGCAATTCATATATGAATCACATAGCCGAATGTAATTTACATGAAGGAATCTATTCGTATAGATAAGGTAATTGAGAATCTCATCTCAATACCTTTAATAAATGCATTTCATCAACCAATAACTCATTCAGACATTTTATCAAACACTTAGGCTACACATTCAACATACATGTAGGAAATTAGTTATAACATATAATACGATAAATCCCTTCACTAAGGGTTGTCACACAGACAACAATCATGAATACTCACTCAATAATCATGACAAGTACAAATCATAATTCTGTATTCATTCAAACATTTCAACAAACACATGGAATGCATTATATGCAACATAGTTTATATATATGTGTAATACATGGAAACATCGTATCTTAACATATGTGACAACAATCAAGTCAGTCATAAATCATTAACTGACATTGAAAGCCTTGAAAACTATAATCTAAATGTTTATAGTCCGCACCTTTTGTCGGTATGTCGATTACGAACTCGGTTCGTATACTCTGCCTTTGTTTACGGCACAACGACAACCTATAGTATGAAATAGGTTAGCTATTTCACCGATCTACTTATTTGGATACCTAAAACAGATTAGGGTTAGGATTCCTTACCTAAAAATGGAGTCGAAATCATCGGTATAGCGACATGAAAGAGGGGATTCAGCACGTGGAGTGGTGGGAACGAATCCTAGGAAGAAACCACAACTCTCTCTCACTTCACCTCACTTTCTCCTTCTCTTTTCTCTCTTCTCTCTCCTAGGGTTTAGGAAATTCGTATGGAATGAGAGAGAGGTGGGTTTAGGATCTTATATAGGCTCGAAAGTGAAGTCAATAGCCCCAGGGCCATGGTATACTTAGGTTATAGCCAAAAGTCGGTTGTTTCGGGCCAACGGAGCTCATCTAGAGGTTCATTTTCTACATACGGTCCAGAGAAAGTTTCCTGACAATGGATCTATGTCAGGTTAAGATTTCAGTCTGATCGGATTAGTGGATCGACCGTGAAGGACCAGTTTCAGTTCAACGGTCATCGTCACTCGATCAGGGCCACAAGTACATTGACCTGTGTAGGAAAATTTCCTTGATCCAAGGGTGTAGTTGGGTCAGGATCTGACGGTTTGAAACCTTAAATTTGGCCTGCAAGTGAAAGGCCCAAATCACTTAAATCTGAGTTCATTTTTTAAAGATATTCGCGTTTCACACACACTTCGCTTCGAGCTTAAGTTGTGCATTTCTGGATGCTATTTGAATTTGATTCCTGCGATGCTTATCAAGCCCAATAAGGCCGTTATAACCGTATAGTTTCACGGTAATCAGACTTTCGACGCACGGTCGAGGTCTGATACGGAGTTTCAATGTGCTCCCGAGAGCAACTGGGTTTAAAGACTGATCCTAGGTTTTTAGGTAATGTAGAGTTAGTGATTCTAGTGGTTTTGGGTCTTGTAGTTTGTATAGAAAGTGATTCGAGCTAATTTGCCGATTAATTCAGCTTAGTACTTAATTAATTTCGTCTAATTTCTAAAGGATTCAGTCCTTAGTGATTTCTGCCTTAAGTGATACTCGGGTCTTTGTATGAATTTTTCTGAGATGTTATAATCTACCCTCAAAGAAAAATTTTATCCTCTAAATTACTACCTTTTCGTACTCCTCGAGAATCCAAGGGTAGTTCTTACGAATCTCGGCTTCTGTTTCCCAAGTAGCCTCTTCTTCAGTGTAACACCCTGAAAATCGGGGATTGAGTATAACTCAACTCCCAAGTTCCAACGCATCACTTATGTAACATAGATAATGATGATTAAATGTTGTCTGTGTTAGAGCAATAAACATGAGTGAGATTATACCAAAACAGTAATTCATACTCCAGATCAATTGTATAAAGGCAAGCTTTAAGATCGAATCAGTATATATATGTATGTAAAAGAAACAAAATCATTTCATTCTCCAGAGTATGAACCCATCTGAGTCACCATATACATATATCTATTTTATGTTCAAAAAGTCAAAAATACAACTAAGGAAGTAATCCCAGCAAATCCCGTCGATCCGGCAGTCTAGTCGAAGCCGCCAGAATACTGCATAAATGAGAACTCGTCCTGGTCCTCGCCATAGTCCGGCTCAGCCTCCTGAGTCGCCAGCTCATCTAAACCTGAGACAGAGTCTGGTTGGTGTGTACAACACCGTCCCGTAACGTGGGAGTGAGTAGCTAACTCAGTGGAACAATAAAGCATAGGTTAACATGTTATCGACTCAGTCAAGCAGTATAATCAAACACTCCTAACTATTCTTATTAATGCAAATATGAATGCAGTCATGATGGATGCCCTCACCGACATACTCCCTCATGCGACACCATCTTATGTTCACGGCATGCTTGCTTTCCTCAGTGCTCCACATCTTCCAGGCACATGCAATGCATGATGAGCATGATTACCGAGTTGTTATTAGTCCATTTCAAATAGCAGGATTGGGAAACTAAGGTACCTCCCTTGTATCATTCCCAAACATGATCCATTCTAGGGTCATCAGTCCTAGATACTCTCATATAATGGTGTGTTTCTAGGTCGCTACAAGGGCTGCCAGGGCTGTTATACAGAATCGTTACACCACTCCCTCATCACCTTATCAATACAGGCCTAGTTTATACTCTGTTACTACGGGAAGGCTCATCGCCTCACCGCAGATTTAGAGTATGCTCGAGGTCACTACACCGGGTACGGTCAGGGCTGTTAGGGCTGTTACACGGAATCATTGCACCACTCTCCCATCACCCATCAAGCAGTGTAGGCTGATAGCTTGAATATAGTGTCCCATACCACCATAATCGGCTCACGATTCCGGTTGCTCATTGGTCACTACAGGGAGGCACGTGGCCCCAGCGTAGGCCGACAGCTTGACCACGGTGTCCCATACCTCCATACCCGGCTCATGAGTCTTAGCGGATCGAGGTACCATGGTTAACGGGATTCCATTGGTAAGTTTAGTACCCTGGGTTCAAGCAGTAATGACCAAACATGGTGAACATACATTAGACATATCGGGTTACTTGACGGGCCTGACTAGTTCGAGCGCACAATCAACTGAATGACATGAAGTGAAGCATATCGCGTGGCCTAACCACTATCGCCAACTGAGGTACGACTCGGGTTCGTTAAACACATCTTACGTGGCGAAAAGAATCTCAACCACGAACTCAAGTCTGGTACCGATTGTCTGGACTATAAACATAGTCCCAATTGTAATTAATCCATATTCAAAGCATGTGGAGTAAAGCATAATAAACAAAGTAATTCAAGCATGCTAGCAAACATGTCATAAACATGTATAAAGCATGTTATAAAGCATGTCATAAAGCACCATATAAACAAGAATACAAACACATATAATACACAGGTAAGCGGTTTAAGTAAATAACCTCAATGGAGGAAATCACACATGGCTCTAAGGTAGTTGAGAATCCCATCTCAACACCCACCTAAGGCATCATCATCCAAACACTTACTCTCACAAGCATTTTCACAAACACTTAGAATACACACTTTCAACATACATAGTGTATGTTAACAAACATGTGTTAGGGCGAGTCCCTTCGCCAAGCAAGTATTTTATCCATATGTCATATATTCACACAACAAATAATCATGTCAAATACTTTTCCAAAATATATACGTATACGGTATTTTCTACGAATACCTAGAATATGTAAAATTCCATATTCTACAACTTTAATCGAAACAGAAAATAGAAAGCACTTTGTACATGTACAATTGCATGCAGATCATGAATCTATCATTATTTGACATTGAAAGCATTGAAAACCATAACCTATACACCTAAAGTCCTCACCTTTTACCGTAGAATTGTCACGAATTTGATAGGTTTGCTAAGCCTTCGTATTCGGCAGTTAGGTTGCCTAAAGAATGAAATAGGTTAACTATTTCATAACCTACAACCATTACAACTCCAAAACTGATTAGGGTTAGGGTTTCTTACCTAGAAACGAAGTCGGTATCGCCGGGAAAGCAATAAGATTGGAGTGGTGGAGCTTGTGTAGTGGCAGGGAATGGTAGTAGGGAGATTTTCCCACTTCTCTTACTCTTTCTCTCTCTTTTATCACTTCTCTCTCTAGGGTTTCTCTCAAATTCGTATGGCTATGAGAGAGAGGGTTCTAAGGTCCTTATATAGCCTAAAAACTCTCCAAAGTAGACCTAAGGTCAAGGTATACTTAGATTATAACCAAAGTGGCACTTTTCCAGCTCAATGGAGGACTTCTGGCGGGCCTCCTTGAGCCAAAGGTCGGACTTAAGCTCACCAACCTTGGATACAGGTGGAGTTAAGTTTTCATTTCCGTCGGATTCCCATATCACGCGTGGCGGACCAGTTTCAGTTTAACGGTCAACGGATCTCGATTCGAAATCCCAAGTACATGGATATGTTTATGAAATTTTTCCTGATCCGAGGGTGTATTTGGGTCAGATTCTGACGGTTTGGTTGCTTACAAAATGACCGCAAGTAACAAGTCTCAGATTACTATTCAAGATATTTATTTTGGAAAGAAAACAAGTGTTTTCACACTCCCTCGCTCCGGACTCAAGCGAACAGCCGTGGGACACTATCTGGGTTTGATTTCTGAGATGGTTGTCAAGCCCAGTGAGGCGGTCCTAAGTCCTTAACCTTGTATTATTCGGACTCATGCTATGCGGTCTAGACCTGATACGGAGTTTCAATGTGCTCCCGAGAGTAGTCGGGTAATGAGTTTGATCTTATACTTTAGGGTAACCTAGCGTCAATGATTCTATAAGTTTTGGGTCTTGCAGATCATATTTAAAGTGATTCAAATGGATTTCATGGCTAATCTAGTTTAGCACTTAGTTAACTTTGTCAAATTTCTAAAGGATTTAATCCTACGTGATTTCTAGTCGAGGTGGTACTCGGCCATTATACGGAAATTTTTGAGTTGTTACACTCAGTGTGATGCGTCCACAGTACTTTCACAAGAGGGATTGCTTTACTGCGCAACACCTGCTCCTTCCTGTCTAGACCACGTGTCGGTCGTAGTACATAAGTAGCATATTCACTCAACTATACCTTCTCCCATATGATAATGTGGGAAGGATCATGAACGTATTTCTTCAGCATTGATACGTGAAATACGTTGTACATTCCTACGAGTGGTGTGGGTAAAGCGAGACGGTATGCTACTATACCCACTCTATCTAAAATCTGGAACGGACCAATAAACCATGGCGTGAGCTTCCCCTTCTTGCCCAATTGAAGGACTCCCTTCATTGGGGAAACCTTCAGGAATACATGATCCCCAACCTCAAACTCTAGTTGTCGCCGTCTCGTATCGGCATAACTCTTCTATCTGCTCTGTGCTGTAAGAAGTCGACGCCTGATAATGTCAATCTTCTCTGAGGTCGCCTGTACTAACTCTGGGCCAATCAAACTCTTCTCGCCAACCTCTGCCCAATAATGCGGTGCTCGACATGGACGCCCATACAGTACCTCATAGGGAGCCATGCCAATGCTCGCCTGAAAGCTGTTGTTATAAGCGAACTTAGTATAAGGAAGACAGTCATCCCAACTGTCTTTGAAATCTAACACACAAGCTCGCAACATATCCTTTAACACCTGATTTACCCGTTCCATCTGCCCATCAGTCTGTGGGTTGAACGTGATGCTGAACTTTAATTTCACACCCATTTCTTCCTGGATACGAGTCCAGAAGATAGATGTGAATCGCGTGTCTTGGTCCGACACGATTTCCATAGGCACTCCATGCAAACGTACTATCTCCTTGATGCTTAACCTGGCCAAATCGTTTGCTGAGTTTGAAACTCTAATAGGGAGAAAATGAGCTGATTTCGTCAATCAGTTCACAATCACCCAAATGGAGTCATGCCCCTTCCTCGGCTTTGGCAATCCTGAAATGAAGTCCATAGCGATGTAATCCCATTTCCATTTAGCTATGGGCATGGGCTGAAGTAAACCAGGAGTCGGCGATGTTCGGCCTTAACTTGCTGACACGTGAGACAATGTGATACATAGTCTGCAATGTGGTCCTTTATGTTGTCCAACCGGTACGATCGCTTCATATCTCGATACATCTTCTTACTACCAAGATGCATTGCCATCTTCGAATTGTGAGCAGCTTTGAGAACTTCCCTTCTCAAGTCATAAAGATTTAGGATGCATAGGCGGCCACGATAACGTAAACCCCCATCCGTACCAACTCTCCATTCTGAGTCTTCACTGTCGCTCACCTGCTCTCTCATCTTTACCAATAGTTCATCGTCTTTCTAAGCCGCAATAATCCTGTCATCAATGAGTGGTTGCACACGAATGTATGCGACGCTCTTGCATGGCTCCTCTACCGTAAGTTTCTGCTCAAAGTCTCACACAAACTCTACCATTTTTCACTCGTCTATCATTAGCGGAGCCACAAATGCTATCGTCTTCTTGCAGCTCAACGCATCTACCACAAGGTTGGACCTGCTAGGATGGTAGGAGACCTCGAACTTGAAGTCTTTCAAGGTTTCCATCCATCGCCACTACCTCATATTCAAGTCTCTCTATGTGAATATGTATCTAAGGCTCTTGTGGTTGTAAAAGAGCTCGAACTCCTCTCCATAAATGTAATGTCCCTAGAGCTTTAATGCAAACATGATGACTGCTAACTCCAGGTCATGCGTAGGGTAGTTTTCCTTGTGTTTCCTCAACTGTCGCGATGCATAGGCAATCACTTTGTCCTTCTGCATAAAAACACACTCCAAACCAACACGAGAAGCATCAGTGTATATGGTATACTTGACCCCTTGCTCAGGCTATACTAGCACAGGGGCGGACGTCAACTTGTTATTCAGTTCTTGAAAAGCTGCTTCTGCCTTCTCATTCTAGGCAAACTTAAGATCCTTCTGAGTCAGCTGAGACAACGATCTGGCTATCTTGGAAAAGTCCCTAATGAATCGACGGTAATAGCCCGCCAGGCTAAAGAAGCTCATCACTTCAGTAACCGAACCGGATTGCTCCCAGTCCTAAACTACTATCACCTTAGCAAGGTCCACAGCTATTCCTTCCTTGGATACCACATTGAAAGTGCCCTGGTTTGTCAATTACCGTGAGTGTTGAGTTAGTCAGACTGTCATAAGAAGATCAATTAAAGTGTCTGCCTCAATCGGATGTGTGCAAGCTCGCCACAGTTAAATTTAAGTCTCACATCCCTTGTCCCAAAACATCGGGTATATAAAACTGTTAAAACAAACTAGAACATCATAGGGTTTTTAAGTTAAAAAAACTTTTTTCAAAATAGGAAAATTCTCTAAGTTTTCTTACTTTGTCGATTTTATCGATACACATCTCGATATAATCGACCTGTGCTGTCGATGTCCTCGATACCTAAACGATATCATCGATAAGAGGATAACATACGTCCAACAACCACATACTCATCTGGATGAAATTATCGATACATTGATATACTATCGATATCATCGATATTCAAATCTCGTGTCCATCGAAGGTGACTCGATAATATCACAGACAGATCTCCGACGCCCCTGTTTTTTCTTAGGAATATCATATGTGCATTAATATATCGAAGCCTCCTCGATGCCATCGAAATTCAAATCTTGATAATATCGGAAGGCTCTCGATGATATCAGTCGTGGGCGCCATGTTCTTCCAGTAAAATATTTCAAGATTATTTATCTATGATCGGGGGTCACTCGATAGAATCGATATTCAAATATCAATGATATCGGAATTGTTTCGATGATATCGAACAAGGATAAAGACTGTCCAACAAGCTTAATGAGAAATCTGTTGGATTTATCGATTCCTCACCACAGTTATCGATATCAGCGGCATTCAAATTCCGATGATCTCGAAGGTCTCTCGATCTTTCTTGTAAACCTGAAATATTTCCAGTCAAGTCTCTCTCATTTTCAAATGTCGATGAATCGACACTAGTATCGATGAATCGGAGTTCGAAATCTGATGACACCTATTTCGATTCCATCGACCAGCTAGTAAGAGGTTTCAAAAGCGTATGACATTTGAGTTTGTGTCATCGAGTGGACCATTGATGCTATCGAGAGTATACACTCGATGATATCGAACCTGCTCGATGATATCGAACTCTGTCATAAATGTGACCATTTTATATCCGTTGGAACATTTTTCGTATATAAAGAGGACTTTTCTATTGTTGCTGGTAAAGAAAGAAGAGAGTGCTTTTGAGTGTTTTACCTTAGATCATATACCTAATGACAAATCATTAAGCTGGGATGCCTTGAATGCATAATCGAAATCACTCTCAGGGAAGTTCATCCTCCACTCCACCCTCATCATTAATATTCAATAGAGTGGATTGGGGAATGAACTTCTGCATTTAAGGATCCTCCAGCTACTACCTTAATGGCAAATCATTAAGCTGGGATGCCTTGAATGCATAATCGAAATCACTCTATCTTCCTTATAGGAAAACATTTTATAGAGTAGGATTCCGTCTTAACCTTGACCCAACCTGAAGCCTCGTATTGGTACATCATCTGTGTTGTGTATCAAGGAAGCCAAAAATTCTTCATCAATAAGGAGGAGATCTTCGTCAATGTGCTGAATGAGACTCATCCACTTATTTGTAAGTTATTAGAGTCTAGAGGATACTTGTGATCATTCATTTTTAGGATTGGGTCTTAGGTATTTCTCACCATTGCAAGTCCTCGTAGGAGGCCTCCAGCAGGAGTGTACGTGGTGGGTACGTAGTGTTGACCCTTGCTCTGTGGAGAGCATAAACTTCAGGTTGAAGGTGAACCTGTCTAAAACCTTAGGTTCGAGGTGATCCGAGTGAAACCTTCGTTAGGGTCTTATGGGAGATCCTTGACTAGTGTGCCTAAAAGTGGGTGTGTTGTGTTGACCCTTGCTAGTGAGAGCATAAACAGTCACCCTTAGTGTAGGTTGTAAAGGTTGAAGGTGAACCTGATTTAAAACCTTAGCTTTGAGGTGAACCACTGTGAAACCTCCTTAGTGAAATCCGGTACACTCAAGGGTTGAGTGCAGTTATCGGGAGTAGAGTGGACGAGTAGTCGAACCACTATAAAAATGACTATGTTTGAGATTACTATTCTTCTGTTTGTGTGATTTACTTTAATATTTTCAGATCTAAATATTTGAGATCACACCTCACACACATACACAGTCATAACCATCATAAACAGTTTGTATATTGCTCTATTATTAAATTGTTTGTGATTGGATCCTCTACCGGGCTTAGAAGTCAGTAGAGTTACTTTTAAGTAATCCTAATATGTGCTGGTTGTTAGGATTAGTGTAATAGGATTTTAAATAAACCATTAAAACTTTAAAAAGTCCTATTCACCCCCTATAGGACATATTGGCATATTCCTACTTCAACTAAAGCGGTCTTCGCCGCTATTTCATTTGGTATCAGAGCGGGTCTCTTTTTAAGGGCTTCACCGCCTAGAGAGTGATCTTGACTGAAGTTGGGAATATGGCTAAAGGAGAGGGCTCATCTGTAACGCCCTGAAAATCGGGGGTCGAGCATAAACTCAACTCCCGAGTTCCAGAACATCACTTATGCAACAAAATGAATGATGATTGAATGTTGACTGTATTCGTGCATTGAACATGAGTGAGATTAAGCCAAAACAGCATATCATACTCCAGAGACAGTTAAATTGCAAGCGGAAGACGATGATAGATAGATAAAATATATAAACTGAGATGAGTCTCCAGAGTGTGATAACATTACTAGGTTAAATAATTACAAGTATAGTTCTAAAATATACCAAATGTGTAAGTGTAATATCTTCTATCCTAAGTACCATAGCCCCGTCAATGCGGTGCCTGTGTCTTCGAGAGACCCGTCGAGAGTTACATGATAGGAGAACTCCTCCTCATCACCACAGTAGTAGTCCGGCTCTGCGCTTCATAAGCATCGCCATCATCCGAAATTCAACAAATGCGGTTGGTGTGTACAACACCGTCCCATAACGTGGGAGTGAGTGATCAACTCGATTGGAACGGTAAAGCATAGGTTAACATGTTATCAATTCAATCAAGCGGTAATGATAAAGCAAAGACAAATCAAACAATTCTAACTACTCTTATTAAGTACGAGAATGAAATGATATGATCTTTGTATGCCCTTGCCAAACCACCCTCATGCGACATCATCTTACGTTCGCGAATGCTTAACTCCCTCAAGGCGCCACATCTACTAAGCATATGCAAAGTGCGATGATGATCATGATTACCGAGTTATTATTAGTCCATTTCAAACAAAGAAGTATTGGGAAACTAAGGTACCTCCCTTGTATCATTCCCAAACATGATCCATTCTAGGGTCGTCAATCCTAGTTAATCTCATACGATATTATGGTTCGAGAAGCATAGCGAAGGCATCGCAACGGTCTCGTCACCCGTCGCCGCGGATACGAGATCTCACCGTATGCGGCTCAATTGCGGCCGTCGGCTCGAGTACTGGGTCTCACCGTACTCGGCTCAATCACTAGCCGTCACTCGAGTATGGTCTCACCGTGCTCGGCTCAACTCATACTCTGTTCTTTGTGAAAGACTCGTCGCCAATCACGGACCCTTGGAGTATACTCGAAGATACTACGGAGGACTCGTCGCCCGTCAGCACGAGCACAGGTCTCACCGTACTCGGCTCTCGCCGTAAGTATCGACAGCATGAATATAGTGTCCCATACCACCATAATCGGCTCACGAGTCTGGTTGCTCACTGGTCACTACAGAGAGGCACGTGGCCCCGTGGCCAGAAGCCGACCACACGGTGTCCCATACCACCATGCCCGGCTCATGAGTCTTAGCGGATCGAGGTACCATGGTTAAAAGGGATTTCACTGGTAAGTTTGGTACCCTAGGTTCAGGCAGTAGCGACCAAACATGGTGAACATAAATAAAATAGATTGGGTTACTTGACGAGCTCGGCTAGCTCGAGCGCACAACAAGTTGAACGACATGAAGTGCATAAGCACTTCGCATGGCCAACCACTATCGCCAACCGAAGTACGACTCGGGTTCGTCGAACACATCTCACGTGGCAAATGCATCGCAGCCATAAATTCAATTCTGGTACCGATTGTCTGGACTATAATCATAGCCCCAAACATGATAACTTGCAGATAGATAAGGCAGTAATGGATCAAGATTCCACTCATACAATCAAGGTATGGTATTATCCGTTTAGGGCTGCCAGGGCTGTTGCACGCACTCATTGCTCCGCTCCCCCATCACCCATGACAGATCATACAACGTAAATATAAATTTAAACATATGCATTACATAGTTATAATCATAAAGCAGTTGAGCATGTTATGAATCACAACACAAGCATGAGTTTATACATGTTCAATTCCTAATCACAACAATCCAAGGAGATCATACACATAGTTAAAAGAGGTTGAGAATCATATCTCAACACCCTTATACATTACAATTTGCTAACTACTACTCATTCAGACATTTCAAAAAAACACTTAAACAAACATACATCAACATACATGACATATGTCGATCACATAGGCATTAGGCCAAATCCTTTCCCTAGGGAGTTGCCCCAATCATAACACGCGTACACCCACGACGGATAGTCATGGCAAGCAGGAATCCAAGTTCCATATTCATTCAGTCATTTCCACAAACACTTGGGCCACACATTTTAGCATATATGGTGTCTATTGGCCGTGGCGTGATTTAGGGCAAATCCTTTCGTCAAAAGGGTATCGCCAATACAACAATCATGAATCCATGACAATTAGTCATGGCGAGCACGAATGAGGATTCTATACTCATTCAGTCATTTTCACAAACACTTAGAATACACTAATACAACATACATGGTGTATGTTAGCAAAACATGTATTAGGGCTATCCTTTAGCCAAGTGAGTATTTTACCCATGTATAATATATTACTACAGCAAATAATCATGATAAATGCATCTCCAAAATTTATACGTATACAGTATTTTCTAGAATACGCATTTTCAACATACATACTGTATACAAGCAAACATGTATTACGGCGATTCCCTTCGCCAAGCAATTATTTTATACGCACATAATATATTTATACGACGATTAATCATGACAAACACATCGCTAAAATATACATGTATATGGTACTTCTTACAATACCGTATTTCTACATACATAGTGTTTATTAGTAAACATGTATTTAGGCGAATCCTTTTGCCAAATAAGTATTTTATCCATACGTCATATATCCATACGACAAATAAACATGTCAAACACATTTTCATAAAAAATACGTATACGGTATTTTATACGAATACCTAGAGTATGTGAAATTCCAAATTCTACAATTCTAATCGAAACAGAAAACGGAAAGCACTTTGTACATGTGCAATTGCATACAGATCATGAATCTACCATTATCTGACATTGAAAGCGTTGAAAACCATAACCTATACACCTAAAGTCCGCACCTTGTGTCGTAGAATCGTAACGGAGTTGATAGGTTCGCTAAGCTTCCGTATACGGGAGTTTGGCAACCTATGGAACGAAATACGTTAGCTATTTCATAACCTACAACCTAAACAACCCTAAAACAGGTTAGGGTTAGGGTTTCTTACCTAGAAACGACACCGGAATCGCCGGGAAAGCAATGAGAATCAGGCGGTGGAGCCCGAATAACGGCAGGGTACAGCAGCAGGGAGTTCCTCCCACATCTCCCTCACTTTCTCTCTCTTTTCTCTCTCTCAAATCCAAATTCGTATGGCTGGAATGGGAGAGGGTTTAAGGTCCTTTTATAGCCTAAAACCTTCCCAAAATAGACTCAGGTTCAAGGGTTACTGCTATTATAAGCATTTCGATGATGTTCCAGCTCAAAAGAGTGTTTCTGGTGGCCCCCCTTGAGCCAAACGTCAGACTTAAGCTCTCCACACATGGATCTACGTGGGATTACGCTTTCGACTCGATCGGATTCCCAGATCGCACGTGGCGGACCACTTTCAGTTCAACGGTCAGTGGGCCACGATCCGAAATTCCAAGTACATGTAAATGTTCCTGAAATTTTTCCTGATCCGAGGGTGTAATTTGGTCTGATTCTGACGGTCTGGTTGCTTAATACTGATGCGCAAGCGAATGGTGCCAGATCACTATTCCAGATATTTATTTTGTAAAGGGAATAGTGTTTTTCACACTCCCTCGCTCCGACTCAAGCGAATGGCCGTGGGACATCACTGGACTGATTTCTGAGGTGGTTGTCAAGCCCAGTGAGGCGGTCCTAGTTCCTTAACTTCGTGTTAATCGGATTTCCGATGTGCGGTCTAGACCTAATACGAAGTTTCGAGATGCTCCCGTGAGCAGCCAGGTAATGAGATTGATCCTAAGTTTTAGGGTAACCTAGCGTCAATGATTCTACAAGTTTTGAGTCTTGCGTAACGTATTTAAAGCGATTGGTGCTAATTTCACGGGCACTCTAGTTTAACACTAGCTAAATCTCACTTAATTTCTAAAGGATTTAGTCTGTAAGATTTAAATGCGAGATGGTACTTAGGCCTTTGTAGTTTGTATATAAAGTGATCCAAGTTTTACTACTTAGCTAGTTTAAGTTAGTGTCTAGGGCTAAAGTGCTTTGAAAAATTGAAAGCACAAGGTAGTGAAGGGTGGGATTTGTGAAGAAAATGGTTTAAAAAGGGGTTTGAGGCTTTAATTGAGCGTTTGGGAAGTTAAACCTATGTTAGGATTGACCCATCGCCTAAGGACGTATAATTCCAGGTTGGCAAAAATCCGGGATGTTACATTATCAGTCACTAGACCTCCAGTATTTAATGGATCAAATTATACATACTGGAAGGCTAGGATGCACTACTTTCTAAGATCTTTGGATCATGATGTTTGGGTTATAGTTGAAAGTGGATATGTGCCACCAACTGAACAAATTGTACTTGACAGTGGCACAACCATCACAAAACCCAAACCTAAAGAAAAGGGGACGATGTTCGATAAAGAAAAACAGACTGCTGAAGCTAAAGCTATGAACACCATCTACTGTGCCGTTTCCCAAGATATTTTCAATCAAATAAGTATGTGTGAGACATCCAACGAAGCATGTGATCTATTGGAAACAACCCATGAAGGCATAAGCACTGTGAAGAGATCTAAACTTCAATTCCTGACTTCACAGTTCGAAAGTCTCATAATGGAAGAGCATGAGACTTTTATGGAGTTTTTCAAAAAGTTGAATATCATTTGCAACTCCATGGGTGGATTGGGAGAAAAAGTTTTGGTTCCTAAAATCTGTAGGAAAATGCTGAGATCACTGCTAGAACGGTTTAATCCCAAAGTAACAACCATTGAAGAGTATAGGAATATAGATGAAATGAAAGTAGAAGAACTGATAGGTTCCCTACAAACTTTTGAACTACACTTCAAACAAATCCCTAAATCCAAAACAACTATCCTAAAAACTTCAAAGAAAACAACAAACGAGGACAGTGGAAATGAGAAAGATGATGAAGATGAGGAAGTGGCTTTGCTGGCACAAAGTTTAAGGAAATTCTTTTAGAAGAATCATGGCCGTCCTACTAGAGGAAAGAAGATGGACAATAGACCTTCTATAGGAAAATTTGGTAAAAAGACCAAAGAACCACAATGTTATGCCTGTCAGAAGTATGGACATCTATCTACTGAATGCCCAAACAGAAAAACTAAGGGCAAGGCTATGGCTGCCACATGGGATGATACAGAAGAGTCAAACTCAGAATTTAGTGACTTAGAGAGTGATGGAGACCAGAAATCCTTGAAAATTCTTATGATCTCCACTACTCTAATCATTCCAAGTGAATCTGAGAACGAGAAAGAACAACAAGCCACTGAATATTTTCCGTCTGATAATGAGGAGACTAGAGGAGAAGAAGAGGAAGAATAAAACAAGCTACATGATGCTTACAATCAACTTTATATCCATAACATCAAAGTGGTTAAAAGACTTGGAATATCTGAGAACAAAAAGGAATTGCTGCAAAAAAATTTGGATAAAATTCTAGAAATTAATACACATCTAATCAATGATTTACACCAATATCACTCAGATAATGATAAACTCAACAGAATTAAGTCCTTCATTAAAACCGAGTCCGAAAAACTAAATAAACAGGTTGAGCAATTAAAAGACAAAAATATGCTCCTTCAAAATGAAAATCATACACTCCTGTTTGATCTAGAAGAGTCTAGAAGAATTGCCAAGCTAAACCGTAAGTTTTCCCAGAATGGTGAGAAGTTAGAAAGACTTTTAGGTATGGAAAAATCTAAAAAGGACAAAAATAGCTTAGGATATGAACAAGTTAATGCAAAAACTAGATATGGAGCACAAATAGAAAAGTCTGGTGCTGCCAAAAGAAATACAAGAACTAATAGGATAAATGAACCATTAAAGTAAGTGGGTGAATCAAATGAGAAAGCTAAAACTACCACAACAAAAAATTCTGTTAAAAAATGGGTAATTAAAGAAAAGAAAAATTGCCTTGCTACTCACACAAATCTTTTGACAGGCAAGAATACTAAGTGGTACTTAGATATTGGTTGCTCAAGACATGTCACGGGTGACAAATCCCTTCTTTCAAGCTATACAGATCTTTATAATGGGATAGTCACCTACGGAGACGGAACCACCACCAAAGTAATTGGACAAGGAATCATAAGAGGAATTAATTCGCTAAAAAATGAGAATGCTTTCTTCATAAAAGGATTGACACATAATCTACTAAGCATATCTCAAATATGTGATAATAACCACATGGTTACATTCAACAAAGACGAATGCAAAATCTTAGACCTATCTGGAAAAACAGTTATGAAGGGTTGTCGCACAAATAACCACTGATATATAATCAAAGGCAAAGATAGGGCTGATTCCTATGCTTAAAATGTCAAAACATGAAATGAACAAGTCTAAGTCATGCATCTAGGTTTGGATATTTGTTGAAATGATGCAAATTTTGCTAAGCTTCAAATGATATATCTGAGGTTCCTCACCTCCATCTTCTGTATATAAACATTCAAATGTTTATAATTTTGATGTGTACAGTAATTATATATAATTTTGCTAAGTATACTATTGATTCATAGAAATACTAAAAGTATACTTGAAGGGTCATCTATATGCTGAAAAGGAAAAATATTCATCTTCGATATATCCCTTGATAAGTCATTCTCAATTAATTGATTAAGCGTCGATCTCATCGACGCCTCTTTGGAATGTAAAGAGCTATATGATCGAGAATGATATCAAAGACGGTCTTGATAACATCGGGGGAGCTACATCGATAACATCGGAACAATGATCGATGATATCGAAGACTGCCGCCTGTTAAAAGGCGGTCGAGCGAAAAAATTTTATTTCTGAAAAAGGTTTTCCGTTTTCTTTTTGCTCAAATCCTCGGCCGAAAGTACATCATGGGTCCCAAAAGCTCCTCGAGAACTGGTATTATCCTTTCACTCCTTCCATTCTAGAGTCTATCTTATCTTGTGGTCGGGTACTTTCAGTTTCTTTAAAAGAGGAACTTTGTCCGTTCTTCCAAAATTTGTCGTTATGGGTAAACATAAAGGAAAAGTATCTAGTCCGGGTGAGTCATCAAGGTCCGCTCGACAAAAGGTGGTCGCTTCAAAAAGGAGTGCAAGGGCCCTGGAATGTGGGACCCTCACAAGGCAACGCACGAGATATAGTGAGTCCCAGTCTGAGGTGCAGACACCTTCACCAGTGCAGGTCAACCTGGTCTTGGCAAAGTTCACTGGGAGAAAAGTTATTCCCAAGAGGAAAGTCGACAGAAGTTGTCTGATTTCATATAATCTGGAACCTCTATTTACTGCCATAGATTGGTTACCAGTTGTCGACTTTGGGGGACCATATCAACTCGAATGGACATATAATTTCTTTGACGCCTGTCATTCTCCAGTGTCCGACCCTCCGTCCATCACCGTGACCGTCGATGGTGATGATCTGCAGATCACTCCTGAGTCTATCACAGGAATTTTCAATCTTACTCTATCACCTGTAGGACTCCTAGATATGGACATGGAAAGCATTGAGGTTCGGTCCGAGGTCACCAAATTCCTATGTCATGGCTATGATGTTCAGTGGCACCAAGGGAATGCCCTAAAAGCCAGATTTATGGAACCACACTATCGAGTCTTGTATGGTATCCTTGCTTCAAACATCTACTCTAAGGGTTCTAATAGAGTAGATCTCACGGGCTTCATGACTATGATAATTTATTCAATTGCCTCTAGGATCAAGATTTGTCTGCCTACCCTCATCGTGCATCAGTTGGTTTATGCTTTTCATACGGCGAGAGATGTCCACTTACCATATCCTTGGATCATACATACAATATGCGATGCCATAGCCTTTCCAACTACAAGTGATCCTGTACTTCCTCTCCAAACCGTCAACAAAAGTAACATTCGAAAGATGGATTTGAAGTTTCATAAATACCCTGAGGACCCAGAGGAAGATATTCAAGCAGAAGAAGAAGGAAGAGCAGGTGTCGCTACCATTGAATGGACAAAAATGGCCAGAAATGAACCACCTAGACCTGATTTAGCAGCGTCAACGTCAACGCACGGGTATGCCAAACGTTTCAGGCTGGACAGGATTGGAGCAATTCAGAGGGATATCCACTTGGTGTATGAGAGGCTTACCATTTTAGAACAGTTCGTCGAAGGAGTACAGCAGACAGTACAATAGTTGGTTGAGCTGTTCACCTGTCGTCGTGATGATACGACGCCATCTTCCTCGGCTCCATAAGTACTGGTCTCTGGATGCTATCACATACACTTCACTCTTAATACCGTGTATGAACATTAATATCTTTTTGGATGTTCTGCGCTCTCATAAGTGTATGTGATAACCCACTAACTTGCACAGTCTAAACATTTTTTTTTTTGCATGTGTTGCCCATGGATGGGCTAAAAATTGATGTTTGATTTTGATTGCCCATGAATGGGCTTGGTATTTTTGTTGGGATAATTGTTAATCTACTGCTGTCTGGGGCAGTATATATTTTTGGATATTTGTGTATATGGCTGAACGAAATTCTCATCTTTACTGTCGTAATTCAGTTCTCAGATCCCCTGGTTTATCTAGTTTATATGTGGAATGCATGTGATGTCTCTTAATGATTATCCTATCTGCTATATCACTGCTTTATCTAATCTAATATGCATCCATACTGTTTGAAAAGGATGTATGCTTAAAACTATTTAAACATTTTACATCTATCTGTCATATTCCTCTGAATGACGGTTCTCCCACGTTACTTTAACTTCAGTCAATATCAACTGCTGTATCTTTGTCAATGACTGATAAAAAGGGGAGAACAGTTCAAACACCCCGAACGAAAAATTGTTTATCTGCTTAAATGGTGTTGCAGGTATTAGGGGGAGCAGCTGCACCAAGATAAGGGGAGTTTGAAGTCAGGGGGAGCAGATACTAGAATGTGTACGTCTTCACTAGAAATTGTAAAATTGTGTAAAATGCATGTACACACAATTTAGGATGTGTTTGTTTAGATACTGTTCTAGGGTGTTTTGGTATTTTGTCACGTAATTGACAAAGGGGGAGATTGAAATGCCCTAGTTTGTCAATTAGCGTGAGTGTTGAGTCAGTTAGACTGTAAAGCCTCATAAGAAGATCAATTCAAGCGTCTGCGTTAACCGGATGTGTGCAAGCTCGCCATAGGTAAATCTAAGCCTCACATCCCTTATCCCAAAACACCAGGTATATAAATCTCTTAAAACAAACTAGAATATCATAGGGTTTTTAAGTTAAGAAAACTTTTTTCAAAATAGGAAAATTCTTTAAGTTTTCTTGCTTTGTCGATTTTATCGATACACATCTCGATATGATCGACCTGCACTGTCGATGTCCTCAATACCTAAACGATATCATTGATAAGAGGACAAAATACATCTAGCAACCAATAGTCATCTGGATGGAATTATCGATACATCGACAGCACAACCACATACTCATCTAGTAGATCTCCGGTGCCCCTATTTTTCCTTAAGAATATCATATGTGCATCAATATATCGAAGCCTTCTCGATACCATCGAAATTCAAATCTCAATGATATCAAAAGGCTCTTGATGATATCGGTCATGGGTGCCATGTTCTTCCAGTAAAATATTTCAGGATTATTTATCTATGATCGGGGGTCACCCAATAGAATTGATATTCAAATATCGATGATATTGGTATTGTTTCGATGACATCGAATAAGGAAAGAGACTGTCCAACAAGCTTAATGAGAAATCTGTTGGATTTATCGATGCCTTGACATAGTTATCGATATTATCAACATTCAAATTTCGATGATCTCGAAGGTCCCTCGATCATTCTTGTAAACCTGAAATGTTTTAAGTCAAGTCTCTCTCATTTTCAAATGTCGATGAATCGACACTAGTATTAATAGAATCAGAGTTCGAAATTCGATGACATCGACACCTATTTTGATTCAATCGACCAGCTGACAAGAGGTTTCAAAAGCATATGACATTTGAGTTTGTGTCATCGAGCGGACCATTGATGCTATCGAGAGTATACGCTCGATGATATCGAACCCACTTGATGATATCAAATTCTGTCATAAATGTAACCGTTTTATATCTGTTGAAACCTTTTGCTTATATAAAGAGGACTTGTCTATTGTTGCTGGTAGAGAAAGAAGAGAGTGATTTTGAGTGTTTTACCTTATCATATACCTAAAGCCCTTTCTCTCAGGGAAGTTCATCCTCCAATCCACCCTCATCATTGATATTTAATAGAGTGGATTGGGGAATGAACTTCCGCATTTAAGGATCCTCCAGCTACTACCTTGATGGAAAATCATTAAGCTGGGATGCCTTGAATGCATAATCGGAATCACTTTATCTTCCTTATACGAAAACATTAGAGTAGGATTTCGTCTTAACTTTGACCCAACCCGAAGCCTCGTATTGGTATATCATCTGTGTTGCAGATTAAGGAAGACGAAGATTCTTCATCAACAAGGAGGAGATCTTCGTCAACGTGCTGAATGGGACTCATCCACTTATTTGTAAGTTATAAGAGTCTAGAGGATACTTGTGATCATTCCTTTTTAAGATTGAGTCTTAGGTGTTTCTCACCCTTGCAAGTCCTCGTAGGAGGCCTCCGGCGGGAGTGTACGTGGTGGGTACGTAGTGTTGACCCTTGCTCTATGGAGAGCATAAACTTCAGGTTGAAGGTGAACCTGTCTAAAACCTTAGGTTCGAGGTGATCTGAGTGAAACCTTCGTTAGGGTCTTATGGATGATCCTTGGCCAATGTGCCTAAAAGTGGGTGCGTTGTGTTGACTCTTGCTCGTGAGAGCATAAACAGTCACCCTCAGTGTAGGTTGTAAAGGTTGAAGGTGAACCTGATTTAAAACCTTAGGTTTGAGGTGAACTGCTATGAAACCTTCTTAATGAAATCCGGTACACTCAAGTGTTGAGTGTGGTTATCGAGAGTGGAGTAGACAAGTAGTCGAACCACTATAAAAATGACTGTGTTTGAGATTGCTATTCTTCTATTTGTGTGATTTACTTTAATATTTTCATATTTAAATATCTGAGATCATACCTCACACACATACATAGTCATATTCATTATAAACTAGTTTGCATATTTGTAATGCCCTGAAAATCGGGGGTCGAGTAGCAACCCAACACCCGATTTTCAAAACATCACTTATGCAACACAAATGCTTATGATTGAATGTTGTCTGTGTTAGTACAATAAACATGAGTGAGATTACACCAAAACAGTAATCCATACTCCAGATCAATGTATAAAACGCAAGTGGAAGACTGAAAAATATATATAGATGTGTACAAAAACAAAACGATCTCGATCTGTCTCCAGAGTATAATTACTTCACTGAGTCATCATATACATGTACTGACTCAAAAACAAAATATAAAAAATAGACCAACTGTCGTGATAGCCCCGTTGTCCTGTAAATCCAGATTGCCTAAGCAAAGCCGCCGGAGAACTGCATGAACGAAAACTCATCCTGATCTTCATAATAATCAGGTTCAGCCTCCCGTGAATCGTCGGTACCTGCATCTAAGATAGAGTCTGGTGGGTGTCCAGAACACCGTCCCGTAACGTGGGAGTGAGTAGCTAACTTAGTGGAACAATAAAGCATCGGTTAACATGTTATCAATTCAGTCAAGCAGTAATGATAAAGCAGTACAATCAACATTCCTAAGTACTGTAATTAATGCAAGGATGAGATGTGATTATGATGCATGCCCTTGCCAACATACTCCCTCGTGCGGCACCATCTTACGTCCGCGGCATGCTGTCACCGTTAATGCTTCACATCTTCCAGGCACATGCAATGCGATGATGAGCATGATTACTGAGTTGTTATTAGTCCATTTCAAATAACAGTATTAGGAAACTAAGGTACCTTCCTTATATCATTCCCAAACAATGATCCATTCTAGGGTCGTCAGTCCTAGATAATCTCATATGATGGTGTGTTTCTAGGTCACTGCAAGGGCTGTCAAGGCTGTTACATGGAATTGTTACACCACTCCCCCATCACCTTATCAATACAAGCCTAGTTTATACTCTGTTACTACGGAAAGGCTCGTTGCCTCACCGCAGATTTAGAGTATGCTCGAGGTCACTACATCGGGTACGGTCAGAGCTGCCAGGGATGTTACACGGAATCGTTGTACCACTCCCCCATCATCCATTAAAGCAGTGTAGGCCGACAGCTCGAATATAGTGTCCCATACCACCATAATTGGCTCACGAGTCTGGTTGCTCAATGGTCACTACAGGGAGGCTCGGGCCCCAGCTTAGGCCAACAGCTCGACCACGGTGTCCCATACCACCATGCCCGGCTCATGAGTCTTGGCGGATTGAGGTACCACGGTTAACGGGATTCCACTGGTAAGGTTAGTACCTCAGGTTCAAGCAGTAGCGTCCAAACATGGTGAACATACATTAGACAGATCGGGTTACTTGACGAGCTCGGCTAGCTCGAGTGCACAACAAGTTGAATGATATGAAGCGCATAAGCACTTCGTGTGGCCAGCCACTATGGTCAACCGAAGTACGACTCGGGTTCGTCGAACACATCTCGCATGGCGAATGAATTTCAGCCACGCATTCATTTCCGTTTCCGATTGCCTGGACTATAATCATAGCCCCAAACACAATCAATCCTTATTCAGAAGCATGTAGAGTAAAGCAGAATAAATAAAGTAATTCAAGCATGTTATAAAGCACAATATAAACAGGAAATACAAACACATATATTTCATAAGTAAGCAGTTAAATTAAATAAACAACATGGAGGAAAGCATATACATCTCTAAGGTAGCTAAGAATCCTATCTCAACACCTACCTAAAGCACAATCCTCTAAGTACTTACTCTTACAAGCATTTTCACAAACACTTAAGATACACTCTTTCAACATACATAGCGTATACTAGCAAAAGCATGTATTAGGGCGAACCCTTTCGCCAAGTAAGTATTATACATATATATAGTATGTTCATACAGTGATTAATCATGGCAAGCATACTTGCAAAATTTATACGTATATGGTACTTTCTACAAATACGAGGAATATAGTATATTCAACATAGTTAACGTCTAACCGAAAAATGAAACGGACATCACTTTGTACATGTGCAATAACATACAGATCATGAATCTATCATTATCTGACATTGAAAGCGTTGAAAACTATAACCTATACGTCTAAAGTCCGCACCTTACGCCATATAAGCGTAATGAACTCGATCGATTCACTAAGCTTTAGTATACAGTAGTTTGGCAACCTATAGAATGAAATAGATTAGCTATTTCATCATTTGTAATGTTCATAACCCTAGATCAGATTAGGGTTAGGGTTTCTTATCTAGAAATGAAGTTGAAAACGCTGGGGAAGCGATAAGAACGATGTGGTTAGGCACGGATAACAGTAGGGTAGAGTGGCAGGGAGATGCTCCCACAACTCTCAACCTTTCTCTCTCTTTTCTCTCTTCTCTCTCCTAAGTTTTCTCAAATTCGTATGGACTGGATATGAGAGAGTTTAAGGTCCTTATATAAGCTAAAACATCACCGAAATAGACCTAAGGTCAAGGTATACTTAGGTTATAACCAAAGTGAGCTTGTTCCAGCTCAACGGAGCACTTCTGGCGGCCCCTTTTCTGCGTGCGGTCGGACTTAAGCTCACCAACCTTGGATCTAGGTGGAGTTAAGTTTTCGTTCCAGTCGGATTCTCAGATCACGCGTGGCGGACCAGTTTCAGTTCAACGATCACCGAAACTCGATCAGGGTTACCAGTACACGGACATGTGCTGGGAAATATCTCTGATCCGAGGGTTTATTTAGGTCTGATTCTGATGGTCTGATTTCTTATAATTAGCCCGCAAACACCAAGTCTCAGATTACTTAAATTTTATTAAATTTCTAAAGAAAACTAAGTTTTCTCATACTCCTCGCTCCGGGCTTAATCGAATAGCCGTGGAATACAATCTGGTTTCAACGTCCAAGATGGTTGTCAAGCCCAGTAAGGCGGTCCTAATTCTATAACCTCATATCATTCAGACTTTCGATGTGCGGTCCAGATCTGATACGGAGTTTCAATGTGCTCCCGAAAGAAGTCGAGTAATAAGTTTGATCTTAGATTTTAGGGTAACCTAGTGTCAATGATTCTACAAGTTTTGGGCGTTACAGATCGTATTTAAAGTGATTCAAGCGGATTTCATGGCTAATCTAGTTTAGTACTTAGTTAACTTTGTCTAATTTCTAAAGGATTTGATCCTAAGTGATTTCTACCTGAGGTGGTACTCGGGCCATTGTACGGAATTTTTCGAGTAGTTATAATATTGCTTACTTCTTAAATAGTTTGTGATTGGATCCTCTACTAGGCTTGAAAGCCAATAGAGTTACTTTTGAGTAATCCGAAAATGTGCTGGTTGTAAGGATTAGTGTAATAGAATTTTAAATAAACCATAAAAACTTTAAAAAAGTCCTATTCACCCCCCTCCAGGACATATTGACATATTCCTACTTCAACTAAAGCGGTCTTCACCGCTATTTCACACATGTCCCAGGAACTTGACTTATTCTTTCCAGAAGTCACACTTCTTGTATTGAGCAAACAACTGGTTCTTCTTGAGAGTATCAAAGACTACTCGCAGGTGCTCCTCGTGATCTTCCTGACTCTTAGAGTATATTAGGATGTCATCTATAAACACGATGACGAATCAGTACAGATTAGGCTGAAACACCCGGTTCATCAGGTCCATGAACACGGCCGTTGCATTTGTGAGTCCAAACGACATCACAAGGAACTCGTAGTGGCCAAAGATGATCCTGAATGTTGTCTTCTGTACGTCCTCATCCCTGACGCACAATTGGTGATACCTTGACTGTAAGTCGATCTTAGTGAAGTACCGTGCCCCTTTCAACTGGGCAAAGGATACTTGTTCTTTATCGTCACTTGGTTCAACCTGCGATAATCGATACATAATCGCAGCGATCCATCTTTCTTCTTCACAAACAACACAGGTGCTCCCCAAGGAGATATATTCGGTCATATGAAGCCTGCATCCAACAAATCATCGATCTTTCTCCTCAGTTCCTCCATCTCACATGGAGGCATGCGATACGTCGGAAGAGATATAGGTGTCGCACCAGAAATTGATCTCACGCTGAGGAGGTAATCCAAGTATCTTTCTGAACACGTCTGCAAAATCCTGAACTACTGGTGTGTTCCCAAGTGTCGGACCATCAACATTCTCTAACAAGGAAGCGTAACAACTTATGCGGTAGGGTCAACTGACCTAAACTGGGAATGTAAAGGTCGTTCCCTCAGGTCCATGGGCTGTTACCACTCTAGTATTGCAATCGATCTCAGCCTTTATCTCGGTAAGCCAATCCATACCAAGGATCACATTGTAATGACATAGCGGGGCAATGATCAGGTTGACGAGTACTGTTCTGCTCCCTAAGTCTAGCGAACAACCCTTACACATCTTGGTCATGTCTGAGAAAGTCTCTGTGGCGGTAAGGAGTCTCAACCCAACCATAGTTCCAACCCTAGTTGCTTGACTGCTGCCCATGATATTATAGAGATAGTGGACCCAATGTTCACCAATAAGAAGACAAGTGTATCTTGGATATGCGCTGTAACTTCAAAAGCCAATGGTGGTGAAATTGCTGTCTCAGATGCCTCAGCTGCAAGTGCACCCGAGCTTGTTGAGAATGGTTCGGTTGCGGTACCATAGGCCATTGAGGCGGCCTAAATCGAGGTGCAGGTGGCCTATAAGAAGGCTGTGCTGGTAGTACAGAACGTAGAGGTGGAGCCGAGATAATTGGTGGCATCTGACGGTTAATCTTCTGAGGAGGCTTGAAGCCGTTGTCCCTCATCCTAGTGAAGTAATAAGTGTTAGAATACCCGGCCTCTTACAGTAGGTGTACCATACATCAGGTCGCCTCGGCTGTATCGATGGAGCCGTAAGCCGAGGAGGAGAATCTACATGTGGCCTCTTGCCGGGGAACGGTCTGCTCGACAAATCCAGTCGAGACCTCGGAGCCATGGGTACACGTGTACGAGATAGTCTATGTCACGCCCCAAACTCGAAAACCGGGCTCACGAAATTCCTGATTGCCAAATCTGGAGTAGACAGTCTCCGTAGAACCCCATTCTCAGCTCCCAGCACCCATTCACCAGGTTCCAATCCTAGGATGCTATAAGGAGGATTTTCAACATCAGTTTGTATCATAGTAAGCATAACCAAAGGCACAACCCACAAACAACAACCAAAAGCTCCATCACATTTCCACTATGATAAAAAACTTTATAAGTACAATGAGCATAAAGGAAAATACAATGATGATAGACAAAAAGCTCCAAGATGATATGCTCTCCGCTCCTGCCTCGCCTACACGCAACGGTCGTGCATAAGCTTATAGAAAGCTTAGAGGGTAGTGAAAGTGTGTGCGCAAGGTAGTAATGCAGATATGCAGTATCAGAGTAATGCGGAACATGCTGATGAATCTATGAATACCACTAGCCATACCAAGGCTATGCGATGCAAGACATGAATGATGTCGGCCATACTAAGGCCATATGATGTGAGATGCAACTCAAGCATACAAATCCTCATCTATATCCACATATCAATATAGCTTAAATCTGGAATATCATCGGGGTCTAGTACACTCTAAACCAGATTGCCGCCTCATCACATGCAATAAGGTAAGTGGAAGAGACCTCACTACCAGCCTGCCAATATAGGGCTCAGCTCGTCTGTAGAGGACCCATTCCTCAAGCTGGTTAAACTTAGCCTAGCTTTGCCCCCTTCACTCGGGCTGGTAAGGCCGCACCCCCTTCCAACGACCATGACACAGTAGAAAGTGCGGCCTCTTGGTAATCGGCACTCAGCGCTCATGCATCCACTCGGTCTAGACGTTGGAGCAACCTCTTGGTACCATAAGAGTTTAGGGACTTTCACCCAGGGATATCTATAGCACCCCATATAGAACAAAATTTTCGATATCCAATCCTGCCAACCACGATACGCCTGAGGAGGCTACGGCCCTAATGTCGCTAGGTCATACAGTAACCATATCACACAATGAGAATGCATGAATCACACTATCCAGTCATGTAGCAATCCTGCGCTCATGTAGGCAACACCGCTTATCCGTGAGCCCCTAATCAATCTGCCCGAAGGCATATGCTATGATCAGTCACTTCTCATATCAAGCATACATATGATGCGTATGATCATGAATCATGGAACTATACTAAACATGTTATATGGTGATGGATGCTGTTCATAATGAAGATGGACCTAGACGGCCTACAAGTATGGGCCTAATAATGGGCCCTAGGGAGAATTATAATGCGGACATTTAACCAACATTATTCTTACAATGTGGACGTCAAACCAACATTGCTCCCAAGGCACGGTTGTCATAAACATCATTACACAAACCATGGTAGAGTCACACATTGTAATGGACTTATGTACATCCAATTGGGCCTCGACCCATGGGCCTTAGATACAAAAAATGGGCCACATAACATGGGCCTTATGTATATCAAGTGGGCCCCAATGGATGGGCCATAACTACATCAAGATGGGCCTAATCATATGGGCCTCATATATCACATCTACCTAACCAACTGGGCCCCAAGTACATCACATCGGGCCTTGTTAAATGGGCCGAATGTATATCAAATCGGGCTCACCCTTATGTGTTTGAGATCCGACATATCCATAAGTTATCATAGAGATAGATGAAATGAAAACAATTGGAAATTACCGTGGCCCATAGGAGTTTGAACGGTGGATGACATGGTCCACTATGTAAATGGTGGGGTCCACTTGAACTTTAGATCTCACCCATTTTCCCATGCTGTAAAATGGTCTCACAAATGGTTGGACAGGATGGATACAACACATGCATCATGGTGGGCCCCATCGTTCAAACAGTGGACAGTTTCGATAAGGCACATACACTAATGTGGGCCTGCGGGCTTACTGCCAACGAGGAGCAGCTAGATAGCTGCTGCACTCCAAATGGCAGAGGTGGGTCCCATGTAGGGCCCACCACAACAGCGTATAATATAATGTAGATAGTATATAATATAATATATCATATATATAATATATAATATAATATAATTCATATACCTGACGTCCAGGCCTTCCAGGGCTTGGACGGTCACACAAATCAGGGAGAGCCCCACACATGGGCATAACACATACGTGATGTGTGGCCCACCCCAATGGATGGATGCCATGAATGGGCCTCATTGACCCTGGTGAAGAAAACGACGCCAAAAGAACTTCAATGGCAGGCGTCATTCACTACTGTTTCCTACCGTGTGGGCCTCCTGAGTTCCTGATGAGGCTGATTTTTGGAGGGCCCATTACCCAAAAGGAGGCCCACTAGATGCACAGTGTGGATCATTAAAATGGCCAAGCTATATGTCCTAGAGGGGGGGGGGGGGTTAATAGGACTATGCCAAATTTAAATAAAGTATACAGTGGAATAAAGAATAATAATTTAAATCACTAAACTTGAATTGCAGTATAGGAATGGAAAGCAATCAAAAATTATTCTAAGGACAACCTTACACCAAAAACCAAAGTTTATGGTAGGACAACCTTATTTCTAGAACAAATATAGAAATAGAAGCTCAAACTAATAAAGTAATAGTAAGCGATAAATTGCAAAAATATAAATCTAACTATTACAACATTCACCACTGAGCTTGAAACAAAATGATTGCAACATTCACATCCATATATACATCCCACACTGAATAATTAAAGGTATGAAATGAATATCACACAACCACAAAACACAAGGGATTATACTGGTTCGCCTGTGTGTACACCAACTGTTCAACAACAGCCATACAGCTACTCCACTTCTAATATCCTCACACAGGGGATATTAGCGTTCACTAACAAAAATAGGTTTTCCTAGGTTCACCTAAAAACCTTCACAATTGTGTCTTTATCTGTGGGCTTACACAATTAAAGAAACCCCACTTCTGAGTTTTCTATCTCTCCTCAGATAACCAATACAATGAGATTTTTCTAGCGAATCTCAAAAGAAAACCAAACAGAATTTACAACAAATGTAAAATACCTGATTATCCCCTTCATTGTAGCAGCCCGAAAGAACCAAATTGGAGTAAAGATTTGAATTTCCAAGATCAATGTCCAATACTCTCTTTATAATGGTTATAGGTTCTAATAACTTTTAAATTAAAAACAATGGGCTAGCTTTAATTGATTTTGATTCCAAAAGAAGGAAAACAACAATTCCTCTTTTCATATAAGATTGGAATGCTAGAAGCAAAATCAATCAAATAAAGCTAAAGAAAGAGAATATTAAATAAGCACACTTAGCTTTGATGGAGCATAAAATTATCTCTCAGAAGGTCGAATTGAATTAGCTTGAATTCAATGATTTCTTCTGAGATTCGTGCTCTATTTATAGGTAAGCAAATCATGTCTTCAACTGGTCTAGGGAGTTCTTCGACTGGTCATAAAACCAATAAATATTTGAAAATTCAGGCGCGATAAGATTTGACCGTTTCACGACAGGTCGAAGGTATCCTTCGACTGGTCGTAGGTCTCCTTCGACTGGTCATAGGTTTCCTTTAACTGGTCGTATGATCCGAATTTCAGCACTGGACTTTGAGTCATAGGTTTATGATTGGTCTTAGATACAGTTGACACTGTTCCTTCGATTAGTCGAACAGACCCCAGGACTAGTCGAAGCCAAACAGAAAATATCCAAAATTTGTAACAAACTTACGACTGATCAAGGAATTTCTTAGACAGGTCGAAGCAGTGCTAGGACTAGTCGAACAAAGTCTAGGACTAGTCTTAGAACTGACCAAATTCATGTAAATCAAACATATGACTTATGTATCCAAAATGGCCTACTCTAAAGGTCAATCTAAGGTCAGTCAAACCTCAATTGTGAAGTAAGGACATTGAAACTTACGGACAAGTGACCTTTAAAAGTAGTAAACCTTGAAGTCTTGTTGTAGCTAATCCTTGAAAGTATCTTGAGTTTTTTACGATCGAACTTGTAAGCTTCTTGGCATCTTGCAATGTCTTGACTTGAGAGCAATACTTGTCAATCACAGTTGAACTTGAGTAGAACTTTCTTCTTTGCACTTGTGAGCATTGCTTGTTCATCAAAGTTGATCTTGAGTGGATCTTTGTTTGATCTTGAGTAGAGCTTCACATAGCAAGTTACATACCAGCGTCTTTGGCACCACACATTTGACAACAGAAAGGGATATAAACTATAGCACTTACAATCACCCAACTCACGTCACAGTGGGGCCCATGGCTGGGCCGTGGGTCCACCCATAGGTCCGTTCGTCCGCCGGTTTGGCCGAACCGCACCAAGCGCTTTTCCGACGCGAAGAACGCTTCTTTCACATCGCATTTCTTCTTCTTCTTTTTTAGAAAAATATTATTTTTCTATTATTTTTCATAGGTGGGGCCCACATCAAAGAAATACGACCCAACCGTTGGATTCTACGGCTCATGACAGGCTATATAGCCCAATATTCAAGGTATTTAGGTGCATAGGGACATTAGGGAAGATTTCAAAGGTGGAAACACTGTTTTCCATGCTAGGGCCCACCTAAGAATCGGACTGGCCTCATTTTTCGGCTCAATGCCTAAAATGAGCCTAGGGATAGGATGGACAGCGTGGATTTGAACCAAACATCAAGGTGGAGTCTGTACACGTGACCCACCCAAAGCCCAAACGAAACCATGCTACTGTATGCTGTACCCATGTTAGTACACATACTCCATGTTAGCCACTCCACAGGGACTGATACCAAGACCTCCAGTGTTGAAATGAGGCATCTTTCACTCGGTCTGCCACTTGAACCATGGATCTGGGTGGGCCCACGTCAGATCACACCTCACTGGCAGCCACCCCCACGTTAGCCACCTTAAGGTGGGCCCCCCTATGGACGGTTGAGATGACATATAAACATCATGGTGTGTCCCACATAGATGGGGTCCACCGGTAAATGGCATGGATGAAATACACACATCATAAGCGGGCCATGATCATGGGGAGAGAGAGAGAGAGAGAGAGAGAGAGAGATCGGCAAGGATGGAGGGGCCCCACCACTATGGGCCCATCTTTGATACAAGGCCTACATCAAGGTGGGTCCCATCACAAGTGGGCCCTTAAATCATAAAACAAGAAAATAAGTGGAGATCTAAGATCACCCACCATTCCTTCTTGCTCCCTAGGCTTCCTTTTCTCCTTAGCTTCGATCCTGATGGAGGAGATGAAGTTTGGATGGTTGAGATGGGAGATGAGAGGTTGGGAAGTGGGCCACATACAAAATTTTCTCATGGAGGTTTTGGGAGGCTTGGACGTGGGATATTTTGCTTGCTTGGGAAAGTGAGTTGGGAAAGGAGAGAGAGGGTTGTAAAGAGAGAGAGAGATGGGTGATGGATGTGTAAGATACCTTTTTGACTTTTGTGGTAAATGATGTAAGAAAGGTATGAGCTTTGTAAGAAACTTTTGACTTTAGGGGTTGCTTGGGGAAGGGTGTGAGGTGATGTGTACTTGACATGAAGGGATTGATTGATTGATGTGACATATCGTAAAGATTTTCTCGGAATTCGCACATGCGGCGTTTTCCTCGCACCGAACGCTAGCCCACATCTCCTGTCCAGAGTATCAGATCGGCACTCAAGTTGTGGCATTGGAACCATGGCGATGGTGCGGTCGCTGGGTATAAGTCTTGAGTTGAGTTAACTTGGGTTGATGGTGTATGAATCAGGGTCACGCGTAAATGCCGGTTAAGGGTCGAAGGTTGCCGGAATTCGACCGAGAAGACCGCGAAAGTCTACGGAATGGTATGGTCTAGGATACGGGGCTTACAGTCTATCCCCATCCTGCTTAACTCGCAAAGACATGCTCACTAGCTCAGCACAGTTGGGTATGCTAGCGCAACACATCTTAGTGCAGATATCCGGTCGTAAACCCTCAAAAAATTGCCGCATCTTCATCGGCTAGTTCATTAGGATCAAAGGAGCATACCTGGCTAGCTCTAAAAAGTGTTTCTCATACTCTACTACGGTCATCCCTCCTTGTCGAAGGTGAAGGAACTCTCCCTCCTTCTCATTGCGGTAAGTGAGAGGGAAATACTTTCCATGGATGCGCGTCTTAAAAGCTTCCCATGTCCATACATAACCAGTAGCCACGGTCCGAAGGATGCTGTCCCACCAGAGACTGGCCTCCTTCTCGAACATATATATGACCAGCTCAACCTGCTCTGGCCCAGTGCAGTGTAGCGGCTTCAACATCTTAGAGATGCGGTCAAGCCAATACTCGGCCTCCTTGGGTCTATGAGTACGCTCAAAAGTGGAAGGTCGAAAGCGCTAGAATCCCTCCAATAAGCCACTGGCACTCATGTTTCTAGCAGGCTGCACAGGTGGTGCATGCGAGACTGTGTGCATGTTCTGGGTAATGACCCCTGCAATGGTGGCAAAAAACTGTTGCTGCTGCTGATGCTGCTTCTGCATCAAGAGCATCATTACTCCAACCTATCAGGAGGAGGAGCTGACTGTGGTATGTATGGGGTTGATGTAGACACACGGTTCTGCTCGGGAACCGGTGTTGCAAAAGGTGTTGGCCAATTAGTGGAGCCAGTGGCCGGTTGTGAATCCGGCATAGTTTCTGGGGTCCGGGTGGCTATTGCTTAGGGGAGGTACCTCGTCAAACGATTTGCCAAGTGCAAGACGTGCCGTACTCTAAGTGCTCTTAGGTGGCATTCCTTATATACAACATAGGATACAATCCATGTAAGATTTAGCATAAAGACATACACTCATCCCACATCATTCACATTCCAAACCAAAGAAACTTCATGCATTTTATTTACCAAAATTGTCACAATATATGAGATGCAATCTTACATGAATTATGATAGAAGATGCATGTGAGCTAATCTAAACAAGCTTTAAACACTAAAACATACAAACAACCAACCAAGCCTACAAAGGCTAGCACAAAAGAAGTCTAACAACAAAGCAAACTAAAAGACGACTACACCTATGACTAGTAGTCCGAATCTGGTGATGGAGGGGTACCCTTGTCCTGCATGCAGCACATGATAGCCTTCAAGGTGTGAGACACCTTAAATTTTTGTTTCATGAAGGTCCTATTCTCTTCAAGTTCGGCCCAGGTCTCTCTGACCTCTTTTTGCAGTGCGACCTGGCCCTCCTCAATTCAAGTCAAACGGGCTTCTAAAGCAGCCCGATAGGGTGGTGCTCATGGGTAGTAGGAGAAGAACCCTCATCAGAGTCTGAGGCCTCCTCTTCTTCCCCTTCCTGCTCTTCCTCTTCCTCACTTCCTTCTTCACCACTTCCTTCCTCACCTTCCTCATCTTCGCTTCCCTCTTCTTCTTCACTTTCTTCCACTATCTCCTCACCATATTCATCACGACGGGATCGGCGTGGTCGTTATCCAATACCCATATTTTTAAGCGTAGAGTCATTGATGAAATGGATCGGCGCAAGCCTTTCTGAGCCAAGTCTTTAGCTGAATTCACGAGCAAGCTTACATATGAGTCTGCCAAAGGGGAGTGAAAGATCTATCCTAACAGAGTGTGCGGTCTGTACTATCTGTAGCAGGATGAATGTAGGCAGGCATAGCTTGTCTCCCTGCCCTGCTCTGTATAGGAAATCCACCATCAAACGTGTGCATTCGGCACAATTGCTCTACCTGGGATACACATTGTATGTGAATATGTGGTGGAGTAAGTGGAAGTCATGAGTCATCTTTGTCGTTGGGAGGCAGTTGCCTTGACTCCATTGGATCAGTCGGCCATAAAGAAATCACGTGCAATGATCTCTTTCACCCGCACTCTTGAGGTTGTTCTCTCTAGCATGAACCTCACCGCACGACATTCCTATGATTCGAGCTATTAAGTTCACATTGATAATGGCTTTTCGCCTTCTCACGGGGATAGAGAACTTAGAGGCTCCAGCAATAGCTCTCGTATGTGGGCGTAGAAGGCTCAGACAGTGCTCTCATTCGCACGAGACTTGCCCTCAAATATGAGACCCCGACCGGTGTCCAACAGGAGATCCATCGTCAGATAAAGCCCAAATAGTTTCTCGTCCACGTGTGCTTCAAAGAGAACCCTACGACCTTGAAACCTTCCATGTGCCATATATGCGAGTAGAGTTCTTTTGAGAGGAATCTGGGGATCGAGATCCCACTTCATCTTTACCTTACGTGCGGCGCTTGTACTTGCTTTGGAGCCCGATTTCATTCTTGGACAAGTTGGGCGGCTAGGCCCAACTTCATCTGTGGGAGCTCTCTTCTTTCCCATGAGAGAAAGAAGTGTGGAGAGGGAGAATATTATAGTTACAAGCTCAAAAAGAGACATGGAAGTGAAATAAGATGGAGGGATAGGATGGATTGGTGTACTTTGAGGTTTTTGAGACATAAAGGAGGGTTTGTATGCTCAAATGGGAGGAAATGTGGGAGATAAGAGATGGGTTTGAAAGGAATGGTGGGAGGTGGGTATGTAGTGATGAGGAAGAAGAAGATTTGAGAAAGGAGGGAGGATTTGAGATAGAAAAATGGAATTTTTAGAAGTTTAGAAAGCTTGGAGGGGTGAAAATGAAGGAAAGGGAGCAAATGGGGAGGAAAAGGGGGTCCCCACATGATTTTGTGGGCGCAACACACGTGTACAAGGGTGGACCTGACCGGCCCGCTGCGGTCCGACATGCCCAGGCGAACCAGACCGAGATGCATCGCGGTTCGCTGGACCTCTGGCTGATGCATCACCCCAGGAGCGATGGCATCCCCCTCCTGGGATGCCAGAAATGTGCGGGACCCACCCTGGGTCTCACTGTTTTTTGCGGTTTGGGCCCCCATGCCCATTTGATGATGTTTCGGGTCTTATCTCGCGTGTATTCACATTTTTCGGGTTATTTGAGAGTGGAATACGCTGAATTTTCGTGTAAACTCATTGATTGACGGTCTGGAAAAGAATTGGGATCATCTTGCATGATCACCGATGCTTATGGGTCTGATTTCAACGGTCAGTTTCACGTGTCGGCGAATCTGGGAATCCTACGACTGTTTCTACGTTTCACCACTCCCTCCTAAATCAAAGTACATCAGTATGCATCGTGTTACCATAACCCAGGTCCAGTTTAATCCAAATCATGCTCTGATACCAACTTGTAACGCCCCGAATTTTGAGGGTTGAGTAAAGGCTCAATTCCCGAAATCCGTTGCATCACTTATGTAACATAGATAATGATGATTGAATATTGTTCGTATTAGTGCATTAAACAAGAATGAGATTACACTAAATGAGCATATCATACTCCAAAGATGATTAAGTTTTACAAATAAAAGACTGTGATAGATATATAAAGCATATAAGTGGTTGTAAGTCCCCAGAGTATGAACATGTCACCAGGTTAAATAATTACATGTATAATTCCAAAATTTACAAAATGATAAAGTATAATGTTCAACTAGTCCATATCCCTGTAATCCCTACGATGCAACTCCAGGTCTACATAGACCCACCAGAGAGTTGCATGTAGGAGAACTCCTCATCGTCGTCATAGAAGACCAGCTCCATCTCGTAAGCCGCATCATCATCTGTAACTACAACAAAGTCTAGTTAGTGTTTTAAAACACCGTCCCAGAGTGGGAGTGAGTGATCAACTCAGTGGAGCTATAACGCAAAGGTTAAAATGTTATCGATTCAGTCAAGCAGTAATGATAAAGTAATACAACAAGCATTCTTAAGTACTCTGGTTAATACAAGGATGATATGCATTAATGATGCATGCCCTCGCCTACACTCCCTCTACGACATCATCTCACGGTCGCGCTTGCTAAACTCCCACTGTGCTCAACATCCACGCCAAAGGCACATGCATGCGATGTATGGTCGTGTTAGCCCAGTTCTTAATTAGCCCTATTCATACAACAGGTTTGGGAAGCTACGGTACCTCCCTTTATATCATTGACCCAGAACAATGATCCATCTAGGGTCGTCAATCCTAGTTAATCACATACGATAGGCAAGTTCGTGAGTTGACACTATAGGTCGCTATGAGAGGCTTGCCACCTCAGCGTAGTCTTAATTCACACATGAGGTCACTTTGAGGGGCTCATCACCCGTTCGTAAGCCTATTTTATACTCGAGGTCACTACAGAAAGGCTCGTCACCTTAGCATAGGCTGACAGATCAAATACAGTGTCCTATACCACTGTATTCGGCTCACGAGTTTGGGTTACTCAGTGGTCACTACGGGGAGGCTCATCATCCTAGCGTAGGCTGACAGCTAGACCACGGTGTCCCATACCACTATGCCTGGCTCCTAAGTCTTAGTGGATCGTGGTACCAAGGTTAAACGGATTTTTCACTGGTAAGTGGTACCTTAGATTCAAGCAGTAGCGTCCATACATGGTGAACATACATTAGGCATATTAGGCTACTTGACAAGCTCGACTGGTATGAGTGCACGTTAAATTAATCGACATAGAGCGTATAAGCACGCCTCGTGGCCTAACCACTGCCGATAATCACCGTACGACTCGGATTCATCGAACGCATCCGTTGTGGCGAAACTAGTTCGGCCACTGATCGTAAACCGTTACCGATTGCTTGGACTATGTATTAGTCCCAATCATACTCAAATATAACAGGCACTCATGTGTGATAGTCAAACAACATTTAACAGTTAATCCAAATATAAATCTCTTTTGAGCATTTTAACACACACATAATGCACATGTCTATCATACATAGGCATTTCATACATGAATCACGTAGCCGAATGTAATTTACATGAAGGAATCTATTCGTATAGATAAGGTAATTGAGAATCTCATCTCAACACCTTTAATAAATGCATTTCATCAACCAATTACTCATTCAGACATTTTATCAAACACTTAGGCTACACATTGAACATACATGTTGGAAATTAGTTATAACATATAATATGGTAAATCCCTTCACTAAGGAATTGTCACACATACAACAATCATGAATCCTCACTCAATAATCATGGCAAGCACAAATCATAATTTTATATTCATTTAAACATTTCAACAAACACATGGAATGCATTATATTCAACGTAGTTCATATATATGTGTAATACACGGGAAACATAGTATCTTAGCACATGTGACAACAATCAAGTCAGTCATAAATCATTAACTGACATTGAAAGCCTTGAAAACCATAACCTAAATGTTTATAGTCCGTACCTTTCGTCGGTATGCCGATTATGAACTCGGTTTGTACACTATGCCTTTATTTACGACACAACGATAACCTATAACATGAAATATGTTAGCTATTTCACCGATCTACCTATTGGATACCTAAAATAGATTAGGGTTAGGATTCCTTACCCAAAAATGGAGTCAAAATCGCCAGTATAGTGATACGAAAGACGGAATTCAGCACATGGAGTGGCGGGAACGAATCCCAGGAAGAAACCACAACTCTCTCTCACTTCACCTCACTTTCTCCTTCTCTTTTCTCTCTTCTCTGTCCTAGGGTTTAAGAAATTCGTATGGAATGAAAGAGGGGTGGGTTTAGGGTCTTATATTGGCCTAAAAGTGAAGTCAATGGCCCCAGGGCCGTGGTATACTTAGGTTATAGCCAAAAGTCGGCTGTTTTGGGTCAATGGAGCTCATCTGGAGGTCCATTTTCTGCATACGATCCAGAGAAAGTTCACTGACAATGGATTTATGTCAGGCTAAGATTTTGGTCCAATCGGATTAGTGGATCGACCGTGAAGGACCAGTTTCAGTTGAACGGTCATATCGTCACTTGATCAGGGGCACAAGTACACTGACCTGTGTAGGAAAATTTCTTTGATCCAAGGGTGTAATTGGGTCAAGATCTAACGGTCTGAAACCTTAAATTTGTCTTACAAGTGAACAGCTTAAATCACTTAAATCTGAGTTCATTTTCTAAAGAAATTCGCATTTCACATACACTTCGCTCCGGGCTCAAGTTATGCATTTCTAGATACTATTTAGACTTGATTCTTGTGATGCTTGTCAAGCCCAGTAAGGCGGTCATAACTGTATAGTTTCGCGGTAATCGGACTTTCAATGTGCGGTCTAGGTTTGATACGGAGTTTCAATGTGCTCCCGAGAGCAACTGGGTTTAGAGACTGATCCTAAGTTTTTAGGTAGTGTAGAGTTAGTGATTTTAGTGGTTTTGGGTCTTCCAGTTCGTATAGAAAGTGATTCGAGCTAATTTGCTGATTAATTCAGCTTAGTACTTAATTAATTCCGTCTAATTTCTAAAGGATTCGGTCCTTAGTGATTTTTGCCTGAGGTGATACTCAGGTCTTTGTACAAATTTTTCTGAGATATTACAAAAGGTTTTAGGTCAAGCTTTGGTGCCTTGAGGTTAGATGGTAGAGGCACTACATCATTTTGGGGCAATTCTTCAAATTGTGCCCTCCACCGGTTAACTTCAAGTACCAGCACGGTATCAAGCATGACACCCGTCTCCCTAATCATGTTATCATCAAAATCATGAGAGTGGGCCAGGCACGTCTGTACAGAGTCAAAGGATAAGGTTAAAAGTGTTCTATCTTCCACGAAAGAGTCAATCATGTTAATGTCGTGGAAATCGTCATCATCCTCTAACTGTTTGCCTGTGTTGAAAAAGATATTCAACTCCAATATCATATTCTTGAAAGACATACTTATGACCACATTCTTACAATTAATGATTGCATTTGAAGTGGCAAGGAATGGGCGACCAAGAATCATGGTAATTTGAGTGCTCATGTTACTGACAAGTTGTGTATCCAGGACTATAAAATCTACCGGGTAGTAGAATCTGTCAACCTGGACCAACACATCCTTAATTACTCCTCTCGGTAGACGAACTAAGCGATCAGCAAGTTGTAATGTGGTTAGGCTGGGTTTCAATTCACTCAAACATAGTTGTTTATAGACCGAGTAAGGAATCAGATTTACGCTTGCTCCTAAATCAAGAAGTGCATGCTCAATGCGGTAATTCCCAATTACACAAGAGATGGTTGGGCTACAGGTATCTTTGAATTTCTATAGCACATCTTGCTTTAGGATGACACTCACTTTTTCAGTTAAAAAGATTTTATTTTGAATATTTTACTGTCTTTTGGTCATACATAAGTCTTTCAGAAATTTGACATATGAAGGTATCTGTTTAACCGCATTTAGGAGAGGAATATTGACCTTCTCTTGTTTCAACACCTCTAGAATGTCCTGAGAGTTAGAGAGGTTTTGGTGTAACCAACCGTTGGGGGAATGGTGCAATCGGCTTGCCCTGAAGTTCTGGTTCTAATTCTTATGGGGCATGGCTAGGTTTATCACCATTGTCCTCTTCCGTGTTTTTAGGCTTTTCAACCCTTACCGGAATAGATTTGTCAATTATCTTCCCACTCCTAAGAGTGGTGATAGACTTAGCTTGCTTCATTTGACTTGAAGAGCTTGGGTCACTTATTTTTCATATTGCGGTTTGGGATTGGGGAGAGGTTGAGCAGGAAACATCTCCTTTCCCACAATCACTAAATGTGACTCTATCCTTTGAACAGATGATGCAAGTGTTCCAATTGCTGATCTGATTTCCTGGATTGCTTGTGCTGAATTCTGATTAAGTAGCTCTTGGTCTTGAATATGTTTTAGAACTAGATCTTCTTGAAGTTTTCCTTGATTTGGATTTTGATTGAAGAAGACTTGAGGGGTAGTAGTTTGTCCATTCCTCCAATTGAAGTTTGGATGATTTCTGCAACTAGGATTGTATATATTAGAGGTAGGTCCATTAAAAGGTCTTTGGTAGTTGTTCATGACATTTGATTGCTCATTCAGAATTTCTTGAAATCAGGTATTGTTGGACAATTTTCAGTTGTATGTATGTTATAAGCACAAATACCGAAAATAACTTCCTCAGCCTTATCCTTCTTAAGTTCCATGGCCTCGAGTAGTTTCCTTGTGAGACTAGCCACTTTAGCATTTATATCATCTTTCTCCTTTAGAATAAACATTCCTCCCCTTTCCTTTAATTGAGTAGGCTTAGAAATGGTGGGTTTTGGGGAGATGTCCCATGATTGTGCATTTTCAGCAAGTCCGTTTAGATAGTCCCACACATCATCGATATCTTTGTTCATGAATTCCCCATTGCACATCGTCTCGACCAATTGGTGCATGGAAGATGTTAGCCCATTGTAGAAGAAATTCGTGATGCGCCACATTTCAAAATAGTGTTGTGGGCATGAACTAACAAGTTCCTTGAACCGCTCCCAACATTGGAAGAATGTTTCATCCTCCTTTTGGGCAAAGTTCTTGATTGACTTTCTAAGGGTGTTTGTTTTATAGTATGGGAAAATTTTCTTTATGAACTCCCTTGTCATGTCATTCCATGTGCCAATAGATCTGGGACATAGTGAATGCAACCACGTCTTCGCCTTTTCTTTTAAGGAGAAGGGAAAGAGTTTCAGTTTGATCATGTCCTCAGACACATTAAGAAAGTAAAAGTGTCTATTATCTCATCAAACTCTTTTAAGTGTAGATATGGATTTTCATATTCAAGTTCATGGAATTTTGTAAGGAGTTGGATCACTCCCGGCTTGATATTCATATGTCTCGTATTCTCTGGAAAAACCATGCATGAAGGTGTGCTCACCCCATTGGCTGTAAATAATCTCACAAAGTACGAGATGGGAGTGCTTGATGCACCTCATTCTCATCCTGAACTTCATCAACCCTAGGTTAAGGTTGTCTTACCGGTTGATTTGCAGCCATAACCTCAATTAACTCTGAGGATCTCGAGTGGTGTCTAATCCTGTGATGGATAGATAACTCCTTAACCAATCCTCCTTCACTCAAAAGACGTTGAGTGTTGTCACGGACACACTTGGGCATGAAACACTCTCAACCCTCAATTTCAGATTCTAACCTAAACCTAAAAGAGAAAAAGGAAATAGAAAGAGAGAGGGAATTGGGAAGAAGTTACCAAATTAGAAGTTCCTAATTAAAATCCTGCAAACCAAAACAAAACAAGTTAGTTTCTCCTAATTAAAATCCTGTAAAATAAAACAAAACAAGTCAGTTTCTAAAAACAGAAATTCTAAAATTAAAAAGTTCTTAAAAATAAAAATAGAAAGTAAAGTAGTTTCTAAAAATGAAAAGGAAAGTTTCTAAAAAAAAACAGAAAATAGAAAGTTTCTAAAAACTGATTAGGAAAGTTCTAAACCTTGAATTAGAAAGTCAGTTAGTTTCTAAGAAATCCTAGAATTAGAAAGTTTCTAAAAATAGAAAACAAATCCTAATCTAAAAATAGAAAATAGAACAACCTTAATCTTAACCTAGCTCTAAAACTAGCTAATCTCAGAAAAACGCAACCGTTAATCCCCAACAACGGCGCCAAAAACTTGTTCACAACCCCAAGTGTAGGGTCGCGATGTAGTAATAATCTCGGTGAGACCGAGGTCGAATCCACATGGACTAATCTCGTGTGTTTTCTGAAAGCAACTAGAAGAAGATATAGAAAAAGATGAAAACCTAAATTTGAAATATTTGATTAAAGTAATTAAAACAAGTGAATTTAAAGGTGGGAAACTAGGGTTTCCAAGGATCCACTTGTAGAGATCAGGGAGATCTATGCTTGATTCAAGTCACATGATTGGAATCGGATTCCCATCTTATCCAATTGGAAGATATCTCAGTAAAATCAAATCTGAACTTCCTTTGACCTAGTTCTCAATAGATAAGAGGTGTGAGAACTGGAAGTGATTCCATTACAAAACCATGCCCAGGAGACAAGGCAAACAACAAGATTTACCAATCCCAGAACCAATTTGAGAGATTTATGAAAGTTAGGGAGGATTCTATCATCCGACCATGACCAAGGGACGATAGTGAACAACAGGATTTCCTCAATTCACAATCTTAATACATGAAAAGAAAATACTCAAAGCTATCGCAGATCCATTGTAATTTGAGTCACAACAACTTTCACGTCCCAAACTCGAAAATCGTGCTCAAAAAATTCTCGATTGCCGAATCCGGTGCCGACAGCCTACTTAGTACCCCATTCTCGGCTCCCAGCACCCATACGCCAGGTTCTGATCCTGGGATCCTACAAGGAGGATTTTCCAGCGTACATTTGTCTTATAAGAAGTGTAACCATAAGTATACCCAAATCACATGAACAACATCATCATCACATATCCACTAATATAATCATTTAAGTACAATGTTGAAAGGGAAATATATACATATAATAAAATCTTCACAAAACTCGGCTGCACGCTCCTGCTCCAGCTCGACTGCAACCTATCATCACCTGCACGCATCTATCTGCATAAGCTTATAGAAAGCTTAGAGGGTGGTGTAAGTGTGTGCACAAGATAAGTGTCAAGTATTCAATATAAGCCATAGTCATACACTATCGAAAATACTGGCAAGATCATGAATCATACGATATTAAAGTAAGCGAAAACACTAACAAGTCCATGAGTCATACAATATCAGAGTACGTAATACAGATCAGCTATACAAATGAGGAGTCATAAAGAGCCATATATCAGATGTCAAGGATTCAATGCAATATGCAATTCATGATGAGTTCACAAATATCGTCAGCCATATCTAGGCCATGCTGAAACATAGTAACCCAAAATGTCATATGCCACAAATGTAATGCAATATGCGGTGTGAATGGAATGCCCATGCTGAAGTGTGAAGTTAGGATGATAGTACTTAGTATCACAGGCTACGGGATCTACCACAAGGGACTTCTATCCAAACCAGTCCCATACCTAAATTTGGATAGTCAAACTTAATATGGTAAACTCCTGATCTCAGGTTAGTCACGTGCCCCAACCGAAATCCTGACCATTGTAAAGGTACATGTAAAAAATAGTTGCGCACCACTAGCTCGAGTGGATAGTGAATGGATGAATGAATGAGTATGCAACTCCTGCTCAATAAGTCCACGTATCAGTATTGTGCATCTCTGGGATCATCATCGGGGTCTAGTACACTCCACACCATCTTGCTGCCCCATCAAGCGCACAATTGGGTAAGTAGAAGAGACCTCACTATCCGCCTATCAATGTTGGCCCGGCTCGTCAATAGCGGACACATTTATAAGTTGGTCAGACTCAGCCTAGCATTACCTACTCCCTTAGGCAGGTAAGGCCACACCCCCTCCCAACCGATCATAACACAGTGGGAGACGCGGCTTACTAGTATACGGCCCTCATGCGCTCATATGTATCCACTCAGTCTCGACATTGGGACGACCTCTAATACCAAGAGGGTTTAGGGATTTTCACCGAGGGCCATCTATGACGGTCTGATGCTAGTAACAGATTTCTGGTGTCCCATCTGGCCATCCACGACATGTCTGTGGAGGCTACAGCCCTAATGTCACTAGGGCGTACAGTAATCACAATACGTAATACAAGATGCATGGACCATACAATCCAGTCATGCATCATTCCTGCGCATACCATGCGCTTATGTGAGACAATCTCCCCTATTAGGGAGTCTCATAGCAACCTGCCCAATGACATATGCAATGGTCAATCGCATCTCATATTAAACATGTCGATGATGCGTATGAGCATGTATCATGATGTTATGCTGTCATATACTCATAATTGGTATCGACAATCGGCACCGATAATCGGCCTATACAATTGGCCACGACAATCGGAATTGGCCTTGATAATTGAAATCAGTCCTCAACAATCAGAATCGGCCTCGACAATCGGTTTGACAATCAGAATCGGCCTCCACAATCGGAATAGGCCTCGACAATCGAAATCGGCCTCGACAATCGGAATTGGCCTCGACAATTAGAATCAGCTTTGATAATCAGAATCGACAATCAGAATTGGTCTCATCAATCAGCCTCGACAATCGGAATCGGCCTCGGCAATCAGAATCGGCCTCGATAATCGGAATCGACAATCAGAATCAGCCTCGACAATCAGAATAGGTCTCGATAGTCGGAATCGACAATTGGAATCGGTCTCGACAATCGGAATCGGCTTAAGGGTAGGTCACGATGTGGACATTTAACTATCTTTGCCCATCAATGTAGACATTTAACCAACATTGCTCCTAAGGGGTGGCCCTCACAGGGCCAAACATATAGTGGGCTCATGGCCTCACACAAGGGCCTAATATACATCACCATAGGCCTCACTCAAGGGCCTAATATACATCACTTGGGCCATAAATACATCACATCAGGCCTCATCAATGGCCATAATTACATCACGATGGGCCCCATACAATCGTAATGGGCCACATACAATCACAATGGGCCACATATAATCACAATGGGCCTTACACAAGGGTGTCATACATCGAGTGGGCCGCATCACATGGGCCTTATACATTACATCAGCCTTACCAAATGGGCCAGAAATACCTCATAATGGGCCTTACCAAATGGGCTGGGAATACATCACAATGGGCCTCATCAAATGGACTGAAAATGCATCATAATGGGCTGTACACATGGGTCTCATATGCATCAAATGGGCTACATATCTGGGCCTTAAATACATCAAATGGGCCACACGTCATGGGCCTAATACATATCACAATGGGCTGCACCAATGGGCTGCACTAATGGGCCTCATAGATGGGCTATAAATTTATCAAGGTGGGTCTGACAAATGGGCCACAAAATACATCAAGGTGGGCCTCACAGATGGGAGCTTAGATTACGTCTAAAATCAGTTCAATAGTTGTAGGTGCAACATGTGTATCACTGTACACATCATTCTATGGGGCACATGGCACCCTAATGATGATTAGCACCGCCCAAACATTGTCCATGTAAATCAACACTACCCAAACATTGTCCAGCACCATCCAGCATAATCTGGACGATGTGAATTACAAAATATACATCACGGTGGGTCCTAGCAGTACCGTCCAAACAATTCAACACCGTCTAACACATCTGGACAGTGTGGATGACACAAATACATCACGGTGTGGCCCACATGATAATACAGAAGGAAGGCTTGGAGGAATACATATATCACGTGGACCCTCGAGCTGCTGCTGCATGTGTAGCAGCTACAGGCAGCCGCTGTTGGCCACCATCAAATAGATGGACGGTGGGGATTCAGGATACATCCATCAAGGTGGGTCCCGCGGGACCACGTGGATATAAAACATACATCAAAGTGGCCACACACGTGGGGTGTAGATCCAAAGCATACATCAAAGTGGGGGTCCCACCGTCCAGTAGCCTGGACTATGCGGATCAAACCCACACATCATGGTGGCCCACCCAGCACACGTCAGATGGACAGTGTGGGTGCAGAGCATGGTGCAGTCTATAGCACATCGTCCAAATGGACGGTGTCGATCTACAACGAGCTGGGTCCCACGGAAACTCCCTGACGTCAATAGCTATATAGATGGTGAGAAGATACCCTAGCTAATCTGTATACACAGGGGTGGGTCCTACGTGGGGCCCACCATATAATACTATATATATATAGGGCACCAGATTAAAAAAAAAGGGAAAGAAAGAAGGAAAGGAAATAGAAGGAGAGTGTGATGGAGTGTCTGCCGCCGTTGAAACGAGTTGCAGGTCTGATTGCAACTCGACTCAGCCTCTCCATCGGTCGGGACGAGTCATTTCTGACTGTCCAATTGCTGAAGATAGAAAGAAGGGAAGATAAGGAAAGAAATAGAAAGAGAAGGAGAGAGAAGGAGAAATCTCCTTAGCCAGCTCTGTCAGAATCTGTTCCCACTCAGTTACAGAACAACTGGTGCTGCATCAACTCAGCTTTCCAGGCCATACTAGTGTAGCTGGTCATCTCCAGCAACTCCTATCCGCCGGGATCTAGTCGTCGTTCCAATGGAATCCAGAACCGAACTCAAGTGGAGGTTAACTCGGTCGATCCTCGTGTCGAGCTTCCACGCAATTGCTGGAATGATGTCCTGATCAACTGGACCGAGTTTGGAAATGCGTTCCTTGACCAGGTCAAACTCAGATCGAGGAATAACTCGTCCTACTTCCTTCAATGGTTAAGAACAACCCCCTGCTCAAGTATCTCAACCAACCTCAGCCCTTTTATTGTAGCATTTGACTCAACTTAGTAACAGGTTGACTCTACCCAACCGAGTCAAGAAGTGAGTTAGCTTTAGAAATCCACGATTGGAACTAGCCAAACAGGCCTTGAAGATAACACAAGGCTCTTGAGTTGAAATATCCCAGGAAAAGTTGTAAGTGGGCTCCATTATCCTCTCATCTTTACCTTAAGAAACTAGATTGAGTTGACTCATCCAGTCCCCAATTGAGTTGACTCAGTCGTGACTCACTGGTACCTTGAAACATATCACCTAGGTATGACCAACAACTGATTACCTTGGAAGGCCCTTCTTCCTTCAACCTGTTCAATTAAGATCTTTGCACTGACATCTCATGACAAGAGGGACTTCCAATCTAGGTGAGGGATGTCCCACATAGCTTCTTTCATTCATTTTAATCCAAATTAGTTTTAAGCCAAATGAGTAGAGTAATTTCTAATTTCGCTCCCTTTTGCCTAGTTGACATTGATAATTAACAATGGATGGTCCAAAGCATATTACTATAATTCATGTTTATAGGATTTTAGTAATATACTTCTCTTGCTACATTTGAAATGGTTTGGCTATATGTACCTTCCTATTAGTATAATATGAAGTAAAGGATCTTATTTCCACCTATCTTATAAGCTGTATTGTTGCTTCTTACATGTGCTAGACTTCATTTAGTTTAACTCTAATATGTATAGGATAATGTGGATGGTAATTGAACCCTTCCATTCATACCTCAATTAGTAATGATAAGAGCAATGAAATTTCATTTCGTTCTATGTTACATATGGTATAATGAATATTGTGAGTGGAATGTTATTTTCTATAAGGAACATAGCCAGAACTTACCAACAATTGATCGTACCTGACATGTTACATTTATGGGCCTTCATTTGGACCTAAAAAAATGTAAATGAATCTATGATTGAAATCATGCTTGGATGTTTAATATATTGTGATCTTTGACAACGTCTATGAAAGCAACCTTGTTAATCATATGGAGTATGCATGAGTATCATGGCGCATGACATCCACGTATGACATATGAGGTTTTCGAGTGCTCAATGTAAGCCATACTCTATTTAATTTGCTGTAAGTCTCGTTACTTCAGTTTAACTCACAGAACCTGTGCATTTAGGTAGAGGCTTTTCCGGAATTAGACACTCCTCGGCCATACCCTGTGTATTTTTCTGGGAGATATCCTTGGCCGCACTCACTTACATGGCTTTTTCCAGGTAGATAATCTACCGCGGGTGGTCTGCATGGTCTTTTCCAGGTGGCTAGTTCTCCTTGGGCGTACCTATGAGTATTTTTTTGGGTGATTAGTTCACCTTCAGCGACCCTTTATTTTGACAGCTGGATGTGCATCCCCAGATCTGTGACTTGTACATACATTCATACACCCATACATTCATTTATAATTTCATGATTAGTCTCTTTGTAATTTGAATATGTTGATTTAAACTATTTTAGAATTATATGATATGCATGAATCCTTGCAGGAAGTTCCCACTGAGTTTTCACTCACCCAATAGTGCGGTTGCACCAAATAGACGTAGGTTTGATGACAGGTGGAGACACATATGACGGGATCCCAGGGACGGCTCAGGTGGAGTTAGGCAAGGAGGGCCTCTATGCAGTTGCAGTTGAGCCATTAGAGCTCGACTGATAATTCAGGATTTACTTGCTTTGTATTTTAGATTTTGTGTCTTGTTTAAGTTGTAATAAAATATTTCTCTGTTGTTGGATTTCATTTTGCTCCCACTTAAATGTATTAAACTTCCATTTTTGTTACTCTTGATATCCTTAGTTTATGCAATGTTGACTTACTCCATGTTATGAAATTTGCCGCTATTTAGATGTATGTTAGTCCACTTCATAATGTAATACTTGGGTTCTCTATGAGGAGCGACTATCCTCGGGTTTTGAGAACTAGGGTATTATAAGTTGGTATCAGAGAAAGAGTCTAGACAAACCTTGCCTTTGGGGAAACAAACTTATACCCACCTTAAATGTTTTAATTTAGGATGTTGGAATTAGAGATTTGAACCTAGGAGAATCTCCCCTAGACTTAGGGAAATTTTGAGAATGTAAAGACGTAAACTTAGCTCCCATTTGAAATTACTTAACCACTTGGATGTATGTGGAATTCCCTTAGAATTAGGAAAGTCTGAGAATGTAGATAACCAAACTTTAGGCCCTTAGGAAATATCAGGTTTTAGTTGTTTGAACTTAGAAATCAAACTTATGTTCCCCTTTCAAATTGATTGGATGGCTATTGAATTTATTTGGAATTCCCTTAGAAGTAGGGAAGGTTGAGAACATAGAAATTCAAAATTTTAGGCTTCTTTGAAATTTAAAATTTAGTCATTTGAACTTAGAAATTGAACTTAGGTACCATGAGAGAACAAATAACCACTGTGATGCACATGAAATCAAATAAGAAAGTTCCTTGAACCTAACTCCTAAATAACATCTTTAGAGATATAAGATTAAATTTTTATTTATTTATTAGTATTATTTCCTTAGTTGGAAGTAACATTTCACAACACTCATCAAGTAAATCGAATTTAGGCATTCTAGGAAATTCTTTACCGCTACATCTATCATAAAACACTCTCTAAACTTAAAGAATTGTACTACTAATTACAATTTGAACTCTCCCAATACGACTCCTTAGCTAAAGTTTGGGTAAAATTCTGACGCTAGACTGAGCATATTAAGACGAGATTTGAAAACCTAGGTGAAATTAATAGGTAGTACACTAGGTCATTTAGCGCGCAATGAACATGTAATAAGTCATTCGGGTCTGTATCTCAAAGAAATCGAGTATTCTCCATGAGAAAATAGAAAATTTTATGATATTTCCCAAGAGTCTAGAATGATCAAGATCACGAACTAATAGAACCACACTTAAGCAAAGCATTTGCGGTTTGATTCAAATTGTAATCCTAGTCAACCCTAATGATCTCAATGCCCTGATCAGGCAGAAGATCGAGAGTTACAGGATTAGAAAATGATACAGTAAGTCCTATGTTCTGCGCAGGCGAAGGATCGATGTATTAGGCTCAAACCCACTACGACCATCCGCTCGTGTTAAAAGCAAACATGAAAACAGAAAATTAAATTATAATTAGAAAATGGGGAACTATCATATTATGGTTAGTTGTCACCTAAATGAACGTGAAATCTTAATAAGTACTATAGGAAATTGAGAGGTTATTAAGTATTTAAATAAATCCCTACTTTCGGTAGATGAAAAAGAAAAAGAAAAAAGAGGGAGCTTGTTTATACACCTTATACACCTTACTCGATTGGTTGTAGTAGAGATATGAGAGTTTAGGATAGCCTGTTTAAATATAGGGAGTGGCGGCATGATAAGAATATAGACGAGTCAATATGATTTTACTACTCATTACATTAATCATTTAGGATGTATATTATTAAATCTCGAGGATGAGATTTTCTTTAAGGGGGGTAGATTGTAACACCTCGTACTTTACAGTCCTCGAGTGTTACCATGAATACCTAACTTAGTATATGCACAAGTTGACTCATTTAATTGTTCCCTTCATTTTAACATAAATCAGATCATTATGAGCCATCTCCATCCATGGATTGAGTCATCCAATTGTTGATTTACATTAAAAACTATTACATCACCAAAGAATTCACATCAACTAAGCTTGTTAAATTGACAAAATTGTACGAACTCAATTTTTGGAATGAGGTTGTCAAACCCACCATCCATTGGATATTGATGTATAATAAGATGAAATCCCCACCCTAATGTAACTAATGGGCCATTCAATCCCATATTAGCCATTGAATCCCATGTAAGTAGTCCTAGAACCCTGAATCATGGAGAAGCTTATCTTATGGAATGATTCAAGCATTAGAATTTCACGAGTTGGGAATTAACTATAAATTTAGGAATCTTGACCATCTAGCTCTGAACTCAACCGTCAAAAACTCATCCAAATAGACTTTAGAATCCCTAGGGCCATTATAGCCGTGTATGGTCAAATTGAATGCAACCTGACCATCGAATGAATGGAGATCTACAATTAAAGGACTAAAATCTAAATTTATTGCCCATCTGACGGGCAGATCTACTAGAAAATCGGTCTGATGACCTATTAGGGTTTGCAATGTAGAATTGACGGTGTAGATTTGATAAAATATCACTGTGGACCCTACCTTTATACCTGGTGTATACAAAAGGGTGTACACTCGCTGTCATGCCCCAAACTCGGAAACCGGGCTCACAAAATTTCTGATCGCCGAATCCGGCGCCGACAGCCTCCGTAGAACCCCATTCTCGGCTCCCAGCACCCATACGCCAGGTTCCGATCCTGAGATGCTACAAGGAGGATTTTCAACATTAGTTTAATTCGTAATAAGCATAACCAAAGGCATAACCCACAAATAACAACCAAAAACTCCATCACATTTCCACTATGATAAAAAACTTTACAAGTACAATGAGCATAAAGGGAAATACAATAATAATGGATAAAAGCTTCAAAATGATCTCCTCTGCGCTCCTGTCTCAGCGCTGCTGCGTCCCAACATCACCTGGACGCAACGGTCGTGTATAAGCTTATAGAAAGCTTAGAGGGTGATGAAAGTGTGTGCGCAAGGTAGTAATGCAGACATGCAGTATCAGAGTAATGCGGAACATGCTGATGAATCCATGAATATCACTAGCCGTACCAAGGCTATGCGATGCAAGGCATGAATGATGTTGGCCACACCAAGGCCATGCGATGCGAAATGCAACTCAAGCATACAAATCTTCATCTAAGTCCACATATCAATACAGCTTAAATCTGGGATATCACCGGGGTTTAGTACACTCTAAATCAGATCGTCGCCCCATCGCGCACAATAAGGTAAGTGGAAGAGACCTCACTATCTGCCTGCCAATATCGGGCTCGGCTCGTCGATAGCGGACCCATTCCTTGAGCTGGTTAGACTCAGCCTAGCTTTGCCCCCTACTCTCGGGCAGGTAAGGCCGCACCCCCTTCCAACCGACCACGACACAGTGAAAAGCGCAACCGTCTAGTAATCAGCACTCGGCGCTCCTGCACCCACTCGGTCTAGACGTTGGAGTAACCTCTTAGTACCATAAGGGTTTAGGGACTTTCACCCAGGGATATTTATAGCACCCTATGTAGAACAAGATTTTCAGTATCCAATCCTGCCAACCATGATACACCTGTGGAGGCTATGGCCCTGATGTCGCTAGGGCGTACAGTAACCATATCACACAATGCGAATGCATGAATCACACTATCCAGTCATGCAGCAATCCTGCGCGTATCGTGCGCTCATGTAGGGTAACACCGCCTATCCGGGAGTCCCTAAACAATCTGCCTGAAGGCATATGCTATGATCAGTCACTTCTCATACCAAGCATACATTGATGCATATGATCATGAATCATGGAACTTTACTAAACATGTTATATGGTAATGGATGTTGTTCATAACGAAGATGGGCCTAGACGACCTACAGTATGGGCCTAACAATGGGTCCTAGGGAGAATTATAATGCGGACATTTAACCAATATTATTCTACAATGTGGACGTCAAACCAACATTGCTCCCAAGGCACAGATGTCATAACGTCAGTACGCAAGCCATGGTAGGGTCATACATCTTAATGGACTTGTGTACATCCAATTGGGCCTCAACCCATGAGCCTTGGGTACAACAAATGGGCCGCATAACATGGGCTTAAGTATATCAGGTGGGCCTCAATGGTTGGGCTCTAACTACATCAAGATGGGCCTAATCATATGGGCCTTATGCATATCAAGGTGGGCCTCAACGGATGAGCCATAAATAACCCAAGATGGGCCTCATACATATATCAAAGTGGGGTCCACTTGAACTATAGATCTGACTCATTCTTTAGCTCATGCCAACAGAAAAATGAGCTTCTAAGATGGTTGGACGGATTGGATGCAACCCATGTATCATGGTGGGGCCCATGAAAGCCCACCATAAGGTATATTACATAATATAATATAATATATATATATATGTATAAGTATACAATAATATATATATATATATACATATATACACACATGCATAACCCCACACATACACACACGCACCCACACGCACACACACACGCACACACAGGGGTAGGTCCCACCGTCCAGGGTGGACAGTGGGGGATAAAACACAAGCATCACAGAGGGCTCCACTGTCCACCTGGATGGTGGAAAAAAACACATAAATCACCGTGGGTCCCATGTGGGGCCCACCATTAATGTTTATAAGTGATCTAGATCGTCCATAAGGTCACGCAAACCTAAATGAAGGGAAAAAGCAAATTTCATCTTGATTCAAAACTTCTGTGGGTCCAAAAAGGATTTCAATGGCAGGTGGTTCAGCCCCATTGTTTCTTGTGATGTGGTCCACTTGAGCTCTGAATGGGCCTGATCTTTGGAGGGAGCCCACGTCAGGGAGGGGCCCACCTAATGAACGGGTTAGATGACAAATACACATCATGGTGGGGCCCATGGCAGGGCCCATGGGATGCTGCACGCCCGCCCGTCGTCCGTAAGGCGAGGCGGCGCTGTGTTATCCGACAAAGAAGAGCAGGCCATCGCATCTCTTCTTCTTATTTTTTTTTTGAAAAAATCGATTCCTGTGGTTTTTCATAGGTGGGGCCCTCTTCTTGAGAATCCAGTCGGTCCAATGGAATCTAGGGTTCAAAACACACCAAACAAGTCCAATATACAGCGTGTTTGGTGTGTAGATACAATAAGGTGGGTCCTAGTAGCTTTGAACGGTAAGAAAATACAGTTTTCTATGGTATGACCCGCCTGATTATCGGATTGACCTCATATTTCGGCTTAACGCCTAAAATGATATGGAGAATGGAATGGATGGAATGGATTGAATGGATACATCAAGGTGGGGCCTATATGGGTGTCCCACCAAAAATCTTTTTTTTTTGTTGGTCGCTACAGCGAGTACGCCCACGGCAGTACCCACGCTCCATGTTAGCCACCTCCACAGGGATCGTTGCCAAGACCCAGTGCTACAACGAGGTATCTTCACTTGGCTGCCACCCGCACCATGGATCTGGGTGGGTCCACTTCGGATCACACCTCACTGGCAACCACCCTCACTTTAGCCACCACAAGGTGGGCCCCCCTATGGACGGTTAGGATGACATATAAACATCATGGTGTGTCCCACATAGATGGGGTCCACCGGTAGGTAGCATGGATGAAATACATACACTATTGGTGGGCCATGATCATGGAAAGAGAGAGAAGGAAGGAGGAAATCACCGGCAAAGATGGAGGGGTCCCGCCACTATGGGTCCCTCTTTGATACAAAAATTACATTAAGGTGGGTCCCACTACATGTGGCCCTTAAATCAAACAAATGGATGAAAACACAACTCTAAAAATCACCCACCGTTCCTTCTTGCTCCTTAGGCTTCCTTTGCTCCTTAGTTTCGATTCCAACAGAGGAGATGGGGTTTGGAAGGTTGAGATGGGTGATGAAAGGGTAGGAAAGGTGGGCCACACTTGTAGCTCTCTTGGAGAAGCTTGGGACGTGTGGTATTTTCTTGTTTGGAAATGAGTTTGGGAAAGAGAGAGAGAGAGAGAGAGGCTTGTAAAGGGAGAGAGAGTGATGGGTGATGGATGTGGTGAGAGATGGGTGTAAGAACTTTTTAACTTTTGTGGTTTTTGGTGTAAGAAAGGTATGGGTTTCTAAGTGACTTTTTGACTTTGGGGTTGCTTGAAAATGGGTGAAAGGTGATGTGTACTTGACCCTTGACAGGATTGATTGATGTGACAAGTCGTAGAGATTCTCTCAAAATTCGCGTGCGCGACGTTTTTCTCGCACCGAACGCTGGCCCACATCTCCTGACCAGGGTATCGGATCGGCGCGCGAGTCCTGACATCGGAACCACGGAGACGGTGTGGTCGCAAGGGTACAAGTCTCTTGTTGAGTCGACTCGGGTTGACGGCGTGTGACGTAGGGTCGCGCACAAATACCGGTTAAGGGTCGAAGGTTGCCGAAATTCGACTGGGAAGACCGCGGGGACCTACGAAATGGTACGGTCTATGATACGAGTCTTACACCTGCGGTGCACTGGATGTATAGCTTGGTCAATCGAGTGCTGACCCAAGCAAAATAAAAAAAAGGAGAAATCTCTCCCGTTTTCCCGCCTGACGTCTGTTTAAACGGAAAGCTTTTGTTTGTGTTAATAGTGGCCCTCCATCCATCCACATTTGAGAAATCCAAACCGTCCATCAAGTCCAAATGGGAATTCTGATCAAAACCTTGAGGTTCGTATGCATGGAAGTATCTGATCATGCGAACGATCTAGTCCGTAAGGGACGTTGCGTGCGGTGGTTTCCTTAATTAGCGCTTTCCATTTCTAGCTCTATGAGCTGGGAAAATCGACAACCCTTACTTAAATTTTGGCCGTGCATCCTAAAACAATCCTAGTTGTCCATCCATCTCTGCCCTTTAGGGCTTGCTTTTCAACAAGAAAACTACTGCAACCTAGAAACGAGGAACCCTTGAGTTTTTGTAGTTGTCCATCCAAATTGTGGGTCCCACAAGGTCTCTGTGATCTTTCCGAACCTTTCAAACGTGTCTGATCATAAGATCATCCACCTATTGAGAAATCGTCATTGACGGTGGAGTCATCTTCACCGTCTGGCCAGCCTAAGCACCGTCTGATAGTGGGCCCCATCTCTCCATCAGAGCCATTCATCTGATGGACCATGATATTAGGACCACATTTGGAGCATTAGATTGCATCCATGCAATCAAATCTGAACGTACCATCAGAAAAATCCCCGTGGTTTAGAGTCGTTAAGCCATAACTAATCCTAAAGTTAGTAGCATCTGAATCCTCAAGAAGAGGATTAATTCATTCTATAAATACCAGCATCCAAATCCTCAAGAAGAGGATTAATTTGTTCTATAAATACCTACCTTTTAGGGCAGCAGATTCAAAAAAAAGGAAAGAAAGAAGGAAAGGAAATAGAAGGAGAGTGTGATGGAGTGTCTGCCGCCATTGAAACGAGTTGCAGGTCTGATTGCAACTCAACTCAGCCTATCCATCAGTCGAGATGAGTCATTTCTGACTGTCTGATTGCTGAAGATAGAAAGAAGGAAGATAAGGAAAGAAATAGAAAGAGAAGGAGAGAGTAGGAGAAATCTCCTTAGCTAGCTCTGTCAGAATCTGTTCCCACTTAGTTACAACACAGCTGGTGTTGCATCGACTCGGCTTTTCAGGCCATACCATTGTAGCTGGTCGTCTACAGAAACTCCTATCCGCCGAGATCTAGTCGTCGTTCCAGCGGAATCCGGAATCAAACTCAAGCGGTGGTTAACTCGGTCGATCCTCGTGTCGAGCTTCCACCCAATCGCTGGAATGACGTCCTGATCAACTGGACCAAGTCTGGAAATGCATTCCTTGAGTAGGTCAAACTTAGATCGAGGAATAACTCGTCCTACTTCCTTCAATGGTTAAGAATAACCCCCTGCTCAGGTATCTCAACTGACCTCAGCCCTTTTATTGTAGCATTTCACTCAACTCAGTAGCGGGTTGACTCTACCCAACTGAGTCAAGAGGTGAGTTAGCGCTAGAAATCCACGATTGGAACTAGCCAAACAGGCCTTGAAGATAACACAAGGCTCCTGAGTTGAAATAACCCAGGAACAGTTGTAAGTGGGCTCCATTATCCTCTCATCTTTACCTTAAGAAACTAGACTGAGTTGACTCGTCCAGTCCCCAACTAAGTTGACTCGGTCGTGACTCATTGGTACCTTGAAACAGATCACCCAGGTACGACCAACAACTGATTACCCTAGAAGGCACTTCTTCCTTTAACCTGTTCAATCAAGATCTTTGCACCCACATCTCACAACAAGAGGAACTTCCAATCTAGGTGAGGGATGTCCCACATGTCTTCTTTCATTCATTTTAATCAAATTGGTTTTAAGCCAAATGAGTAGAATAATTTCTAATTTCGTTCCCTTTTGCCTAGTTGACATTGATAATTACCAATGGATGTTCCAAAGCATATTACTCTAATTCATGTTTATAGGATTTTAGTAATATACTTCTCCTACTACATTTGAAATGGTTTGACTATATGTACCTATTAGTATAATATGAAGTAAAGGATCTTATTTCCACCCATCTTATAAACTGTATTGTTGCTTCGTACATGTGCTAGACTTCATTTAGTTTAAATCTAATATGTATAGGATAATGTGGATGGTAATTGAACCCTTACATTCATACCTTAATTAGTAATGATAAGAGCAATGAAATTTCATTTCGTTCTATGTTACATATGGTATATTGAATATTGTGAGTGGAATGTTATTTTCTATAATGAACATAGCCAGAACTTACCAACAATTGATCGTACCTGACATGTTACATTTATGGGCCTTCATTTGGACCTAGAAAAATGTAAATGAATCTATGATTGAAATCATGCTTGGATGTTTAATATATTGTAATCTTTGACAACGTCTATGAAAGCAACCTTGTTAATCATATGGAGTATGCATGAGTATCATGGCGCATGACATCCACGTATAACATATAAGCTTTTCCGAGTGCTCAATGTAAGCCACACTGTTTAATTTGTTGTAAGTCCCGTTACTTCAGTTTAACTCACAGAACCTGTATATTTGGGTCACTTTGGACGCTCTTTCTTTTCATGAGGCTTTTTCAAAATTAGACACTCCTCGGCCGTATCTCGTGTATTTTTTCAGGAGATATCCTTGGGCACACTCACTTACATTGCTTTTTCCTGGTAAATAATCTACCGCGGGCAGTCTGCATGGTCTTTTCTGGGTGGCTAGTTCTCCTTGGGCGTACCTATGAGTATTTTTCCAGGTAACTAGTTCGCCTTGGGCGACCATTTATTTTGACAGTTGGATGTGCATCCCCAGATCTGTGACTTGTACATACATTCATACACCCATACATTCATTTATAATTTCATGATTAGTCTCTTTGTAATTTGAATATGTTGATATAAACTGTTTTGGAATGATAAGATATGCATGAATCCTTGTGGGAAGTTCCCACTGAGTTTTCACTCACCCAATAGTGCGGTTCCCATTGAGTTCGTATCATCGAGCGGTCATTCGATGCTATTGAGGTATATGCTCGATGATATAGAACCCTGCTCGATGATAACGAACTCTGTAAAAAAATATGACCGTTTTATATCCGTTGAAACCTTTTGCCTATTTAACGAGAGCTTGCCTTTGGTTGTTGGTAGAGAAAATAAAGAGTGCTTTTAAGTGTTTAAACCCAGATCATATACCCTAAGCCTTTTCACTCATGGGAGTTCATCCTCCAATCAACCCTCATTATTGACATTCAATAGAGTGGATTGGGGAATGAACTTCCGCATTCAAGGATCCTGCAGCTACCATCTTAATGGAAAAATCATTAAGCTGGGTTGCCTTGAATGTATAGATGATTGGAATTGCCCTGTCTCCTTTATAGGAAAACATTTAATAGAGTAGGATTCCATCATAACCTTGACCCAACCCATTGCCTTACACTGGTACATCATTTGAGTTGTGGTTCAAGGGAGCTGAAGATTCTTCGTCATCAAAGGAGGAGATCTTCATCAACGTGTTATAATGGGGCTCATCTACTTATCTGTAAGTCATTAGAGTCTAGAGAACCCTTATGATCATTCCTTGTGTAGGATTGGGTCTAAGGTGCTTCTCACCCATTTTAAGTCCTCATAGGAGGCCTCCAACGGGAGTGTACGTGGGGGTACTGTGTGTTGACCCTAGCTCTGTGGAGAGCATAAACTTAGGTCCTTGACCTGTGTGGTATAAAACTTGAGTGCTGTGTGTTGACCCTTGCTCATGGGAGCATAAATTGGTAGGTTCCGTGTGTGGATCCTTGTCCTGTATGGCTTAAAACTTGGGTGTTATGTGTTGACCCTTGCTCTTATGTAAGGCATAAACTTGTGTTGTGGAGACACGTTAGAGTCAGCCTAGAGTAGGTTGTATTGGTTCGAGGTGAACCTGATTTGAAACCTCCGTTAGTGAGATCCGGTACACTCAAGGGTTGAGTGCGTCCACCGGAAGTGGAGTAGACATGTAGTCGAGTCACTATAAAAATGACTGTGTTTGAGATTGCCATTTACTTCTACTGTTTGTGTGATTTCTCTGATTGATATTGCATGTGCACATGATTATCTGGAACTAGGTGAATTACACCTCACACACAGTCACATCCATCATAAACTATGTTGAGCATCTTGTTTATTCTTTAAATAGTTTTAAGATTGGATCCTCTATTTGGCTTGGAAGCCATTAGAGTTATTTTGAAGAAATCTTGATGCTTGCATATTTATTCAGGATAGGGTTGATAGGTTTTAAATTATCATAAAAAAATTAAAAAGTCCTAAGACATCTTGGCATATTCCCAATTCAACTAAAGTGGTCATTATCGCAATTTCAATTGGTATCAGAGCCTGGTCTCTCATAAGGGCTTTACCACCTAGAGAGTGATCTTGACTGAAGTTGGTAATATGGCCAAAGGAGAGGGCTCATCTATAACTAGACCTCCAGTATTTGATGGATCAAATTATGCGTACTGAAAGGTTAGGATGCATTACTTTCTGAGATCTTTGGATCATGATGTTAGGGATATTCTTGAAAGAGGATATGTGCCACCAACCAAACAAATAGTACTTGAAATGGCACAACTATCACTAAACCGAAATCCAAAGAAATATGGACAACATTCGATAAAGAAAAGCAAACGTCTGAAACTAAAGCAATGAATACTATTTACTGTGCTGTGTCCCAAGAAGTCTTCAATCAAATCAGTATGTGTGGAACAGCCAAAGAAGTATGGGACTTGTTGGAAACAACCCATGAGGGAACCAACACAGTAAAAAGATCTAAATTACAGCTATTAACATCACAATTTGAAAGTCTCAGAATGGAAGAGCATGAGACCTTCATGGAGTTCTTCACAAAACTGAACATCATTTGTAACTCCATGGGTGGATTAGGAGAAAAAGTTTCAGTTCCAAAAATTTGTAGGAAAATTCTGAGATCCTTACTAGAATGGTTCAATTCTAAAGTCACAACTATTGAAGAATGTAGAAACATGGAAGAAATGAAAGTAGAAGAACTTGTAGGTTCCCTACAAACATTTGAACTACACTTCAAGCAAACTCCTAATCCCAAAAATACCATCCTTAAAACTTCTAAGAATACTCTAAATGAGGAAGATGAAAGTGAAAGGGAGAATGAAGATGATGACGTGGTTTTGTTGGCTCAACGGTTCAGAAAGTTCTTTCACAAAAATCGTGGCCCACCATTTAAAGGAAGACAGCTGGACAACAAACATTTTATAGGTAAATTGGTAAAAAGTCCAAGGAACCATAATGCTATACCTGTTGAAAGTTTGGACATCTGTCCACTGAATGCCCAAATAGGAAACCCAAATGAAAGGTAATGGCAGCCACATGGGATGATACTGAAGAGTCAAATTCAGAATGTAGTGACTCAAAGAGTGATGAAGACCGAAAATCCCTGAAAATTCTTATGGTCTCTACTGCCTCCAACATTCCCATTGAAACTACGAACATCGAAGAACCTCAGGCCACTGAATCATTTCCATCAGATAATGAGGATACAGAGAAGCAAGAAGAAGAAAATGATAAACTGCAAGATGCCTATAATCAACTCTATATCCATAGCATCAACATCCTTAAAAGACTTGGAATAACTGAAAATAAAAACAAATTGCTGCAAAAAGATCTAGACAAAACATTGGAAATCAATACACATATGATTAATGATCTACAACAATACCACTCAAAAAATGATAGGCTTGAAAGAATCAATACTTTTTGAAATGGCGATAAAGACCGCACTAGTTGAAGAAGGAATATGCCAATATCTCCTAGAGGAGGGGGGGGGGGTGAATAGGACTTTTTAAAGTTTTCACGAGTTATTCAAAAATCCTATTACATTAATCCTAACAACGTTCACAAATTAGGATTACTCAAAATTAACTCTACTGGCTTCCAAGCCTTCTAGAGGATCCAATCACAAACTACTTAAAGAGTAAACAATATAGAGCCTAGTTTATGATAGATATGACTGTGTAAGTGTGTGTGGTGTGATCAAATATTTAGATGAGGAAGTATTAAAGCGAATCACATAATTGAAAGACATTAACAATCTCAAACACAGTCATTTTTACAGTGGTCTGACTACATGTCTACTCCACTCCCAGCTGCCGCACTCAACCCTTGAGTGTACCGGATTTCACTAAGGAGGTTTCCTAGGGTTCACCTCAAACCTAAGGTTTTAAATTAGGTTCACCTTCAACCTTTACACAGAGGTTTTTACTTGGTTCACCTCTAACCCTAGAGTTTTACTGGTTCACTTCTAACCAAATGTTTATGCTCTCTATAGAGCAAGGGTCCACACATCGCACCCGGATGTTTATGCTCTCCATAGAGTAAGGATCAACACAACGCACCCATTACCTACACTCCCGCCAGAGGCCTCCTTGAGGACTTCAAAGGGTGAGAACCACTTAAGACCCAATCCTAGAAAGGAATGATCACAAGTGTCCTCTTAGACTCTGGATACTTACAAATAAGTTGATGAGTCCCATTCAGCGCATTGCCGAAGATCTCCTACTCCTTGTTGATGAAGAGTCTTTTGTTCCCTTGATCCGCAACACAAAATGATGTACCAATACTCGGCTTCAGGTTGGGTCAAGGTGAAGATGAAATCCTACTCTCAGAATATTTTCCTATCAGGAACATAGAGCGCTTCCAATCTTATGCATTTAAGGCATCCAGCTTAATGATTTGCCATTAAGGTAGTAGCTGGAGTATCCTTGAATGCGGAAGTTCATTCCCCAATCCACTCTATTGAATGTCAATGGTGACGGTGGATTGGAGGATGAACTCCCTTGAGAAAAAGGGCTTTAGATATAAGATATTAGTTGAAACACTTAAAAGCCCTCTCTTCTTTCTCTCACAACAACAAAAGACAAGTCCTCTATATATAGGTAAAAAGTTACAACGGATATAAAACGGTCACATTTATGACAGAGTTTGATATCATCGAGTAGGTTCGATATCATCAAGCGTATACTCTCGATAGCATCGATGGTCTGCTCGATGACTCGAACTCAATGTCATACGCTTTTGAAACTCTTTGCCAATTGGTCGATGAATCGAAACAGTTGTCGATGTCATCAGAATTCGAACTCCGATTCCATCAATGACATGTTCGATCCATCGACACTTGAAAAATGAGAGAGACTTGACTTTGAAATATTTTAGGTTTTCATGATTGATGGGGGGAACCGTCGAGATCATCGAAATTTGAATGTCGATGATATCGATATCAGAGTCGATGCATCGATAAATCCAGCGGATTTGTCTTTAAGCTTATTGGACGATTTGTGTCCTTGTTCGATGCAATCGACTTGGTGCCGATATTTTCGATATTTGAATATCGATTCTATCGAAGTGCCCTCGATCATAATTAAAAATAACCTGAAATATCTGCTGTAAGAAATGCGTGCCTTCGATCGATATCATCGATGGACCTCCGATCTTATCGATATTTGAATTCAGATTATATCGAACAGTCATCGATATATCAAAGGAATTTGAGATTTTCATTAAAAAATAGGGGCGCCGAAAATCTGTCTGTCGATCTTATCGAGCCACTCTTCGATGGGCTCGAGATTTGAATATCGATGATATTGATGGGTGTATCGATACATCGATAATTCGTTCAGATATGTTGTGAAGTTGCTGGACATTTTTAGTGCTTATATCGATGATATCAACAAGTGTATCGATACATTGATTAATTCGTCCAGATGAATATGTAATTGCTGGACATTTTTGGTCCTCATATCGATAATATCGTTAAGGTATCGAGGACATCGACAGAGTAGGTCGATCATATCGAAGGTGTTTCGATAAAATTGACAGGGCGAGAAAAACTTAGAAAAATTCCTATTTTGCAAAAAGTTTTCTCACCCTAAAACCCTATGATTTCTAACTTGTTTTTAAGGGTTTTTCTTTACCTGGTGTTTTGGGTTATAGGATGTGAGGATTTAATTTACTTATGGCGAGCTTTCACACATCCGGTTGAGGCAGACGCTTGAATTGTTCTTCTTATCGAGCTCTGTAGATAGTCTGACCCAACATTCACGTAACTTGACAAACCAGGGCACTTTCAATCTCCACCTTTGTCAATTACGTGACAAAACCCCCAAAACACCCTAGAACACTTCTAGACAAACACACCCTAAATTGTGTGTACATGTTTTTACACAATTTTACAAAATCTAATGAACCATGTACACAACATATTATCTGCTCCCCCTTACTTCAAAACTCCCCCTTTCTTAGTGCAGCTGCTCCCCGTAACACCTGCAACAACATTCAAGTAGATACACAATTTCCAATTTGGGGTGTTTGAATTGTTCTCCCCCTTTTTGTCAGTCATTGACAAAGGTATAGCAAGTGATATTGACTGAAGAGTGAAGTGCTTGGGAGAACCATCCAGCAAATCAGATGAATTGAAGTATAAGAGTTAACTCAATTTAAGCAAGCATCAATTTTAACATATGGATGCATGTTAAGGTGATTATATATGATTTTCAATCACATGCAATCCATAACTTGATAAACCAGGGGAGCTCAAAACAGAAATATGACATTAATGATATGAATTCTATTCAGCTATATTAAACAAAACTGCCTCAGACGGTAGTAAATCAACATAAGAAAAATCCCAAAATATTCAACTATTCAACTATCAGCACACATACTGCCACATATAGAAGTAGATTAAAGTTTATCAGAACTAATCATTTTCAGGCCCACCATTTGAGGAAAACTCTAATTATCATTGTGCATTTCCAAGTTTCTTTAATAGTATCGATGTTGAATATTGATATCATTGATCTGATATTGTTCGGATATTATCGAGATTGTCAAAACTTTGCATTCAAAATAACATGGTTAATACAGAGAATTTTGACTTGTGATTGACATATAACCATGAATGTCTCAGTGTGAAGATTTTACCTGTGTGGCTCATGTTCTCTGAGATTTAGTGAGTGCAGACCCCAATGGATTTTTGTAGGTCACTAAACCTATTTGCATCAAGAGGTTTGGTGAGGATGTCTGCGAGTTGCTTTTCTGTGGAAACATAATCCAATGTAAGGATCTTGTCTTCAACAAGTTATCAGATAAAGTGATGACGGATGTTTATGTGTTTAGTCCGAGAATGTTGAACAGGATTCTTTGAAATGTTCATTGCGCTTGTGTTATCACAGAAAAGACTCATCGTGGGTTGTTCAATCCCATAATCTAGCAACATTTGCTTCATCCAAAGAAGTTGTGCACAATAGCTACCAGCGGCAATGTATTCAGCCTCGGCAGTAGATAATGATGTTGAATTTTGTTTCTTGCTCTGCTAGGAGACTAGGCGGTTTCCAATATAAAAACATCCTCTGCTCGTTGATTTTCGATCATCCAAATTTCCTGCCCAGTCAGCATCAGAGTACCCAGCGATAATCGTGGATGTTTCAAATGGATACCACAGACCGTAGGAGGTAGTTCCAGCTATGTATTTAATTATCCTTTTAACAGCTGTTAGGTGAGATTAGGATTGGCTTGATATCTAGCACATACTCCAACACTAAAGGATATATCAGGACGACTAGCTATGAGATATAATAGACTTCCTATCATACTCTGGTAGAGATGTTAATCCACACTCTTGCCATTTGCATCTTTGGAGAGTTTGAGTGTTGTGCACATGGGCGTCCAAATTCAAGACCAAACCTTTTCGCTAACTCGTTCGCATACTTGGTTTGACAAATGAAGATTCCATCATTTAGCTGCTTGACTTGCAATCCTAAGAAGAAGTTTAGTTCACCGACCATACTCATTTCAAATTCTGATTTCATGAGGTCGGCAAATTTGTATGCGATATCCTCACATGTTGAACCAAAGACTATATCATCCACATAAATTTGTGCAATAAGCAATGAGTCTTTTGTTCTTTGGGTAAACAGAGTCTTATCAACACTCCCTCTACAGAATTCATGGTCCAAAAGAAATTTTGTCAATCATCATACCAAGCACATGGTGCTTGTTTAAGACCATAGAGGGCTTTGTTCAGATGATATACGCAGTGATGATACTTGGAATCAGTAAATCCCTTCGGTTGTTCAACATAGACTTCTTCAGCAAGTTCTCCATTAAGAAAAGCACTCTTAACATCCATTTGAAATAGTTTGAATTTTAATGCACATGCAATGGACCGAAGAATTCTGACAGACTCAAGGCGAGCCACAGGAGTAAATGTTTCATCAAAGTCAATCCCTTCTATTTGTGAGTATCCCTGAGCTACAAGCCTTGCTTTATTCTGAATCACATTTCCTAATTCATCCGATTTATTCTTGAAAACCCATTTGGTTCCAATGACATTTGTATTGAGTGGCCTGGGAACCAATTGCCATACCTCATTTCTTTGAAATTGTTGAAGTTCTTCTTGCATAGCATTTATCCAGTGTTCGTCTTGAAGAGCTTCCACAATGTTCTTAGGCTCAATTTTTGAGGTAAAGAAGAAATGACTATAGATATTTTCTATCTGTCCTCGAGTTTTTACACCGACATTAGGATCTCCAATGATTTGTTCTCGAGGATGATATTTTATGATGGGAATGTCAGATGATAGTTGAGGTTTACTGGGTGATAAAGTTTTTTTTTTTTTTTTTTAGGTTTTTCCAATATACATGAATCTACATCATCTTCTAATTCATTCACAGGTGTATCTTTTTCATGAGGTTGATCATCGATTATCACATTGACTGATTCTTGAATAGTGAGAGTTCTTAGATTGTATACTCTGTACACACGACTATTCATGACATACCCTAAGAAGATTCCTTCATCACTTTTAGACTCAAATTTCCCTGGGTGGTCTCTATCTCTCAAGATATAACATTTGCTTCTAAAGACTCGAAAATATTTCACACTAGGCAATTTCCCATACCATAGTTTGTATGGAGTTTTGTTCAGACTTGCTCTAAGATATACTCTATTTATGATGTAGCAAGAAGTAATGACAGCTTCTACCTAAAACTTTTTGCCATATCCTTTCCATTTAGCATAACTGACCCCATCTCTTGCAATACTCGATTTTTCCTTTCAACGACTCCATTTTGCTGTGGGGTTTTTGGAGCTGAGAATTCATGACGAATTCCTTTCTCATTGTAGTATTTTTCAAAATTTTCATTTTCAAATTCCCCACTATGATCATTTCTGATGCGATTGATCCCGTATCCTTTTTCATTTTGGAGTCGCTTTGTCAGGATCACAAATTCCTCAAAGGCATCTGATTTTTCTCGAACAAATGTGACCTAAGTAAATCTGGTGTAGTCATCTACTATCACTAGGAAGTATCTTTTCTTGCCATGACTTTCCACTTTAGTTGGTCCAACTAGATCCATATGTAGTAGATCCAAAGGTTTTGTTGTCGTTATGGAGGTTGTCTTCTTGTGTCTGACCTTTATCTGTTTTCCTTTTAGACATTCTCCATAGACAACTTTTTCCTCTTTTTTAATCTTGGGAAGTCCTCTAACTAAATTCTTTGAACTGAGCTTTGCTAAATTTTGGTAGTGGACATGTCCCAACCTTTAGTGCCACAATTTGTTATCACTTTTTACAACCATGTTACATTTTATGGCTACCACATTCTCACTTGTACTTTCAATGACATAACAGTTGTCATTAGTGTGTAAACCTTTTATGAGAGATTTTCTTGTATGATCTAGAATTTTACACACATCTTTTGAGAAGGTGACAAGATGTTCTTTATCACAGATTTGGGAGATACTCAGGGGATTATATTTTAGATCTTCTACACAGAGGACATGTTTAATTTTAGGAAGGCCTGGTATAACTATTGTTCCTTGTCCAACAATTTTGGCTGAGATTCCATCACCAAATGTGTCAGATCCTCCATCAAAGTTTGAGTACTCACAAAAGTGAGTTTGATCACCAGTCATGTGTTTGGAACATCCACTACTTTGAACTATTACCTGCTTTCAGAGCAGTGTGAATTACAAGGCAATTGTTCTGGTTTGTCACACCCTCTTGGACTCTTTTGAACATGATTTCTTCTTCAGTGAAGATCACTCTCTAGGTAGTGAAGCCCTTAAAGAGAGACCCGCTTTGATACCAATTGAAATGGCGGTAAAGACCGCACTAGTTGAAGAAGGAATATGCCAATATCTCCTAGAGGGGAGGGGGGGGGGGGGGGTGAATAGGACTTTTTAAAGTTTTTATGAGTTATTCAAAAATCCTATTACACTAATCCTAACAACATACACAAATTAGGATTACTCAAAATTAACTCTACTGGCTTTCAAGCCTTGTAGAGGATCCAATCACAAACTGCTTAAAGAGTAAACAATATAGAGCCTAGTTTATGATGGATATGACTTTGTAAGTGTGTGTAGTGCGATCAAATATTCAGATGAAGAAGTATTAAAGAAAATCACATAATTAAAAGACAGTAACAATCTCAAACACAGTCATTTTTATAGTGGTTCGACTACTTGTCTACTCCACTCCCGGCTGCCGCACTCAACCCTTAAGTGTACCGGATTTCACTAAGGAGGTTTCCCAGGGTTCACCTCAAACCTAAGGTTTTAAATCAGGTTAACCTTCAACCTTTACACAGAGGTTTCTACTCGGTTCACCTCTAACCCTGGAGTTTTACTGGTTCACTCCTAGCCAGATGTTTATCCTCTCCATAGAGCAAGGGTCCACACAACACACCGGATGTTTATGCTCTCATCAGAGCAAGGGTCCACACAATGCACCCACTACGTACACTCCTGCCGGAGGCCTCCTTGAGGACTTCAAAGGGTGAAAACCACTTAAGACCCAATCCTAGAAAGGAATGATCACAAGGGTCCTCTTGGACTCTGGATACTTATAAATAAGTTAATGAGTCCCATTTAGCGCATTGCCGAAGATCTCCTCCTCCTTGTTGACGAAGAGTCTTCTGCTCCCTTGATCCGCAACACAAAATGATGTACCAATACTCGGCTTCAGGTTGGGTCAAGGTGAAGATGGAATCTTACTCTCAGAATATTTTCCAATCAGGAATATAGAGCGATTCCAATCTTATGCATTCAAGGCATCCCAGCTTAATGATTTGCCATTAAGGTAGTAGCTGGAGGATCCTTGAATGCAAAAGTTCATTCCCCAATCCACTCTATTGAATGTCAATGGTGAGGGTGGATTGGAGGATAAACTCCCTTGAGAGAAAGGGCTTTAGATATAAGATATAAGTTGAAACACTCAAAAGCTCTCTCTTCTTTCTCTCACAGCAACAAAAGACAAGTCCTCTATATATAGGTAAAAAGTTCCAACGGATATAAAACGGTCACATTTATGACAGAGTTCGATATCATCGAGCAGGTTTGATATCATCGAGCGTATACTCTCGATAGCATCGATGGTCTGCTAGATGACTCGAACTCAATGTCATACGCTTTTGAAACTCTTTGCCAATTGGTCGATGAATCGAAACAGTTGTCGATGTCATTGGATTTCGAACTCCGATTCCATCGATGACATGTTCGATCCATTGACACTTGAAAAATGAGAGAGACTTGACTTTGAAATATTTTAGGTTTTCATGAATGATCGCGGGAACTGTCAAGATCATCGGAATTTGAATGTCGATGATATCAATATCAGAGTCAATGCATCGATAAATCCAACGGATTTGTCTTTAAGCTTGCTGGACGATTTGTGTCCTTGTTCGATGCAATCGACCTGGCGCCGATATTATCGATATTTGAATATCGATTTTATCAAAGGGCCCCCGATCATAGTTAAAAACAACCTTAAATATCTGCTGTAAGAAATGTGCACCCTCGATCGATATCATTGATGGACCTCCGATCTTATCGATATTTGAATTCAGATTATATCGGACAGTCATCGATATATCGAAGGAATTTGAGATTTTCATTAAAAAACAGGGGCACTAAAAATCTGTCTGTCGATCTTATCGAGCTACTCTTCGATGGGCTCGAGATTTGAATATCGATGATATCGATGGGTGTATCGATACATTGATAATTCGTCCAGATATGTTGTTAAGTTACTGGACATTTTAGTGCTTATATCGATAATATCGACAAGTGTATTGATACATCGATAAATTCGTCCAGATGAATATTTAGTTGCTGGACATTTTTGGTCCTCATATCGATAATATCGTTAAGGTATCGAGGACATTGACAGAGAAGGTCAATCATATCGAGGGTGTTTCGATAAAATCGACAGGGCGAGAAAAACTTAGAAAAATTCCTATTTTGCAAAAAGTTTTCTCACCCTAAAACCCTATGATTTCTAACTTGTTTTTAAGGGTTTTTCTTTACCTGGTGTTTTGGGTCATGGGATGTGAGGCTTTGATTTACCTATGGCAAGCTTTCACACATCCGGTTGAGGCAGACGCTTGAATTGTTCTTCCTATTGAGCTCTGTAGATAGTCTCCCAACATTCACGTAACTTGACAAACAAGGGCACTTTCACTTTTCTCAAATCTAAGTCTAAAAAATTGAACAAACAGATTGAACTATTAAAAGATAAAAACATGCATCTCCAGAGTGAAAATCACACACTCATGTTTGATATAGAAAAATCTAGAAAATTTGTTGAACTAAATTATAAATTTTCCTAGAGTAGTGAAAAATTAGATAAACTCTTAGGGATGGGAAGACCTGGGAAAGACAAGAGTGGTTTAGGATATGACAAGTTCCAAACAAAATCAAGGAGTGCAACACCAATGTTTGAGAAATCAGTTGCATCAGGAAGTAAAACAAAAACTACTCCTGTTTGTCATTCATGTGGAGATTCTGGTCATTATAAATTTGAATACATGTCTCATAGGAGGACTCAACTCAATTCTGGTCAAAATTATATTGATAAATACAGACCAACTAGAAGAACAATACAAAATGTCAGAAGTCCGCCTAAGAATATGGCTAGAGGTAATACACATCCATCACCACCCAGATTGACTAAAAGAATGAAGGAGTTATTGAATCAAGTAGCTGAATTAAATCAGAAAACTTATGAATTTGTGAAACAAGGAAACATGATCCAGTTATCTAACTTGATTAATGAATCAAAACCTACCATAGTAGAAAATCCTGTCACAAAACGGGTAGTGAAAGAAAAGAAAAATTGCCTTGTTACTCACTCAAATCATATAACAGGCAATGATGCTAAGTGGTACCTGGATAGCGGATGCTCAAGACACATCACAGGCCCTTCTCTCAAACTATTCAGATTTTAATGATGGGATAGTCACCTATGGAGATGGAAGCATTGCTAAGGTAATAGAACAGGGAATTATCAAAGGAAAAAATATGCTAAAAAATGAGAATGCATTTTGCATAAAAGGATTGACGCATAATCTTCTGAGCATTTCTCAAATATGTGACAACGACTATGTGGTTACATTCAACAAGCAGGAATGCGTGATCCTAGTCCTATTAGGTAAACCAGTGATGAAGGGTTGTCGCACAAATAACCACTGCTATGTCATTAAAGGCAATGGAAAGGTTAATCCATATGCTTAGAGACAATTGAGCATGAAAACCATATCCAGGCCATGCATTTAGACCTGGATAGTTGTTGAAATGATGCAATTTTGATGAATTTTCACGATATATCCGAGGTCTCTCACCTCAATTTTTTTTTGTCTAAACATTATGATGTTTATAATTTTGGTTTGTATAATGACTGTACAAATTTTGATGTGTTTACAGTCCGATATGAGAATATACTAAGTTATACATATATGAAAGATCGTCGAAATGCTGAAATACATCTTCAATAAGTCTGTTGATGAATCATATGGATTCTCGATGAAATTGAACAAATCTTGATATCATCAACGTGCCTTTTTGGAATAAGAAGAGTCACATGTTCGAGAATGTTATCGAGGACACCTTCGATAACATCGAATGGGGTATATCGATATCATCAAAACCATGTTCGATGATATCGAAGTTTACCGCCCAATAAAAGGCGGACAAGTGGGAAAATTTTCATTTCACTTCTCAAAGATCGTTTTCTCTCCTTTGCTCGTCTCTCTCAGCCATTCTACATGAATCTTCCTCTAAGATCATCAAAATCCGGTAATACCCCTTCTATTTCCTTAATCCTCAATATTACATCTTGTGTCTTTTGGGTATTTCTAGATTTTCGAGAGAAGTTCTGTCTGTAAAATCCTTAATTCATCAAATCTCTCTCAATGGTTACTGGTCAATGGGAAAGTGAAAAGGCCGAGAATGGGGGGGGGGTTGAATAAGACTATGCCAAATAAAAATTAATAAGCGGAATATAAAAAATAAGATGGCCAAATAAAATGTAAATAACTAAAGGAAATAACAACCTTAAAAATGAAGTATTGAGAGGTTGATACAAACTTGGTTCTAAGGACAACCTAACACCAAAAACCAATGGTTTATGGCAGCACAACCTTACTAAAACGTGGGTGAGTATCAAAAACTCAAACTGAAGAGGAAATGAAATAAATAGAATCTAATCTATTATGACATTCACCACATAATGCTGAAATGTAAAGATTACAACATTCACATCCACAAATACATCCCATAATCTTAAATCATAAAAGATAAAGAAATAAACCACACATCCACCAAACATAAAGAATTATAGTGGTTCGCTTGTGTGTACACCAACTGTTAAACAACAGCCACACAACTACTCCACTCCTAATAACCACTCCCTCGGGATATTAGCGTTCACTAATCCAAAATAGGTTTTTTCAAGGTTCACCTAAAACCTTCACAATTGTGTCTTTCAAGTGAGTTACACAATTCAAAAACCCCACGCTCTGAGTTTTCTGGATCACCTCAGATAAACCACAGATGGAGATTTTTTGGAACAATCTCACAAACCAAAAAAGAATAGAATTACAAAAAAAAGTAAAAACTTATTTGTATGACGATTCTGAAGCAGCCCAGTAGAACCAACTTGATGATGACGTAGATGTTCAACTTTCAATCTCACAAGTGTATAGGGTTCTAAGTCTAGATGATTTTTAATTAAATCAGCAAGGGCTTTGTATTGATTTTGATCTCAAGAAAGGGTAAATCAAATATCCCTTTTCAATATAAGAATGGAATAGAGATTCAAAATCAAATTACACGAGCTACTTTAAAGAATCTAAATTATGCACAAAATAACTTAGAATGTACTCAAAATAAACTCAGAGTGATTGCTTAAGAATGATAAGAATTGAATAGAAAACTCTAAAATTCGAGCACTATTTATAGGTGAAAAATCGGTTCGCATGACTGGCCTTTGGATAGCTACGACTGGCCTTATCCAAACAGATTTTCAAAAATTTAGGCACGATAAGATTTTTCAGTTGCATGACTGGCCTTGTGGGTCCCACAATTGGTTAAGTGGCCTGCTCGATTGGTCGTGGATACCACACAACTGGTCGTGTGATTCCAAATTACCCCCTGAAAAATGAGTCGAGCACTGCACGACTGGTCAAGCACTATTCACACAACTGGTCGAGTAGTTTCCAGGACTGGTCGTAGACCAACAGAAAAATTCCAAAAATTCATAACAAATCTTGGACTGGTTGAAGAAATACTAGGACTGGTCGAGCCAGTGCTAGGGCTAGTCGAAAGAATAGAATTTTACACTTATAAAATGACCAAAATGACCGACTGAAAGTATGAAATGATCTAATCATGATCTAAGGTCAATCTAGGTCAATCATACCTTACTTGTGAGATAGAACATTGAACACTTAATATATCGATCACTTCAGTAGCTTTAATTCTTGTGATCTTCAAAGTTTAAACTCGACATACCAAACATGATCTTCAACTAGGTCTTGAGTTCTTGGACTTTTTGGTTCCAGGTCTTGAACCGCAATGTTCTTAAAAACTCTGTCTTCACTCAATATATGAAAGTCTTCACTTTCTTCCAGTTTGAAGATCTCGGTAAGTTCGTCGTAGATATAGGCAGGATAGATTCAACACGAATAGAACGAACGTCGAAGATTCAATGTGAACAGATGCACAAGCTTGATGCAAATCAAGATACGAACTTAAATTGGTTTGACACATCAAAATTTGACAATACTTAGGGTTTATTAACATAGCACTTTCAATCTCCCCCTTTGTCAAATTTGTGGCAAAATCAAAATTACAATATGCAATAGATATTCAAACAATACATTGCACAAACATATTATGATATCATGCACAATAATCAACTCTCCCCCTTAAAACACTACTCTCTGCAAAAAAAATAAAAAATACTAGCCATATTTCATCATCATATCATATCATTATCCTTATATCATTCAACAATGTTCTCTCCCTTTTTCTCACAACATGACAAAGGAACGAATAATGATAAAGGAAGATAATAAGAGAGCAAGTAGAATTAATTACTACTCATCCAAATCAAATAAAACAAAGTATCTGAACTGAATAGATAGCATTATCCAAGCAGTCATAGGAAAAAGAGTGAGAAAAAAGTTATTACAGATACCATTAAAATAAAATGAAATTAATCAGATCCTGAAGAGGGAGCAGGAATAGATGGATCAATTTGATGTAAACCCTTATTAATGCGCCTCATATATTTGCGCATATAAGCAAATTGAGAATCCTGGGTTACGTGAATCTGAGCCACCTATTCCTCAAGAGTATGCAACCTTTCATCGAAACCAGAAGGCTGATAATCAGGGTCAGCTTCGGAATTTGATTCAAGTTCATCAAATAAATCATTTATATTAACGTCTTTTTTAGGTAAAGCATCAGCTTCTTCAGCTTCTTCATCTCCTCCAGCATTCCCATCAACTTGACTAGGTGCCAAGTCTAAGTTCATCTTGTTGATATTAGAGTCGTTAAATGGATGGAGATTAATAAAACCTTCTCCAACAGGCATAGCTATTAAAGCGTGATTAGCTAAGGCAGTCATAAGATAAGTAAAAGGAATGTCGCTATGACCGGGACGGAGTCAAAACTGAATAATATGATGACAGATAAGAGAAGGAAGATAGATATGGATGCCAGTTACAACAAATGCATAATGCGGGTCATAAAAGAGGTCAACTCAGTCTTGTTACCTGAGCGAGGATAGACATTCGAAATAAAAATATGATGCAAGACCCTGTATCTGGGCAACATATATTTAGAACTGAGTGCAGTACCACCGTTCCATTTTGCATTCATGTTACAGAGAACTCTCATAATCAATTGTTTAGAATTTTCAGAAGTCCTAGCTTGCAAAGTGGATATGGGTACACCGTCATCAACAACAGGTATATCCATGATTGCTGAAATCAAACGACGATCTACGTTAATTGGACCTTCTCTAGTTGACATAGTAAATGTCAAATCATCTTGAGAAAACTCAGTAATGCAAGCGTACATGCCCTGCACAATGGATCGGTATGCAAGACTGCCCTAAGATAGTATGTTTTCCCAACCTACAGCTTGAAGGAGAGGGACAATGTTAAGCGCTTAAGCTGATTAACAATGACAACACGCTTAACAATAACATTTCTAAGATGAAAATCTTGCATACTCTCGGGATCCTCTTCGGGAGGCCGAAGATGATGCACGGTAATGGGTGCAGAACGAGAAGAAGAGGGACCGCGAGTGGTTTTCTTCCTAGTTCTTTGTAACATCCTGGATTTTTGCCAACCTGGAATTAGACGTCCTTAGGCAATGGGTCAATCCTAACACCTTATTAACTTGTCAGAACTCAATCCCAAAGTCTAAAATCGCTTTTTGAACCCATTTCCTTCACAAAGCTCACCTTTCACCACCTTGTTCTTTAAAATTTTCAAAGTACTTTCACATTAGACACTATCTTAAAAGTTTAGGTGATGAAGAACAATATTTAAACTAAACATTACTGTAAATAGTAAATACATAAATAAAATAGGCTTTTAATCATTACCCTTATGGAATTTCACAAAACGAATAGGTTATTTAGAACATCAGCCTCTCTTGCCCTAAGATCTTCTTCTGTTGTAATTAGAGCGTGCTTTAGTAAGTATTAATAACTTGGATCACTATATGTACAAACTACAATGGCCCAAGTACCACCTTAGATAGAAATCTTACAAGACTAAATCCTTTAAAAATTAGACAAAGTTAACTAAGTGCTATACTAGATCACATACGAAATCCACACTAATCATTTTAAATCCGATCTACAAGACCCAAAACTTGTAAAATCAGTGACGCTAGGTTACCCTAAAATCTAGGATCAATCTCATTACCCGGTTGCTCTCGGGAGCATCACGAAAACTCAGCGACCAGATCTGGACCGCACGTCGAAAGTCCGATTAACGCGAAGTTAAACGGTTAGGACCGCCTTGCTGGGCTTGACAACCATCTCGGAAATCAAATTCAGATAGTATCCCAGTGCTATTTGCTTGATGAAAAGGCCAAGCTATATGTCCTAGAGGGGGGGGGGGGGGGTGAATAGGACTATGCCAAATTAAAATAAAATCACGGAATAAAATAAATCAATAGCCTTACAATTATAAATCAATTCACAATGCTGAAATTAAATCACCTTAATAAATAAGTATTAAGAGATTGATACAAATTCGATTTAAGGGACAAACCTTTACACCATAATAAACAAGGGCTTATGGTAGGGCAACCTTATTTCTAGAACGTCTTTTGGATCAAGAACTCAATTTTAATATAAATAAATGAATAACAAAGAATTGAAATTAAATGCAGAAATATAGATCTAATTTATTACAACAATCCCCACACTTGCTTAAAATGTAAATTGTTACAACATTCACATCCACATGTACATTCCACACAATTGAATGATAAAAGATATGAAAATTAAGCAAGTATTCAATCCACATGACAAAGAGTTATAGTGGTTCGCTTGTGTGTACACCAACTGTCTTTCAACAGCCACACAGAATGCTACTCCACTCCTAATATCCTCACACAGGGGATATTAGCGTTCACTATCAAATAGGTTTTCACAAGGTCACCAAAAACCTTTACAATTGTGTCTTTTCACTTGGGCTTACACAATTCAAAAACTCCTCTTTTCTGAGTTTTTTGGCTCTCCTCAGATAACCAATACAATGAGATTTTTTTGGCTTAACCTCAAACAAAACCAAAAGAAATGAAATTTTATAGAATTGTAAAATACCCGGATTTCTCCTTTTCGTAGCAGCCCAGTAGAACCAATTGGAGTAGATGATTGAATGTCAAAGTTCAATTTCCAATACTCACTTTAATATGGTTATAAGTTCTAATAGATTTTAGATTTTAACCAGTTGGGCGTAGTGATATTTGATTTTGATTCCAAGAAGAAGGAATAAGGTAACTCCTCTTTTCAAATAAGATTGAAATTTAGAAACAAAATCAAATAAAATAAGCTAGCAAAAAGAGAAAGCAATTATGCACAAAATAGCTTAAAAACAAACACAAACTTATCTCAGAGTGGAGCCTTGAAAATATTATGAATTTAATAAAAAACTCTGAAATTCGTGTTCAATTTATAGAAGCAGAAATCGCAAGTACGACTGGTCTTAGGAACCTTCGACTGGTCGTAGCTCTAACAGATATTTGAAATAAGGAGCGCGATTTTTGAAAGTCGTTCCACGACTGGTCTTAGGGAACCTATGACAGGTCGTGGGTCACCTATGACTGGTCATAGCTCTCTACGCTGGTCGTAGGACCATAGAATTGCTTGCTGGACTTTAAGTCGTAGACTTACGACTGGTCGAGATTGAGTTGAAGTCACTCCTACGACCGGTCGAAGGACCACCAGGACTGGTCATAGGTGTACCAAAAAATTCTGAAAATTCTCAACAACTTAGGACTGGTCGAGGAATTTCTTAGACTGGTCGAGTCAATGCCAGGACTGGTCGAACAGGGGCTAGGACTGGTCTTAGAATAGACCAAAAACTTATTAAAGATATAATTGAGTTATGTATCTGAAATGACCTACTCTAAGGTCAACCTAATGGTCATTCAAACCTAAAACATGTCGTATGGACATTGAACTTCAACCATTCAACAAATGTAGATATTTAAACCTTATCAAGCTTGAGATCTTGAACTTGTTGTAGCTTTAATCTTAAAATCTTCATCAGCTTGAAAACTACTTCATGCGTTGCTCTTAAGTCTTGAACTTCAACATTGTAGCTTTGAACATTGATAGGATGATGAAGTAAACTTTGTATTTCTTGAAGACATCCAATGTCATGAAATGTTGATGCAGTGTCTTGAACACATATAAATCACCATACAAACACAAGACACAGATAGATGTTTTGATACATCAAAATTTGACAACCAAAGGAGCATGAGACCATAGCACTTACACTTGAGCCCGGAGTGAGGAGTGTGAGAAAACGTAGATTTCTTTAGAAATCAAATCTCATTTAAGTAATCTGAGACTTGTCACTTGCGGACCTAATATAGACAATCAGACCGTCGGAATCTGACCCAAATACACCCTCGGATCTGGAGAAATTTCATACACATGTCCATGTACTTGTAACCCTGATCGAGTTGTGGTGACCATTGAACTGAAATTGGTCCGCCACGTGTGATTTGGAAATTCGATTGGAATAAAAACTTAACTCGACCTAGATCCATAGTCTGTAAGCTTAAGTCCGACCTTTGGCTCAAGGTGGGCTTCCAGAAGTGCTCCGTTGAGACGGAACTGTCCGTATTTGGACATAACCTAAATATACCTTGACCCTGGGTCTATTTTGGTTATGTTTTAGCCTATATAAGGACCTAAAACCCTCTCTCATTCTCACCATACGAATTTGAGAAAACCTAGGAGAGAAAAGAGAGAAAAGAGAGAGAACGTGTGAGAGAAGTGGGAGAGTCTTCCTGTTATTCTGCCCTGCTGCTATACGTGATTAATCATTATGATCTAATCGCTTTTCCGGTGATTCCGGCTTCGTTCTCAGGTAAGAAAACCTAACCTTAATCTGTTCTAGGCTTTCTATTGTTGTAAGTAGCAAAATAACTAATCTATTTCGTGATTCAGGTTGTTATACCATCATTGACAAAGACCTAGAGTCTCTGTCCAGTTCGTTACGATTCTACGGCAAAAGGTGCAGACTTTAGACGTATAGGTTATGGTTTTCAATGCATTCAATGTCATATAATGATAGATTCATGATCTGTATGTTATTGCACATGTACAAAGTGCTGTCCGTTTCATTTTTCGGTTATACGTTAATTATGTTGAATATACTGTATTCCCCGTATTTGTAGAAAGTACCGTTTATGTATAAATTTTGAAAGTGTATTTGCCATGATTAATTACTGTATGAACATGCTATATATGTGTATAATACTTACTTGGTGAAAGGGTTCGCCCTAATACATGTTTTTGCTAGTATACGCTATGTATGTTGAAAAAGTGTATCCTAAGTGTTTGTGAAAAAGCTTGTAAGAGTAAGTACTTAGAGGATTGTGCTTTAGGTAGGTATTGAGATAGGATTCTTAGCTACCTTAGAGATGTATATGATTTCCTTCATGTTATTTATTTAATTTAACCGCTTACTTATGAAATATATGTGTTTGTATTTCCTGTTTATATTGTGCTTTATAACATGCTTTATGACATACTTGTTAACATGCTTGAATTACTTTGTTTATTCTTCTTTACTCTACATGCTTCTGGTTAAGGATTGATTGTGTTTGGGGCTATGATTATAGTCCAGGCAATCGGAAACGGAAATAAATGCGTGACTGAGATTCATTCACCATGCGAGATGTGTTCGACAAACCCGAGTTGTACTTCGGTTGACGATAGTGGCTGGCCACATGAAGTGCTTATGCGCTTCATATCGTTCAACTTGTTGTGCATTCGAGCTAGCCGAGCTCGTCAAGTAACCCGATCTATCTTATGTATGTTTACCATGTTTGGATGCCTTTGTTTGAACCTAAGGTACTAACCTTACCAGTGGAATCTCGTTAACTGTGGTACCTCGATCCGCTAAGACTCATGAGCCGGGCATGGTGGTATGGGACACTGTAGTCAAGCTGTCGGCCAACGCTGGGGCCACGAGCCTCCCCGTAGTGACCATTGAGCAACCATACCCGGTGTAGTGACCTTAAGTATACTCTGAATCTGCGGAGAGGCGACGAACCTTCCCATAGTAAACAGAGTATAAACTAGGCCTGTATTGATAAGGTGATGGGGGAGTGGTGCAACGATTCCATGTAACAGCCCTGACAGCCCTTGCAGCGACCTAGAACCACACTATCGTATGAGATTATTTAGGATTGACGACCCTAGAATGGATCATTGTTTGGGAATGATACAAGGAAGGTACCTTAGTTTCCCAATCCTGTTGTATGAAAAGGACTAATAAGAACTTGGTAATCATATGCATGCACCACATTACTCATGCAATCAGGCGTTGCAGGTCAAGCACTGAGGCAGTGTTGTCATTGCGAACGTAAGATGAAGTCGCTGAGGGAGCGTAGGTGAGGGCATACATCATACATCCATGCATTCTTGCATTAACAACAGTACTAGGAATGTGTGATTTACTGCTTTATCATTACTGGTTGACTGAATTGATAACATGTTAACCTATGCTCTATTGTTCCATTGAGTTGATCACTCACTCCCACGTTACGGGACGGTGTTTAAATACCAAACTAGACCCTGTTTGAGTTTCAGATGATGGCGATACTTGCGAAGCGGAGCTGAATTTTTATGATGATGAGGAGGGTTTCTCCTTACACAGCTATCAGGTGGGTCTATGTAGACCATCTTCTGATCGACGAGGTTACATGGTTGCTGATTAGGTTTCATTACACTTTTGTTTGCTCTTTTGGAGCACCCTTGTATATTCATTTTGCCCATTTTTGGAGTATACATTGATATATTTAATCGGGTAACATGTTCACACTCTGGAAACTGACAATAGTTTACATATTTTATATATCTATCACAATCTTCCGTGTGCATAATTTAACTGTCTCTGGAGTATGATGTGTTGTTTTGGCTTAATCCCATTCATCTTTAATGCACTAATACGAACAACATTTAATCATCATTCTTTATGTTGCATAAGTGATGCGTTGGAACTCGGGAGTTGAGTTTGTGCTCGACCCCCGATTTTCAGGGCGTTACATTCTTCCTTCCATTGTTACAAGAAAACAAGGAAATAAGGGTTTACAAAAAGGAATGAAAGGATTCCAAGAAAATCAGATTTTAAGGAAGAAACACTTTCAAACCACTATAAATCTTGAAACAAGAAGCAAAATCAAGATTAAGGATAATCAAAGAACTTAAATCCAGAAAGAAATAAAAAATGAAGCACTAACCAGAGAGTAATCGAGAGATGGGTTCGACCGGTCATGGTTGGGCTTGATGGAGAAGAAGAAAGAAATGAAGAAAAATTACTTTTCCCCAAATAAAAACCTAATTCACGAGTTTCACGACTGGTTGTGTAATATTGAAAATGTGCAATTTTGCATATATTTAAATAAAATAAAAATGTAAAATAATATATACAAACATTATGATATGAATGAGCATAAATCATCAGTTCATATTACATATACCAAGATTAAATTTCAATTTTGCAAATCAATTTTTGTCAAGCGGTTTTATGAATATGTCAGCTAGTTGATTCGCAGTCTGAATATATTTTAATGAAATTATCTTTTCTTCCACCAATTCACGAATATAATGATACCTAATGTCAATGTGCTTGGTTCGTGAATGCTGAATTGGATTTTTGGAAATATTAATTGCGCTTGTGTTATCACAATATAACATCATAGATTCTTGCACAATTCCATAATCGCTTAACATTCCCTTCATCATACTAGCTGAGTGTATACATTACTTGCAACAATATGTTCAGCCTCAGCAGTGGAGAGCGATAGGGAACTTTATTTCTTACTTAGCCAGGAAATTAGACATCCCAACATAGAAACAACTATCGCTGGTTGATTTACGATCATCAATGTTACCAACCCAATCAGCATCCATGTAACCAGCTAATTGCACACTAGTATCATGTGGATACCAGAGACTAAGATTAGCTAACTAGCGACATATTACAAAATTCGCTTAACAACAATCAAGTGGGACTCTTTAGGGTCCGATTGATAACTGACACAAATTCCAACACTAAAAGCAATATCCAGTCGACTCGCAGTTAAATAAAATAAACTTCCTATCATACTGCGATATACCTTAGTATTCACATTCTTACCTATTGAATCCTTAGAGAGTTTCAGAGTTGTACTCATTGGAGTATCAAAATTCTTCCCACTCTCAAATTCGAACCTTTTAACTAAGTTCATAGCATATTCGGTTTGAGAGATGAAGAATTCATCAGGAAGCTATTTGGCTTGCAACCCTAGGAAATAATTTAGTTCTCCAACCATGCTCATTTCAAATTTGGACTTCATAAGATCTGTAAACTCAATAGTCATGTTAGCACAGGTAGATCCATAGATAATGTCACCAACATAGATTTGCACAATTAAAATATGATCTTTATATTTCTTAACAAATAATGTTTTATCTACACTCCCCATAACAAATTCATGACTTAACAAGAATTTAGTTAATTTCTCGTATCATGCCCTGGGAGCTTGATTCAAACCATTGAGTGCCTTTCTTAGGCGATAAACATGATTAGCATGCTTAGGGTCTTCAAAACCCTTTGGTTGTTCAACGTATACTTATTCATATAAATCACCGTTTAAAAATGCACTTTTAACATCCATTTGATATATTTTGAATTTTTTAAAGCACGCAATAGATATAAATAGTCTGATTGATTCAAGACGAGCTACTGGGATAAATGTTTCATCATAATCAATACCTTCAATTTGAGTGTACCCTTATACAACCAGCCTAGCTTTGTTTCTAATTATGTTACCATGTTCATCAAACTTATTCTTAAAAATTCATTTTGTTTCGATAATATGTTTATCAGTTGGTCTTGAAACTAAATACCAAACATCATTTCTTACAAACTGATTGAGCTCTTCTTGTATAGCTACAATCCAGTTTTCATTAGTAAGGGCTTCTTTTACATTAGCCGGCTCCATCTGAGATGTAAACCATACGTAGTTACATATATCTTCTAATTGTTTATGAGTGCGTACACCAGTGAGGGGATTTCCAAGGATTTGATCAGTAGGATGATCTTTATTTGTTCGTAGTTCAGTGTTATTTTTATTAGATGAAGAGTTTGGTTTATCAATTAGAAGAGCCTCATCATCTTCTGAACTTGAGAGAGGTGTATTCAAATGATCATCAATGATCACATTAATAGATTCTTGTATTACACCAGTCCTCTTGTTAGGTACCCGATATGCTCGACTATTCAAAGCATACCCTAAAAATATCCCTTCATCACTTTTGGTGTCAAATTTACCCAGATGTTCTTGGTCATGCAAGATATAGCATTTACTGCTGAAAACACGAAAGTATTTGACAGAAGGCTTCTTATCAAACCACATCTCATAAGCCATTTTATTATTAGATTTTCTAATATAAGCGTGGTTAATTATATAACAAGTAGTATTTACGGCTTCAGCTCAGAGATTTTTAGGAAGTTTCATACTATTTAACATTACATTAGCCATTTCTTGAAGCACCTTATTTTTCCTTTCCACTACCTCATTTTGTTGTGGTGTTTTCGGAGCAGAATATTCATGTGATATTCCTTGGTCACTACAAAATTTCTCAAAACTGCTATTTTCAAACTCAGATCCATGATCACTAAGGATCTTAGTGACTTGTAATTCTTTTTCATTTTGGATATGTTTAAGTACCCTTTTTACTTCATCGAGAGTTTTAGATTTCTCTCTTAAAAAGACTACCCAAGTATACCTGGTAAAATTATCTACAATGACTAGAATATACTTCTTGCCACTTCGACTCTCCTTTCTCATTGGTCCAATGAGATCCATATGGAGAAGTTTAAGTGGTTTAGATGTGGCATTGGAGTTTGGAGTTTATCTTTTTGTGAACTCTCCTAGTTTGTTTACTAATTTGGCACTCGCCACATATCTTATCCACTTTCTTTATTTTGGGTAGACCTCTTATCAAATCACTTTTGCTCAATTTATATAAGTTACAATAGTGTACATGTCCCAGTCGCTTATACCATAGATCGATCTCATCGGTATGGACCATGTAACATGGTAGCTTAGATGAGCTTCAGTCACTAACTATATAGCAGTTCTCAGAAGTTCTGTGACCAGTTAATATTACAGAACCATTCTTATTTAAGATTTCACACTTTTGGTTTGAAAATTTTACACTGTGATTACTATTGTAAATTTGAGAAATGCTTAGTAAATTATGTTTTAAACCTTTAACATATAAAACATTCTCAAATAGAGGGAGGTTAGGGAGTTGAATCGTACCTTGGCCAACAATCCTTTAGTTGTTACCATCACTAAATGTGACTGAACCATTAGTCATGTCTTTAAGACTGGTGAATGGACTTTTGTCACCTGTCATATGTTTGGAGCAACCACTATCCAGGTACCACTTTGAATGGCTCGTGGCTTTGAATGCAGTGTGGGCAACCAAACAAGCAATCTTAGGCACCCATTTCATTATAGTTTTGGGTTTAGGAAAATAGTTAGTCTTCTTCTGATTATAATTGTTATATGTCTTAGCCACTGAGTTATATTTTAAGAGCTCTTTAAGCAAGTCTATAATTTTCTCAGCTAAAGGATTACAGTTCTGATTTTTATTTTTGATATGGTTCTTTTTAGGATTTAAGGACTGAAAAGTTTTAGTCATTTTAGAAATATTTTGATTTAGACTTTTCCCTTTTGAGTTAGAAGACTCTCCTTAAACAAATTTAGGAGGAGTATTTTTATCATAGCCCAATCCAGATCGATCACCACATTTTTTGGACCTAGATAGGAGTTTTTCTATTTTGGGGTCACCTTGGGCATACCTCCATGTGTCCTTCAAACTCAAAAGTGAAGAGACTTCTAGTTTTATGTTTTCATTTTCAGATTTTAAGTTTTTAACTTAGGATGTTTTGAAATCTAAGTCACACTTAGTTTTTTCAAAGCAATTTGAAAGGTGTGATTTTTCCAAAACCAGATTATCAAAATCCTCTTTCAATTTTAAAAACTTTTCTTTCTGAAGTTTTAATTTAACAGCTATTTTACAACTTTCCCTATATAGGGCATCATAAGCATCCCGAAGATCTTCATTCTCATGATCACTTCCCAGATTGTTATCTGAGAAAGTGAACTTGGCTAGAGTCATTAGGGCTTTAACATCATTACCCGACTCGGTTTCAGAATCTTCTGACTCAGAAGAGGCTTCAGAGCAGGAAGATTCATCCCATGTAGCCAACATACCTTTCTTTTTAGGTTTATCCTTTTTAGGACATTTGTTTCCTAGATGCCCATATTCATGGCAGTTGTAACATTGGCTGTCTTTTAAAGATTTCCAATTTTTAGTTCTTGATCTTTTCTTTTCAACAGGTTTTTAAACATCAACCCTCTTTTTACTTTTGAAAATTTTGTAAAACTTTTTAGCTAAAAGGGCCATATCATCTTCAGAGGTTTCTAAATTAGAATTGTTATTTTCATGAGAAATACTTTTAGAAGATTTAAGGACGATAAATTTACCTTTTGGAGCTTTAAAGTTTAACTTGTAGGTTTGTAAAGAACCAACCAATTCTTCAACCTGCATATGGTCTGTATCACGAAGTTCCTGAATGGCCGTGACTTTCGAATTGAACCTTTAAAGTAGGCACAGTATATTTGCACAAACTTTGCTTTCTTGGATGCTATCTCCAAGACCCCACATAGAGTTGACTATGTCATTCAATTTAGTATGGAAGTCCATGAATGTTTCACTTTCTTTCATACATATTTCCTCAAACCTAGTGGTGCGGATTTGTAGTTTAGATTTCTAGACAGTAGTTGTACCCTCGTGTGTCATTTATAAGATATCCCAAGCTTGTTTCGCAGTATCACAAGATATAATTCTCTTGAATTCATCTGGTGATAGTGCATAAGTAATTGCATATAAGCCTTGGCATTTGCACTACTCTCAGTTCTCTGAAGAGTGATCCAAGTGCTATAAGGAGCACCTTTTAGAGTTTTAGTTCCATCAAGGCCTAAAACTTCAATAGTAGGTGGTGTCCATTTAGTTATTGTGGCTTGCCACACATTCTCATCAATAGACCTCAAGAATATTCTCATTCTGGCTTTCCAATAAATATACTTAGAGTCATCAAGAGGTGGAGACCTAGTGATAGAAAGGCTAGCAAAATTTGACATCTTAAAAGCTCAGATCGGTTAGCTAAGGAATTAAATCCAAATAAACAAGATATTAGGCTTTGATACCACTTGAAAAGGCCAAGCTATATGTCCTAGAGGGGGGGGGGAGATGAATAGGACTATGCTAAATAAAAATTAATAAGTGGAATATAAACAATAAGATAGCCAAATAAAATGTAAATAACTAAAGAAAATAACAACCTCAAAAATGAAGTATTGAGAGGTTGATACAAACTTGGTTCTAAGGACAACCTAACACCAAAAACCAATGGTCTATGGCAGGACAACCTACTAGAACATGGGTTAGTATCAAAAACTCAAACTGAAGAGGAAATGAAAGAAATAAAATCTAATCTATTACAACATTCACCACAATGCTGAAATATAAAGATTACAACATTCACATCCACAAATACATCCCATAATCTTAAATCATAAAAGATAAAGAAATAAACCACACATCCACCAAACACAAAGAATTATAGTGGTTCGCTTGTGTGTACACCAACTGTTAAACAACAGCTACACAACTACTCCACTCCTAATATCCACTCCCTCGGGATATTAGCGTTCACTAATCCAAAATAGGTTTTTTTAAGGTTCACCTAAAACCTTCACAATTGTGTCTTTTAAGTGGGCTTACACAAAAACTTGATGTTTTATTTAAACCAACATGATTTAAATGATTTTTAAACTTGCAAGTATACGAATCAGATGTAGATACGGTACGTACTACGAGATCGTTCCCACGAGGACTGGTCGTCACAATTCAAATTCACGATTCTTCTTAACTAATCCAACAAATAATAGAGTGAATTACTAATACAAATCTACGAAATATCATAGAAAATAGGGAAGAAAATTCAATCAGAGAGAGCACTAGGACTTTTGAATCCACCCCTAATTATCCTAACCCTTGTTTTGTCTGTTGATTCACCTTAATCTAGATTGATACCACTTATATAGAGAAAGCACAATCTGTGTCCTTAATCAGGCATACAGAATGTCTAATTCCTTTAAGCAATGCCATGAATAACATATCCCATGTCCTTGGTCGGGCACATGGAATGTACAGTTCATTAAAGCACCCTGTTTCTTCCTCTATAGGAAACCTGTTCATGATCAGACACAAGCACCTAGAATAAGCATCCAAACAACATCCATATATATATACTTTGGTCAAGTTCATAGATGGAGAAGTACAATTCAAACCAATCAAACCCACTTAGAGAAAGAAACAAATCAATTAAATTCAGGATGGAATCAACATATAACAAAAGTCATTCAAATTAGGGGCTTCATCTCAGCCCTAAGTAAAAGAATTAGCCCAACATGATTAAACTAAGAGCACATGAAACAAAAGGAAGGAAGGAAAGAAGAAACTCCATGAATACTCCACGTTCAACCACAAGCCGATCTCTCCCTTCTCTTTCTTCTCTTTCTTCTCTCTCTTCCCAAGCCGTTAAATTCCTTCAATCTCCAAGCCGAGCTCTCGATCCCCCCTATTCCACGTTTTACATCTCTTTTTATAGCTGATGGAGTGGCTAGAGTGGTGGAAATCGGATTTGGAAAGCTGTCGCACGCACAGCGAAAGCCTTTTCACAGCAAACTTTGGGACTTCATAAGTTCCTTGTTCCTTGCACTTTTTCCATAAAATCGACGTCTCCTGGGACGTTTTTGGCTGAACTACATGATGGACGGATCAGATCTTCCATCTGATCAAAGTTGGTGGTCCACAACCGCCTGAAAAACCACTTTTCACGGACGTGCGTAAGCCTACGCACGTGGCTTCGCTGACGTGATCGGTGGGCCCCACAGAGGTATTTTAGTGGAAATCCACTCCATCCAGTAGATTTAGAATAAAATTTAGGTCAAGAAAAAATGGTTTTGGTTGTCCTTTGATGCGGTCCAGAGAATAAATCATGCCAAGATCAATTTGGAATGTTGTAGGGCAGCCTGTTTGTGGTCTCTGTATCTCGCACATGTGATTGCATGGGTACAAACATTCAGCATGGGTTTGAAGTCTTCGATGCCCTCTACAAGATGGACAGCTTGGATCAGCTATACGGGTGATGATGGTGGCCCACTATCTTCCGCAAAAATGGACAGCGTCCGGATGCGAACAGAGCATGCGGATCTCTTCCGCTGTGAAGCTGGTGGGGCCCACTTCGTTGCTTCTTTGATAAATCAGTACCGTTAATTGAATGTATCTCGAGATTTCAGTCGGAAATGACTGCTTTTGGATTATTTTTGGTGTGGTCAACCTGATTTTATGCTCCACCATCTGTCTTGCGTTTGGCAGTGGGAATAGTGTGATCACATGTATGAGGCCAAAATTCCACTTAGGTGAGGGTCTTCCCTACCCCAGAAGCACAATGGACGGTTCAGATCTTTTGAAACGATGATGTGTGGGCCCCACTATCGAAACCGATGCCGGACAGCGTTAACGTTGTTGCGTTTTTGGAAAATTTGGATTTTTAGTCGGTCAGCGCCCGCTGACTGACATTGGAACTTCTCGTGCACGGTCTGTGCACGTGCATATTATGCACACACAGTATACATGTAGGGTCCATTGTGGTCTGTTGTAAAATCTACTCCGACTATTAGTTTTTTCTTGGCATATAATGAGTTGAGACCAAATTTGAGGTAAATCCAGATACCAGGTGGGCCCCAAATTGAAGATTAATTGGCTGATCTATCCGTTGGGCCACTTCTCGAGCTCTTCAATGGATGAAATTTAATATGTACGGTTAATTTATGGCCGTCATCACATGTATAAAGTTTCGAACTGATCGGATGGCGGAAAACATGTGACCTTGCATTCTGGACCAATTTCGAGCCTCTTTAACATGAACGGCTTGATTTTCTCGGATCCCTGCCATGTAAATCTGTTGATCTTGGTTCTCTGGAGTCCGTCCCTTACTCTGATGACTTTAGAGTATCAAATTTCCACTTTTAATACTCTTTTTCAATTAATGCTCTTAATTACACTCTGCAATAAAAACACAATTAAAATGTCCCGTTAAGCATTATCATGCTAGTAAAAGTAGGTAATAGTCGGGGTCTAATATTCAATATTCGACCCTCATCACAACTCCCAACCAGCATTTTGCTAGTCTCGAGCAAAACATGTGAAAAATAATTTCAGAGATAAACGACTGTTCCTGTAAACCCAAGTAGCTTGTGAACAGATAGTTGAGATGTGAGAATTCTAAAATTCATGAATGGTGAGAAGATTTTTCTCCTGAAATCAAGCTCATAGTAAACTTCATAATCAAGCTCAAAATATTAATCCATTAATTAGAACAATTCTAAACATTGAGTTCCATGAGTGTATAGTGTAATCTCGGTTTACAATCATTAAAAGATCCAATTATCAATTTCATGATATCATTAGTAATTAACAACAGAATTCATGACAACCAAAACTTGAAACCAAAACATGCCAACAGATTAACTTTTCAGTCTACTAGCCTGTGATATTCTTTATGAACAATAACGCAAATGAGGGGAATCAAATTCTCACCTATAGGGAGCAAACTTATGGTGAAAACTTGTCGCCTAACTTTTTTTTTTTTTTTTTTTCATATGTCAACTATGGAGAATCAAATCTGCACCTATAGGGAGCAAACCTATGGTGAAGATTATGTGACTTACCCTTTCAATTCTTCTTTATAAACTGATGCTAAAAATTTTGTTTTTCAGGCTGGTTCCTTTCATGCTTAGTGATTACCAAGTAAATCATTCGATTATCGAACTGGAACCTTAATGTGTAAGCGAGATGTGATATGTGAAATCATGACTCAATCAATGTGTACAACTTCTAATCACGGGTTAACAATTCAAACTTAACTGTAAAATCTAACAAATGGCTGACTCCAAGGGGCATAAATTATCACATTCTGTATCTTGTAATATTACAATCACAACTATCCTTCAACATCACATCGAATGCACAAGAAATTCCAAAAAAATTGAAAAAATTTCACAAGTTTTTACTCAAGACCAAGAAAATACTGATTAGGTAACCTAATCTCTCACCCCCAACCTAAAATCTACATTGTCCTCAATGTAAAAGAAAAAAGCAAGCAATGCACATGGGACAACGAGAATAAAAGAGGAGTGAGGGAAAGATAGTACCTGGATGGAGAATCAAGAGGCTTTCTCAAAAAAATATCAACGTAAAAGCGAGTCAGCGCAAGAGAGAAATCAACAAAAGCAAAAAAAATATATATGTAGCAAAAATAAAATCCTAAAAAGAAGATCCTACCTATACCACTTTCGCAGGTGCTCTCGATTGCATTTAGCGTATGCAACAAGCCTTTAAACCCCTAGGTTACCCCTAGTGGACGAGTTGTAGTCTCGTGAGGGTTTGCAGCAATGTTACCCACAAACATTGAAGTAGCTAACTAGGAAAAAGCAATACAATAAAATAAAAGGCTGGGTTGCCTCCCAGGAGCGCTAAGTTTAACGTCTTCAGCCAGACAAGAACGGACTATGAATTAACTAATCTTTATAACCAGGATCCACCAAAGAAATTACCTCAACACATTGATTAACCAATCCCAGACAAGTAATGTGAGTTCCCATGAACTGTGCTATCTGAAATGAGGTAACTAATACTATCGTCAAATAATTTAAGGACTTCTGCTCGAACGACTTCTTCCATGTTAGGATCATGCTTCCTTTGCATTGCACGCGACATTCCCGCAGCATGATCCATACATACAGTGGGGCATACTCCCTGTATTTCCGCTATCTTTCGTTCAATTGCTGCCTTATATGCTCTAAGAGCATTAAGCAGCCTGCTCGCCTTTGCCTTCTCAAAGTTAGAAACTGTGCTGTCAGGTAGAGTCTCAGAGGGACCTAACAATGCATACTCGAGATCTTTAGGTAATTGTTTAATATCAGGATTAGGTGGTTTTTCAATAGACGGAACCAATTTGGACTTAGAGGGTGGAAGAGGTTCCACTTTCGCTTTCCATTTTGAAGTCTCCATTATAGGAGTAGAATCGAGCAATGCATTGACTTCGTGGATGGGACTATCTATGTCAAAATCCATGCCATATTATGCTAAGCAGGTCTCAAGTGGATCTTCAAAAGATTTACAGAAGGAGTCTGCACTAGACTCTCGATCATGTCCGCTTCAAATATGTCTTCCAAATCTGCGGATTGTTGTCCAGCATTAAAGACATTGAGTTTAATATTCATGTTACCAAAGGACAACTTCATAACTCCATTCCTACAATTTATAATAGCATTAGATGTGGCCAAAAATGGACGACCCAAGATGACTCGGATCTGACTAGTCGGATTCCGGACAGGCTGAGTATCTATAACGATGAAATCCACTGGAAAATAAAACTTATCAACCTGGATTAGCACATCTTCAATAACACCCCGGGGCACCTTGACAAATCTATCAGCTAGTTATAATGTTACTTTAGTCGGTTTTAACTCACCAAGTCCTAGCTGCTCATAAACCGAATATGGTAACAAATTGACGCTCGCCCCTAAATCAAGCAATGCCTTCCCGATCTTATGATCTCCTATGATGCAAGAAATGGTGGGAGCTCCTGGATCCCTAATTTTAGGAGGGGTGTTATGTTGAATCATGGAGCTGAGTTGCTCTGCAAGAAAGACTTTCTTATGAACATTTTGCTTACGCTTTTGAGTGCATAAATCTTTAAGAAACTTAGCGTAAGCAGGGACTTGCTTGATAGCATCAAGCAACGGAATGTTGACTTGCACTTTTTTAAACACATCCAAGATTTCATCAAAGTTGTTTCTTTTCTTTATTGGTGCCAGACGTTGAGGAAAGGGTGCTTTGGGCACGTAGGGTGGCACATTAGTGGCTCTTGGAGAGTCAGAGAGCTTTTGGACTTTGGATGCATTAGTGTGTCTCTCTGCTTCATCTTGATCTTCTGCTTTAGAATTTGATTCATCCCTAGGCATCTCTATTCTGTTGTCAATCTGTTTGCCTGACCTAAGGGTAGTGATCGATTTGGCTTGCTCATGATATTGCCCTTGGTTGGAATTAGAGCCAATCTCATACTGTCCCTTTGGATTAGCCACAGGTTGGCTAGGGAACTTGCCCTTCTCTCTCTCACTCAATGTGGCAGCAAGTTGACCTAACTGTACTTCCAGCTTGGCAATGGATTGCGCATTTGCATGTACGCCTTGCTGGTTAGCTAGTAAAACTTGTTGGGTGTCTTTCTGAAATTGAAGAGAACTCTGCATAAAAAGATTGAGTGTATCCTCAAGAGATGGTTTCCTTGATTGTGAAGGGACTTGTTGATATTGCGGAAACTGTTGAAGTTGTTGATTGCCAGCTTGAGGGTAAGGTTACATGGGAGGATTTCCAGATGGTCCTCCTTGTTGTAGTCCTTTTGCCCAAGAAAAATTTGGATGCCTAGCCCAACCTGGGTTGTAAGTTTCTGAGTAAGGATTATTCCCAGGTCTTTGAAAAGTGTTCATTGCATGTACTTGTTCAGAAAGAAGTTCTGGGGATGCTGCACCAGATGGACAAGACTGTGTAGAATGGGCAGGACTAGAACATATGGCAAATGCCTCGACTTGAGTTATTTGTGGAGGTCCATTATGCAACATCAGAGCATCAACCTTCTTTGTCAGGCCATCAATCTGGGCATAGAGATCTGACGTGACTCCTATCTCATATATACCACCTCTCTTCTGTGGTTGGGGACTTCTGTCACCTCTATTTGAATAGTCCCATTGCTGAAAATTTTCACTCAAGGTTTCAAAGAAATTCCACGCTTCGACATCACTTTTGGTCATGAATGACCCTCCACTGGTGGCATCAACCATGCGACGGTTCTAGGGTGTCAAACTGTCATAGAAGTATTGAACCTGTTGCCACTTTTCAAAACCATGGTGTGGACATTTAAAAAGCAAGTCCTTCCATCTTTCCCAACATTCATGAAAGTGCTCACCCTCTTTTTGTGTGAAGTTAGTGATTTCTCTACGGAGTGCATTAGTTTTGTGCACAGGGAAGAACTTGTTTAAGAACTTCTTAGACAATTGGTCCCATGTAGTGATAGACCCAACTCCTAGAGAATTCAACCATGCTTTTGCCTTATCCTTCAAAGAAAAAGGAAAAAGGCGCAAACGGATCGAATCATCTGAAAAGTTTTGAAACCTAAAGGTAGAAGAGATGTCTAAGAATTGTTTCACATGATGATAGGGATCCTCCTTATCTACACCGTAAAAGGAGGGCAACAATTGTATGACCCTAGGTTTAAGTTCAAAGTGTGCTGCCGTGGTGGTGGGCAACACTATGCATGAAGGCGCATTGAATTGGACAGGAGCTGAATAATCTCTAAGAGCTTTAGTTCCATTCTCATCCGCCATTTCAAATAGGATGTTTCTAAATCTTCTTCAAAAAGTTCTTTCTATTTCAGGATCAAAAGGTGCTAGTTCTATGTTCAGAGATCTACGTCCTAGCATAAACTATGTTATTGCAATGTAAGAAAGAAAACTAAACTAAGAAGCAACCTAAGAAAAATAAAACTAGAACTAGAAACTATGAGATTCTAAAACAAGTTAAAACTATGTAAATAAGAATGGGAAGAAAGAACCTGGAAAAGGAGATGATTGATGTCAGAAGATTTAAGAAGCTCCTCCTTCACTTAGTAGCTTCCTTCCTCAATTCCTGTAAATAAAAACAAAAACAAAATAAGTTTCCTAATATAATGATAGAAATATCCTAAGCAACGGTTAATTTTAAAAAAAGAAAGCTTCTAATCTTAGAAATAAAAAGCTAAGTTAGTTTTTAAAAAGGGAAAATTTTCTAAAACTAGAAAATAAAAAGTTACTTGAAAGAAGAATCCAAATCTAAAAATAGAAAATTGAACAATTCAAAAAAAGAAATTCTAGAATTAGAAAATTTCTAAAAAGTAAAATCCTAATTCTAAAAATAGAAATTAGAAAGAGTAGAGAATTTAGAACGGGATTACCAAATTAGAAATTTATGTCAGGACCCTACAAAATAGGAAATAGATTAGTTTCTAAAATAAAGAAAAGAACTCTAAATCTAAAGTCAGTAAAATCCTAAGCTATGAATTATGATAAGAGAGAATCCTAAACTCAATTTGGAACGAAACAGTCACCAGCAACGGCGCCAAAAACTTGATGTTTTATTTAAACCAACATGATTTAAATGATTTTTAAACTCGCAAGTATACGAATCAGATGTAGATACGGTACGTATTACGAGATCGTTCCCACGAGGACTGGTCGTCACAATTCAAATTCACAATTCTTCTTAACTAATCCAACAAATAATAGAGTGAATTACTAACACAAATCTATGAAATATCACAGAAAATAGGGAAGAAAATTTAATCAGAGAGAGCACTAGGACTTTCGAATCCACCCCTAATTATCCTAACCCTTGTTTTGTCTGTTGATTCACCTTAATCTAGATTGATACCACTTATATAGAGAAAGCACAATCTGTGTCCTTAATCGGGCATACAGAATGTCTAATTCCTTTAAGCAATGCCATGAATAACATATCTCATGTCCTTGGTCGGGCACATGGAATGTACAGTTCATTAAAGCACCCTGTTTCTTCCTCTATAGGAAACCTGTTCATGATCAGACACAAGCACCTAAAATAAGCATCCAAACAACATCCATATATATACTTTGGTCAAGTTCATAGATGGAGAAGTACAGAATTCAAACCAATCAAACCCACTTAGAGAAAGAAACAAATCAATTAAATTCAGGATGGAATCAACATATAACAAAAGTCATTCAAATTAGGGGCTTCATCTTAGCCCTAGGTAAAAGAATTAGCCCAACATGATTAAACTAAGAGCACATGAAACAAAAGGAAGGAAGGAAAGAAGAAACTCCATGAATACTCCACGTTCAACCACAAGCCGATCTCTCCCTTCTCTTTCTTCTCTTTCTTCTCTCTCTTCCCAAGCCGTTAAATTCCTTCAATCTCTAAGCTGAGCTCTCGATCCCCCCTATTCCACGTTTTACATCTCTTTTTATAGCTGATGGAGTGGCTGGAGTGGTGAAAATCAGATTTGGAAAGTGCACGCTTGTGCAATAAAGCCTTTGCGCAAAGCAAACTTTGGGACTTCATAAGTTCCTTGTTCCTTGCACTTTTTCCATAAAATCGACGTCTCCTGGGACGTTTTTGGCTGAACTACATGATGGATGGATCAGATCTTCCATCTGATCAAAGTTGGTGGTCCATAACAGCCTGAAAAATCACTTTTCACGGACGTGCGTAAGCCTACGCACGTGGCTTCGCTGACGTGATCGGTGGACCCCACAGAGGTATTTTAGTGGAAATCCACTCTGTCCAGTAGATTCAGAATAAAATTTAGGTTAAGAAAAAATGGTTTTGGTTGTCCTTTGATGCGGTTCAGAGAATAAATCACGCCAAGATCAATTTGGAACGTTGCACGGTAGCCTATTTATGGCCTCTGTATCTCGCACGTGTGATTGCATGGGTACAAACATTCAGCATGGGTTTGAAGTCTTCGATGCCCTCTACAAGATGGACAGCTTGGATCAGCTGTACGGGTGATGATGGTGGCCCACTATCTTCCACAAAAATGGACAGCGTCCAGACGCGAACAGAGCATGCAGATCTCTTCTGCTGTGAAGCTGGTGGGGCCCACTTCGTTGCTTCTTTGATAAATCAGTACCGTTAATTAAATGTATCTCGAGATTTCAGTCGGAAATGACTGCTTTTGGATTGTTTTTGGTGTGGTCCACCTGATTTTCTGCTCCACCATCTGTCTTGCTTTTGGCAGTGGTAATAGTGTGATCGCATGTATGAGGCCAAAATTCCACCTAGGTGAGGGTCTTCCCTACCCCAGAAGCACAATGGACGGTTTAGATCTTTTGAAACGATGATGTGTGGGCCCCACTATCGAAACCGACGCCGGACAGCGTTAACGCTGTTGCGTTTTTGGAAAATTCGGATTTTTAGTCGGTCAGTGCCCGCTGACTGACATTGGAACTTCTCGTGCACGGTCTGTGCACGTGCATATTATGCACACACAGTATACATGTAGGGTCCATTGTGGTCTGTTGTAAAATCTGCTCCGACCATTAGTTTTTCTTGGCATATAATGAGTTGAGACCAAATTTGAGGTAAATCCAGATACTAGGTGGGCCCCAAATTAAAGATTAATTGGCTGATTTGTTCATTGGGCCACTTCCCGAGCTCTTCAATGGATGAAATTTAATATGTACGGTTAATTTATGGCCCTCATCACATGTATGAAGTTTCGAACTGATCGGATGGCGGAAAAAATGTGATCTTGCATTCTGGACCAATTACGGGCCTCTTTAACGTGAATGGCTTGATTTTCTCGGATCCCTGCCGTGTAAATCTGTTGATCTTGGTTCTCTGGAGTCCGTCCCTTGCTCTGATGACTTTGGAGTATCAAATTCCTACTTTTAATATTCTTTTTCAATTAATGCTCTTAATTACACTCTGCAATAAAAACACAATTAAAACATCCCGTTAAGCATTATCATGTTGGTAAAAGCAGGTAATAGTCGGGGTCTAATATGCAATATTCGACCCTCATCACTTACACAATTAAAAAACCTCACGCTCTGAGTTTTCTGGATCACCTCAGATAAACCACAAATGGAGATTTTCTGGAACAATCTCATAAACCAAAAAAGAATTGAATTACAGAAAAAGTAAAAACTTATCTGTATGACGATTCTGAAGCAGCCTGGTAGAACCAACTTGATGATGACATAGATGTTCAACTTTTAGTCTCACAAGTGTATATGGTTCTAAGTCTAGATGATTTTTAATTAAATCAACAAGGGCTTTGTATTGATTTTGATCTCAAGAAAGGGTAAATCGAATATCCCTTTTCAATATAAGAATGGAATAGAGATTCAAAATCAAATTACAAGAGCTACTGAAGAAATCTCTAATTTTTCAATAGCGACTACCGTGAACAACAGTAAACCTTGAGGAAAGCCTTCAGATGAGAAGTTAGTCTGACTGAATCAGCCGCTGCTCACCAACAAGTAGACGAATCAATTAACGAATTAACAAATTCATTAGTCAATAGAGAACCCTGGGGGCATCGTCCAAAGTGATCTAAGGAAATGAAGCAAAGAAGAAAAGGTCTTCTACTGAAAATAACCAACGATAATAAAATTGTCATAGAGAGGACATATAAAATAAGCATGAAAGTAACGACATATGGTCCCAATTGAAGATATTTACTCTATAAAAGAACAGGCAAGAAGAAAGCAAGACAAGTATATTTATCATGGGGGTAAACTTTCATTAATATACCTGCTAGTTCAGCAAAATATATCATCCCTGTATACTTAGAAGATTCACTGTGTTTTGACTCAGAAGATTCACTGCATAATTATTCAGGAGGCAGACAAAAGCATACAAAATACGTTATCCTTGAAGATAAATTACAATTTTGATTTCGAAGATTATTAGCATAATACTTCCAAATCAAAAGGGGGCAAGATAAGCAGAATACTAAGAAGGTTAAAGTTTCAAATAACCAAAGTCTTGGAAACTAAAGTCTCAGAATCCAAAGTTTCAGATAACCAAAGTCTCAGATAAACAAGTCTTAGGAATGCTTTAGGCCTGTGCAATCCTACCCTCAGACAGATCGCTTCACATTTCAAGGGACCGCTCCACATTTCAAGGGATGATGATGATCGCTCCACATTTCAAGGGAAGAATGATCGGAACTGATCTCAACGGTCAGATCAAGGAAGAATGAATGGAAGGATGATCAGAATTGATCTCAGCGGCCAGATCAAGGAAGAATGAACAGAAGGATGATCAAAACAGATTTCAATGGTCAAATCAAGGAAGAATGAACGGAAGGATGATCAAAAATGATCTCAATGGTCAGATCAAGGGTTTCAAGCCCACACAACCCATCTCCCATAGAGATGTGATAAAAAGCATCGAAATGCTAGCGAAATTACCATCGGACTATCTTATCTTTCATTCATTACTTTGATTGATTCTACTCTATTTTCAGAATCAAGGGAATCCGAGGATGTAAATGAACTCAGAATAAATGTGACCATTCTCTCATAGAATTCTTTGTTATCATTGAATAAATCCCCCAAATCAAACGCATTTGTTTTCTTGTCGAAATAGCTACTTTAAAGAATCTAAAATAAGCACAAAATAACTTAGAATGTACTCAAAATAAACTCAGAGTGATTTCTTAAGAATGACAAGAATTGAATAGAAAACTCTGAAATTCGAGCACTATTTATAGGTGAAAAATCAGTTCGCACAACTGGCCTTTGGATAGCTACGACTGGCCTTATCCAAACAGATTTTTAAAAAATCTGGCGCGACAATATTTTTTAGTTGCACGACTGGCCTTGTGGGTCCTACGACTGGTCAAGTGGCCTGCTCGACTGGTCGTGGACACCACACGACTAGTCGTGTGAGTCCAGATTACACGCTAAAAAATGAGTCGAGCACTGCACGACTGTTCAAGCACTATTCACACGACTGTTCGAGCAGTTTCTAGGACTGGTCATAGACCAACAGAAAATTTTTGAAAATTCATAACAAATCCTGAACTGGTCGAAGAAATACTAGGACTGGTTGAGCCAGTGCTAGGGCTAGTCAAAAGAATAAAATTTTACACTTATAAAATGACTAAAATGACTGACCAAAAGTATGAAATGATCTAATCATGATCTAAGGTCAATCTAGGTCAATCATACCTTACTTATGAGATAGAACATTGAACACTTAATATATCGATCACTTCAGTAGTTTTAATTCTTGCGATCTTCAAAGTTTGAACTCGACATACCAAACATGATCTTCAACTAGGTCTTGAGTTCTTGGACTTTTTTGGTTCCAGATCTTGAACTCTAATGTTCTTGAAAACTTTGTCTTCACTCAATATATGAAAGTCTTCACGTTCTTCCAGTTTGAAGATTTCGGTAAGTTCGTCGTAGATATAGGCAAGATAGATTCAGCACAAACAGAACGAACGTTAAAGATTCAATGTGAACAGATGCACAAGATTGATACAAATCAAGATACAAACTTGAATTGGTTTGGCACATCGAAATTTGACAATACTTAGGGTTTATTAACATAGCACTTTCAGAAAGGACAAGGGCAAAACATTTGGTCGTGGAGAATCCTTAAGATCCTCCAGACAAAAAGTCCTTACTCCAAAGGAAAGGGCAAGGGTGTCTGATCATGGGACCCCAACACGTCAGTGAACAAGACAAATATCGCATGGTGGGTCCCAACATGACGCACCAGTCCCTCCTCTTGCTAGGGTAAATCCTTCTCTGACAAAATATACTGGAAGAAAGCTCGTCCATGAACGGAAAATTGACAGGGAGTGCCTGAAACCATACAATCTGAAACTGCTGTTAGCTGCAATTGATTGGCTGCCTCTCCTTGACTTTGGCAGCCCATGTCATTATGAAAGAACCTATAACTTCTTTGCTTCCTGTCACTCTCCAGTGGTAGAACCTCCTTTTATCACTGTTTCTGTTGGGGATGTCGAGGTAGAAATTACCCCTAAATCTATTGCAAGCATCTTTGGCCTCACTCTGCCTCCCGTGGGTCTCCCTAACCTAGACCTTAAAAATGTTGACACTCGATCTAAGGTCACGAGATTTCTTTGCCATGGTCAGGATATTCCTTGACACTAAGGTAACGAGTTAAAGGAAAAATTCACGGAACCTAAGTATCATATTCTGCATGGCATCTTCGCCTCAAATGTGTACCCTTGGGGTACTAATCGAGCAGACCTTACAGGATTCATGGCCATGGTAGTGTATTGTGTAGCCAATGGGATCAAGATATGCCTTCCCACTCTGATTGTTCACCAGTTAGTATATGCAATTCACACCTCTCGAGACGTCCATTTACCTTACCCTCGGATCATTCATGTGCTATGTGATATGATCGGTCTTCTGGTAACAAACAATCAGGAACTTCCTCTCCAACACTTCAACAAAAACAACATTAGAAAGATGGATTTGAAGTTCCACCGATATCCCGAAGATTAACTCGAGGATGGAGTTCATGAAGAAGGTGAACTGGGTGAAGGGGGTGCACAAGCCGAAGAATCAGGAATGGCCGAAGGTGACCCTCTTGCATCACAACAAGCTCCATCTCCATTCGACCCCATGCAGGCAAAAAGATTCAAGCTACATCAAATCGGATTGGAACGACATTGTGAGAAGTAACTCAGCTGAAGGAGACAATGAATGCAAGGTTCTCTATCCTTGAACGATTGGTGGTTGGGGTGCAGCAGTCTGTGCAACAACTGGTTGATTTGATCACATGCCGACGCGATGATATAGCACCGTCTTCATCCGCCCCTCCACCATAGTATCGACAATCTTCATGCCATCACATACACCCGATACTAGCCTTAGCATATGGGCATGGGTATCTTTTTGAATGCCCTGCGATCGTATGAGTGTATGTGATGGATTACTAACTTGGAAAGTCTAACAATTTTTTTTTTTTTGAAGTTTGGGTATCCTCTACGTGAGGAAAATACTTTTTTTTTGTATGCCCATGGATGGGCTAGATATTTATGTTAGTTATTTTGGGAGGGATGCTGTAAGACTGCCAAGCTTAGGCAGTTCTTCTTTTGGATATTTTTTTGTGATGGTTGTGTGATGATTCGTATATATATTTGCTGCCATTTCTCTCTGCTCTCACTTATGCGCTTAAGTCTGAGGAAAACTGATATATATTATGCCTTCTTACTTTTACATCTTTTTATCACTTAAGCATTGATTTTGCGAGTTATGATACTATTGTCTGTTCAATTTTTTGCTCTCTCTTGCCCTGGTCTGCATAAGTGTTATATTAAGCTATCCTTCTTACATCTATCTCTTGCCAAGCTCGGATTATGCATTCTATGTTGATATACTATCTGCGCTTTGGTTCTCCCATGTACTTCAACTTTATTGCCCTTTGCCAATGACTGACAAAAAGGGGGAGAACAAATCCCACCTCGAAGGGAAATTGTGTGTGTATCTGTTTATTAATGGTGGTATAGGTGTTAGGGGGAGCAACTGCAAGAAGACAGGGGGAGCAGCCACTGAATGATACAGTCGTATGTGTGCGTGAACTAAATAACTTTGTAAAATTGTGTAAAGTTCATGTACACACAATTTAGGCTGTTGGTCTAGAAGTTGTTCTAGAGTGTTTTGTCACGTAATTAACAAAGGGGGAGCTTGAAAGTGCCCTAGTTTGTCAATTAGCATGAGCGTTGAGTCAGCAAGACAAAGGAGCCACATAGGAAGATTGTTCAAGCATCTGCCTCAACAGGATGTGTGCCCGAACTCATCAAAGGTAAATCTTAGCCTCACGTCCCATGTCCCAAAACACCAGGTATATAAAAACCCTTATAAATGGATAGAATATCTTTTTTTTGGTAAGAAAACTAATTTGCAAAATTAGGAAAATCCTTAAGTTTTCTACCTTTGTCGATTTATCAACTCTAGGTTCAATGAGATCGAACCCTGTTATCGATGTCCTCGAAACTCACTCGATATTATCGAATTGAGGACTTCAAATGTCCAGCAACTACAAAGAACTTTAGATTGAATTATCGATGAATCGATGGACCGTTCGATATCATCGACTTTTGACTCTCAAGTCCATTGAGTCGACTCAACAAAATCAACATCAGGTTAGTTGTGTCCAATATATTGCTAAGGCAAAACATGTGATTCTCGATATATCGAAGGGATCCTCGATATCCTCAAAATTTAAATCTCGATGATATCGGTAGACCTTTGATGATATCGGATTGGGACACAAATCTATCCAGTAAGTTTTCAGGTTAAAATTTTCATGTATCGAGGATCACTCGATAAAATCGATATTCAAATATCGATCATATCGAGGCGTGGTCGATGTCATCGAAATAGGACATAAGCTGTCCAGCAAGCTTATAGGAAAATTCCTTGAAATTATCGATGAATCGACACCGGCATCGATATCATCGATATTCAAATTTCGATGATATCGAGTGATGCTCGATCATATCTTATACCTGTTAAGTTTCAAAGGCAAGTGCTCTCACATTTTCAAATGTCGAGGAATCGAACCCTGTGTCGATGAAATCGGAGTTCAAAATCCGATGACATCGATGAGTGTTCGATTTCCTCGACCAGTTGGTAAAAAGTTTCAAAAGCGTTTGACAGGTTGAGTTCGTATCATCGAGCGATCATTCGATGCTATTGAGAGTATACGCTCAATGATATCAAACCTTGCTTGATGATATCGAACTCTGTAAAAAATATGGCCGCTTTATATCCATTGGAACCTTTTGCCTATTTAATGAGAGCTTGCCTTTGGTTGTTGGTAGAGAAAATAGAGAGTGCTTTTGAGTGTTTAAACCCAGATCATATACCCTAAGTCTTTTCTCTGATGTGAGTTCATCCTCCAATCCACCCTCATCATTGACATTCAATAGAGTGGATTGGGGAATGAACTTCCGCATTCAAGGATCCTGCAACTACCATCTTAATGGCAAATCATTAAGCTAGGATGCCTTGAATGCATAAATGATTGGAATCGTTCTGTCTCCTTTATAGGAAAACATTTAATAGAGTAGGATTCCATCATAACCTTGACCCAACCCGTTTCCTTACATTGGTAAATCATCTAAGTTGTAGTTCAAGGGAGCTGAAGATTCTTCGTCGTCAAAGGAGGAGATCTTCATCAACGTGCTATAATGGGGCTCATCTACTTATCTGTAAGTCATTAGAGTCCAGAGAACCCTTGTGATCATTCCTTGTGTAGGATTGGGTCTAAGGTGCTTCTCACCCCTTTTAAGTCCTCATAGGAGGCCTCCGATAGGAGTGTACGTGGGGGTGTTGTGTGTTGACCCTTACTTTGTGGAGAGCATAAACTAATGAACAACTCATCCTTGGCCAAATGTCCTAACGGGACCCATAGAACCTGATGAATAGCTCATATCGGTCAAGATCTTCCCTATGGACCCCACTTAATGGGGTGCATGTGCACAGCTGGTGCACACTCGTTGTGCACGGAGAGTCTGGTCAAAGTAGGGCTGACCCAATATTTTCATAAAAAGAGAGAATTTCTCTCTTTTGGTTACTGCCTCGCTTGGACGAATGGACAACATCCGTCTGTAACGTCTATGGCCCACCATCATCATCTGGTTGTGTAATCCAGGCCGTCCATCGTGTCCACAATGCGAGGCTAACCAAAACCATGCCGACCATGCGTATTCATGCACACATGCATGCTCACAGGGACGTGTGCAAGTGGTTAATCGTACAAAGCATGGTTGTGTTTCTAGCTTTGTTAAAGCGGGCCGTTTGTGATCAACGCAAGCCACCTTGATCTAATCCAAACCGTTCATATGATCCAAGAGCTAGGGCTGACTTAACCCACGCCGTCCGTACACCCTCATGCACACGTGCATGTACTCAAACTCGAGCCCAAACAGAGCAGCGAGTGGCAATTTTTTCCAAAAATGGAAATCTTGTTCTGCTTGCTGCCAACTATTGTGATCCACGTGCGCCTCTCATCCTCTATCCTAACCGTTCATTTCAAACCAATCCTGACCCTTCAACTTAGGGCTCTCTTCCATAACTAAACCAAACAACGGTCGGTTTTGCATTACCGGCCGGTTTTGGGGGTGGTTTCGAACAGATCATATCCCAACCGTTTGTTTCGATCCTACGGTCAAGGAGACTTAGGTTAGACGTGAAAGTGCCCTGGTTTGTTAACTAGTGTGAACGTTTAGTCAGCAAGATAAAGGAGCCACATAGGAAGATTATTCAAGCACCTACCTCAATAGGATGTGTGCCCAAACTCGTCAAAGGTAAATCTTAGCCTCACATCCCATGTCCCAAAACACCAGGTATATAAAACCCTTATAAATGGATAGAACATCTTTTTTTTTTTTTTTTTTGTAAGAAAACTAATTTGCAAAATCAGGAAAATCCTTAAGTTTTCTGCCTTTGTCAATTTATCGACTCTAGGTTCGATGAGATCAAACCCTGTTATCGATGTCCTCGAAACTCACTCGATATTATCGAATTGAGGACTTCAGATGTCCAGCAACTATAAAGAACTCTAGACTGAATTATCGATGAATCGATGGACTGTTCGATATCATCGACTTTTGAATCTCGAGTCCATCGAGTCGACTCGATAAAATCGACATCTGGTCAGTTGTGTCCAATATACTGCTAAGGCAAAACATGTGATTCTCGATATATCGAAGGGATCCTCGATATCCTTGAAATTCAAATCTCGATGATATCGGTAGACCTTCGATGATATCGGATTGGGACACAAATCTATCCAACAAGTTTTCAGGTTAAAATTTTCATGTATCGAGGATCACTCGATAAAATCAATATTCAAATATCGATCATATCAAGACGTGGTCGATGTCATCGAAATAGGACATAAGCTGTCCAGCAAGCTTATAGGAAAATTCCTTGAAATTATCGATGAATCGACACCGGCATCGATATCATCGATATTCAAATTCCGATGATATCGAGTGATGCTCGATCATATCTTATACCTGTTAAGTTTCAAAGGCAAGTGCTCTCACATTTTTAAATGTCGAGGAATCGAACCCTGTGTCGATGAAATCGGAGTTCAAAATCTGATGACATCGATGAGTGTTTGATTTCCTCGACCAGTTGGCAAAATGTTTTAAAAACATTTGACATGTTGAGTTCGTATCATCGAGTGGTCATTCGATGCTATCGAGAGTATACGCTCGATGATATAGAACCCTGCTCGATGATATCGAACTCTATAAAAAATATGACCGTTTTATATCCGTTGGAACCTTTTGCCTATTTAATGAGAGCTTGCCTTTGGTTGTTGGTAGAGAAAATGGAGAGTACTTTTAAGTGTTTAAGCCCAGATCATATACCCTAAGCCTTTTCTCTCATGTGAGTTCATCCTCCAATCCACCCTCATCATTGACATTCAATAGTAGATTAGGGAATGAACTTCTGCATTCAAGGATCCTGCAAGTACCATCTTAATGGAAAATCATTAAGCTGGGATGCCTTGAATGCATAAATGACTGGAATTGCTCTGTCTCCTTTATAGGAAAACATTTAATAGAGTAGGATTCCATCATAACCTTGACCCAACTCATTGCCTTACATTGGTACATCATCTGAGTTGCAGTTCAAGGGAGCTGAAGATTCTTTGTCGTCAAAGGAGGAGATCTACATCAATGTGCTATAATGGGGCTCATCTACTTATTTGTAAGTCATTAGAGTCCAGAGAACCCTTGTGGTCATTCCTTGTGTAGGATTGAGTCTAAGGTGCTTCTCACCCCTTTTAATTCCTCATAGGAGGCCTCCGACGGGAGTGTACGTGGGGGTGCTGTGTGTTGACCCTTGCTCTATGGAGAGCATAAACTTAGGTGCTTATGTAGGTCCTTGACCTGTATGGTTTAAAACTTGGGTGTTATGTGTTGACCCTTGCTCATGGGAGCATAAACTAGTAGGTTCCGTGTGTGAATCCTTGGCTTGTGTGGCCTAAAACTTGGGTGTTGTGTGTTGACCCTTGCTCCTATGTGGGGCATAAACTTATGTCGTGGGGACACGTTAGAGTCAACCTAGAGTAGGTTGTACTGGTTTGAGGTGAACCTGATTTGAAACCTCCATTAGTGAGATCTGGTACACTCATTGGTTGAGTGCGTCCGCCGGAAGTGGAGTAGACACGTAGTCGAACCACTATAAAAATGACTATGTTTGAGATTACCATTTACTTCTACTATTTGTGTGATTTCTCTTATTGATATTGCATGTGCACATGATTATCTGGAACTAGGTGAATTACACCTCACACACAGTCACATCCATCATAAACTATGTTGAGCATCTTGTTTATTCTTTAAATAGTTTTGAAATTGGATCCTCTATTTGGCTTGGAAGCCATTAAAGTTATTTTGAAGAAATCCTGATACTTGCATATTTACTCAGGATATGGTTAATAGGTTTTAAATTATCATAAAAAATTAAAAAGTCTTATTCACCCCCTCTAGGACCTCTTGGCATATTCCCACTTCAACTAAAGCGGTCATTACCATAATTTCAAGACATAAAAAGAATAAGAGATCAAAGCAACTGTGCATTATCTCCTGTTCTTATGGCAACACAAAGAAGACCGGTCATTTCTTCCTCCCTTCGAACCCACCATGAAAACGCCAATGGAGCTCCACTCCGATCATTCTCCGAGCTCCTCTGAGCCTATACACACCATCTAGCACAGTTAGCTCGAAGAAATACCCACTGTATTTTGATCCACCATTAGAGGCCGACCTTCTTCCTCATTTGCTGTCACGCCACACCGCACCAAGTCTGTTTAAGTATGGGTTCATTTGGACCTTCTTGAGTTCCCAAACAAGAAGGAAGAATGTGGAGAGACAAATAAAGAAAGAAGAAGGCAGCGAGAGGGTGAGAGTTTGAGTTCGGGTCGTGTCGCACCGAGATGCCGGTCAGAACTCACTGGCACGACTCGGTTTGGTTCGTGTTGGGTTGAGTTGCTGCCCAAACACGTCCACATCCTCCTCAAGGGAGGAGAAAAGAGGTGGTGGGCAAGCTACACTCACATTGAGTGTGAGAGCTATCGCATCAGGTTGTTGCACTAGTCCAACCTGGTTGTCGTGCGCGAGTCAAGTAGGACCCTGGTGTTGTTGGGCCTTTAACAGATGAAAGATGAAAGAAGGTATGAGAGAAAGAAGGAAGGAAGGGATGAAGGAAGAGAAGGCAATGAGGAAGTCGGTGAGTTCCTACACCAGCTCGAACCAAGTCGCTAGTGCGACTGTTTGACTCGCTGGGTTAAGGTGGGTGATTGGAGTCGGGGTTAACAGCGAGCTAGTACGGGTTTGGTCTACTCCAGACCCTATGAAAGGCTAAGAAGAGAAGACCCGTATCCTAGTTTATACTGTTCTATCGACTCCCGTGATCCTTCCCGTCGAAGTCCGGCAATCTACGACCTATGATCGACGTTTGCGCGTGACCCTAAGTTGTATCCTACAGATTTGGGTCGGCTTAATCTGAGACTTGTACCATTGCGACCACACCATCGTCGTGGTTCTAACGCTGCGCCTTGCATACCGATCCGATACTCTGGCAGGGAGATGTGGGCAGGCGTTTATTTCGAAGAAAATGCTGTGCGTTTGCAATCCCAAGAGAATCTCTACATCATGTCCCATCAATCAATCACTCAAATCAATCAATCAATCACCTCATGTCAAGTACAAGAGCAACCCATGCTTTCTTTCTCCACAAGTCAAGCAAACCCCAAAAGTCAACAACCCATCACTCACCTCACATTCATCACTCACCTCACATCCATCACCCATCACTCTCTCTCCCTCACAACCCCTTCTCTCTCTCTCAACACAAAATTCCAAGCAACCAAAAGGAGTACACATCCATGCATTTCTAAGGAGAGAAAGAGTTGTGCGTGGCCCACTTCCTCTCCCAAAAACCTTTATCCTAGCCATTCATTTCTCATCTTCCACCATCAAAGTGAGACATAAGGAGATCGGCTTTCCAACGGACCAAGAAGATCGAACGGTGGGCGCTTTATAGGCTAGATTTTCATGTTTTAACAATGGGCCAAGTGAGTCCTACCGATTTATGGTATGGATCTCATTTTGGACCCTAGGTGTGGCTGATGGCCCACCTTGATTCTCATGATCATTCCATGATGGGGCCATTCTCCAAGGACCCCATCATGTTGTTTATTTTCCTTGCATAAAAAGAGGTCATCTAAACCGTCCATTTTAGGTGGAGAAGGAACCTCCACCGTTGATCTTTGATTTAGTGGGCCCACATGTATTGGGACCCACTTGATGTATGATTGAATGCAAGGGAGGGCTCATAGTGGTGGAGCCCTCCATCACACGTGTCCCTCTCTCTCTCTCTCTCTCCCTCTCCCTCTCTCTTTCATGTTTTCCTATTGTGTGTGATGATGTGGCCATGTGGCCCACTTGGATGGACCCCACCATGAAGCATGTATTTTATCCAAGCCATTTGTGGGTGGGACCCACTTTATATTGTCTTACCCAAGCCATCCAGCCATTTGGTGGCCCACTTGAGCAGGGCCCACCTCATATGTATGTGTTATGCCCAAACCGTCCAGCGTCAAGGGACGCTGGACATGAAAAGAAAACAAAAATATTAGCTTGTTTCAAAGCTTATTGGGTGGGCCACTCACATAGGTCCCACCACCTTGATGTATGGACTTAATCCACACCATCCATCCCTTTCCCCAGACCATTTTAGGCGTTGAGCCAAAAAATGAGGCCAATCCGATTTTCTGGCGGGCCATAGCATAAAAAACAGTGTTTCTCACTGTTAAAATCCACATGATGTTTCCACACACCAAATATATTGAATATTAGGCTTGTTTGGCTTGTTTTGAGCCATAGGAGCCATTGAGCAAAGTGGATCCTCCTAATGTGGGCCCCACGTACAAAAAACCCCAGAAATTTCATTTTTCAAAGAAAAGAAATATATATATATATATATATATATATAAAAGCGACACGCGTTGCCTTTGCTAGCGATTTTTTAATGACGGAATGAGGACCAAAGTCTCATATGTGGGCCCCACTGTGATGGGTGTTGAATATCCACACCGTGCATCTGTTGGGCCCCTTAGGGCAGTAGGCCCCATCCTAAAATCAGCCCTATTCAGAACTCAGGTGACCCACATGGCAGGAAATAGTGTGATTGAACGGCTGCCATTGAAACCCTTTCTGGGCCACAGAAGTTTTGGATCCATTATGAAATTGATTTTTCCTATTCATCCAGGTCCGTGTGACCTTATCAGCAGATTGGTTGGCAGATAAACATTATGGTGGGCCCCACGTGGGACCCACCAATGATGTATGTGTTTTATTCACATCGTCCACTGCAGTGGACGGTGGAACCCACCATGCGGTATGTATTTTATCTATGCCTGGCCCCCCTGACACGGGTGCTGTGCCGGTCAGGCCCCACCATGGTGTATGTATTGGTCCACACCGTCCAGAGGGCTGGACGGTGAGCCACCCCATGAAGTATGTGTTATATCCTAACCGTCCATCACTGGATGTGGACCCCACCATGTGGACAGTGACATCCACCGTTCAAATTTCTTAGGGGCCTCAGAAGTTGCTAATCAAGCTTATATTTTGTTTTCACTTTATCTATCTCCATGATAACTTATGAATTGGTTGGATCTTAAATACACCAGGGCGGGCCACACCATGATGTGACCAGCCCTTTCATCAGGTGGGCTACACCGTAAAGAAATAGTGGGATTTGAACATCTATCATTGAAACCCATTTGGGTGATGAAAGTTCTGGATCAATGGAGAATTTGTTTTCCCTCTTGATCCAGGTCTTTATGACCTTATGATTGGATTGATTGGAAAATAAACTTTATAGTGGGCCTTGTGGTTTATTTGACCGTGAAAATTATAATCTCCGTTGCCATTTGTGGTATGGTCCAAATGATCCTCCAATATGATTTTTGGGATGTATGATGAGGTCCATCTTGATTTATTTATGGCCGTTGTTGAGGCCCACTTGGTATATATATGAGGCCCATATGATTAGGCCCATCTTGATGTAGTTATGGTCCATCAGCTGAGGCCCACCTTGATATATATGAGACCCATGTTATGAGGCTCATTTGATGTATTGGAGGCTCATGGGTCGAGGCCCAATGGGATGTACATAAGGCCCATTATAATGTGATTCCACCGTGGTTTATGTGTTGACCGTTATAGCAGGATATGCCTTGGAAGCAATGATGGTTTAACGCCCACATTGTAAGTATAATGTTGGTTAAATGTCCGCATTGTAACTCCCCTTAGGCATATTGATAGGCCCATACTTGTTATGTGTAGGCCGTCTAGGCCCATCCTCGCTGGAAGGATAGTTCATTACTTTATAACATGCTTAGTATAATCCCATGACTCATGCCCATACGCATCATGTGTATGCTTGATATGAGGAATGTTTGATCATAACATAAGCCAGTTGGGCTGAGACATTTACGAGACTCCTTATGAGATGGAGTGCCCCACATGATCGTGCGTTACGCATTGGATTATTGCATGATTTGACGGTGTGATTCATGCATCTCGCATTTGTGTGTCATGATCATTGTATGCCCTAGTGACATCAGGGTTATGGCTCCATAGGCACATCGTAGATAGCCGTATTGGATACTGAAAATACTTGGTTCTAGCACTGTGGGCACTTAGGATGTCCATGGGTGAAAATCTCAGAACCTTTTTGGTACCAGGAGCTGCTCCAACGTCTAGACTGAGTGGATACATGAGCGCCCAAGTGCCGAATACCAGTAGGCTGTGTCTCCCACTGTGTCGTGGTTGGTTGGAAGGGGGTGTGGCTTTATCCGTCAGAGTGAGGGGGCTATAAACTAGGTTGAGTTTGATCAGCTCGTAAATGAGTCTACTATTGACGAGCCGAGTAGGTATTGACAGACTACTGGTCGGGCGGATAGTGAGGTCTATTTCGCTCGAGTTGCTGTGCGGCTAGGGAGGCGGCAGTCAGTGTAGAGTATACTAGACCCTAGTGATATCCAGAGAGGAATTGTACTGATATGTGTACTTGATGAGTACTGGCATGCTTGCTTTATATCTCGCATATGACATTTGGCTACATAGGCCTCGCATCGCATGGCCTTGGTATGGCCGATAGCATTCATGCCTTGCATCACATAGCTTTGGTACAACTAATAGGATTCATGGACTTACCGTATATTTCTGCTTTACTCTGATATTGTACACTTGGCGCTTGCCTTACGCACACACTTACACCACCCTCTAAGCTTTTGTAAGCTTATGCATGACCATTGCATGCAGGTGGCCTTGGATCGTAGCAACGCTGAGGCAGGAGAGCACATCAGATCATTTTAGAGTTTTTGATCACCCTGTATTTCCCTTTCCGCATTGTACTTAAAGTTTTTGATATAGTAGATATGTGGTGATGTTGTTTTGTGACTTGGTTATGCTTGTGGTTATGCTCCATTACAAAAAAAATAAAAAAATTCATACTGAAAATCCTCCTTGTAGGATCCCAGGATCGGAATCGGGCATGTGAGTGCCAGGATCCGAGAATAGGGCACTACGGAAGCTGTCAACACCAGATTCGATGATCAGGAATTTTGTGAGCATGTTTTCCGAGTTTGGGGCGTGACAAGAAGAGAGGAAGATTAAGAGGGAGAGAGAAGGAGAGTAGGGTTGGTGCGGCTGCACCGACTTGACTCAGTTGGGTCAGGGCTTGCTAAGTACTTTTTTTAAAATAAAAATAAAGAAGAAAGGAAAAGGAGAAGGATAGGAGGTAAAAGGAGAAGAGAGAAGAAGACAACAGTGGGAGAGAGAGAGAGAGAGAGAGAGAGAGAGAGAGAGAGAGAGAGAGGGTGTTCGAGTTGCACCACGTCAAGTTGGGTCGAGTTAACTCAACTATGACTCGTTGTTTGATTCAGTAGAGGGTCTGGGTTGGTCCCTAGGGCTTGTGGGAGTCCAGCTTATTGCTAGGTCTAGTGAAAAAAAGGGATGGATAGAAGATGGAAGGAGGGAATAAAAGAGAAGAAAGAAGAATGAAGGATGAAGGGGAGGCAGCGTGTGATTCAGCTGCCGAGTCAACTCAGCTCAACCAGGTTTGAAGAAGTGGAGTTGGGTTGAATCTGGTCTATTCCAGTTTAGTTTAATTCTGACGATGCCAGGGATCCACATCTGGGTGACTTGTTAAGCTTGGTTCGAGTTGGGATCGAATCTAGCTTTTGGTCGAACTGAGTCAACAAAAGTGAGAATTTTCATTTATTTTCATCAATCGAATTCGCCATTAGTTGCTTTTGTTATTAATAATAAAGTTATTATTTTCTATCTGTTGTAACGATTAATGCTATTTTAAATGCTATTAACTAGAAATTATAATTAATATTATAATGTATTAATTAGTGTTGTTGTTATTATAATCATCAATTATAATTCTACTTTTAATTATCATCATAATGATTATTATTACTATGTTATCTAATGTAAATTATAACACTAATGCTAATAGTTATCTTGTAATTATTAAGTTTATATTGTAATTAATGGTACACCAACTAGGGTTCAAATCCTAGAATCTAAGTTTATGACTAAACTCAAGGATGAAACCCTAATTATATGTCAAACCCTAGGTTATATTAATCTTGACCATAAATACTTTGCAGAAACCTGATCTCACGTACAACTTCACAATCCATGGTAGGATTCAATTCTAAGGGTGCACGCGCTTCCTAGCAACATCAGTTGGCGATTCAAAGCATAAGGTGATGATTTCTTCCCCTTAAGCATTTCATCTCTAAATTAGATCAAGGATAATGTAACGCCCTGGTTTTTAAAAACTCGAGTACTCGACCCATTCTCGAAAACCCAATGTTAATTAGAAATGGTCAATTTATCAAAGTGTGATTTGTGGAAACAAGCGTAGTATAGATAATCTCAATTCAATGAATATTCAAGGCCACACAGCTGGGGCCATATACAAAATTCTAAAAAGAAATGTAATTGTTCAAAGAGTAACCATGATAACTAAACTATTGGTTTAAGCCGAAGTATGCAGTAGCCTCCTGTTGTGACTCTACATTGTAGTACTCTCCCTCAGCGATAGCAGGTTTCGAGTCCACCCCGCGCTCTTCGGCACCTGTACCTGTCTCATCTGTATGGTAGAATATTAATAAATGAGTGGCCAGCTCAGTGTGATCTCCCCTTAAGATTTCACACCGCCGCCCTAAACAAGAAATAACATAAAACATACAGGCAATCCAAAACATAGCAAATACAATTTTATTATGCGCATGGATGTGTGAATGCAGTCACAGCCCGAGGATGCTCATTTGTGTGGAATTTGGACTCGTCACCCATGCAAATACGCAATCAACGCCCCGGGTTCAACCGTGCAGAATGCAATCATTGACTTGGGAAAGATATCCAGTTGGACAAAGGCAAGTCGTTAGCGAAAGCAGACTAAGTGCGGCGTAACGACTGCCTATCATACATTACATACGTTAGCGATAGACGCTGGTTTGTGCCATGTATGCATGATTAGCCAACCTATTATTAGTCCAGTTACAACCAACCAATTTAAATAAGCTCAAAGATCACAATGGGGGTTAGTTGCTAGCCTAGGCCGACAGCTCGGGCATAGGTCCTATACCACTATCCCCAGCTCATGAGGCTACCGTCTTAGGGTGCATATAGACCAATCAACCTGTGGCTAATCAATTCCTAATGTAAGGGAACTACCACCGTATGCTGACTAGTAGTGAAATACATAAATTATAAAATTCGGTGACCAAAGTGAGGTGGTATGTTTGGGTCAAATGAGTAAACAGCGGCAGGTAAAACATGGTGTGGTTCACTCCATAGTGAGGTAAGTAGAATCACTCCATAGATGGTGGTCCCCATAATTCAAGTTCCATGTGTCATAGCCTCCATGTTGAGGGTCTATTCTTGCTACAACCAGCCTTATTACACCCTAAGTACGAACTCTCTTTAAAATAGGAGTGTCCATAGAGAGGTTTCCAATAGTGTGTGACTCATATGCAATACAATCTCATGAAGATTCAGATATGCTTTAATATTTGACGTATAGTTCATGTATGCAGTCAGTTCAAGGATCATATATCCCTAATCCATTAATTCCTAAAGCATGTATCTCAAGTAATTAATCAAGTATTCTATAGATCCAATTCATGCATTTAAAGTAATAATTGGCAATTCAACGAATTCCAAGAACATATGGTAAGGTAAACAATTTAATGGTATGACGTAGGATGAAATAGAGTAAGGACTTGACCATTTCTGACACGTATTTTTAATGACAAATCAATGGCTAAATAAGAACATGAGATAAATATTTATTTGAACAAGCTGAATCATCATCCACTCCTTATGAGGTCATTTGCAACCATTATAAAGGATTACTCCTAATCTAGTTTAGAGATGGAAAGCTCAAGGGGAAGAATTCATCACCTTGAAGAGTTACCTAACCGTCCTTGGTTCACGTTCCCGTACACGCCTTGTGGTTCAATTCATGCAATGATCACCTACGGTTATAGCCAGAGATTTAAAGGGTTTAGAGTTGTGTGAGTTGGGAGGGCCCATAAATAGGGTATTTGGGCTAGAATTTGTGGTGCCCGGGCCCCACCAGATCTTAGTCCAATAAATGGCCCAAGTTGTGCCCCGGTTCCTTCCTTAACTAAGGCTTAGACTGGGCCTGAAGTTTGCCCACAGCTAAGGCCTGAATTGGGCCACGACTACATCAAGGTGGGCCTCATGGATGGGCTGCACCATCTACACCATTTATCTATTTTAAGAGATTATTTTAGAGTATTATCCCAAAAGAATGAATCATGTCGAAAGATCATCTAGACCATACCACAAATAGTAGTGGTGATAATGATTTCCACTGTTGGAACCCCACAGGGCCCACCATGGTGTTTACTTTCCATCCAATCTGTTCATATGGTCATAAGGACCCGATTTAAGACGATAAGCAAATATCATATTGATCCAGAACTACGGTGTTCCCCAAAAGGATTTCAATAGTGGACGTTCAACTCTCCACTGTTTATGGTAGCATGGTCCACTTGATAACTAGATCTATCTTATTTTTCTGCTCAGCCCTTAGGACAAGCTCACCAAATGGATGGATGGTTTGGATGAATCACATACTTCAAGGTGGGGTCCACATATGTGGCCCACCAAAGAATTGAATCCGCTTTATTTTTCGTCAGTTGGATGGACGGTTTGGATGCAACATATGCATCAGGGAGGGGTCCCATGGTCCTGCTGACATCAATACACAGCTATATAGATGGTGAGATGGCTAGGCCCACTGTCCAGATGGACGGACGATGTGGATACAATATACATGTCAAGGTGGGCCCACCTGTCCGACATTTGGATGGTGTGGATAAGACATATAACATAGGTGGGACCCGCAGAACTTGGGACATCAATGCAGTAGCTATATAGCTAGTGTATACGCACACCAGCCAATCCCTTCACAGGTGGGTCCCACGTAGGCCCACCATAATATTTTGCTAATATATATCATAATATATGTATATATATATCATATATACATCATTATATATAGATATGTATATATATTGCTATAGCATAGTCCAGCATTAGGCCCTGAACGGCTTGGATGCTAGACACATGCATCAATGGCCACCCTATTCATATGTTGTGGCCCACCTAACGTCTAGCTAGCATGCAGCCCACCTGTAGCATGCGGCCCATCTGCATAGTGTGCGGCCCATCTGCATAGTGTGCGACCCATCTGCATAGCTTGTGGCCCACCCAGAGCCTATTTTGGGGCCATTTTCCTGCCCATTGCAAGGCCTGTTTTACAGCTTGAATCTAGGCCTGAAGTTGGGCCGATTTCAGCCAGTTTTAGAGCTCAAATAGGGGCTCTTTGGCTGCCATTTTTCTAGTCAAATAATGGCTGGAACAGGGGTGTCTTTAGCCAAGTTTTCGGACTGTTATCAGTCCATTTTTGGGACATGTTGTAGCTCAAACATGGCCTATTGGCAGGCCATTTTTAGACTGAGTTTCAACCCCTAGTTGAGGCCATTCACAGGCCATTGTTCGACCTCAAACAGAGCCTGCACTGAGGCCATGTTTAGCCTCAAACAGAGCTTGCACTCATGCCATGTTCGGCCTCAAAATAGAGCGCTGCATGCTCAGGCCAGAGCTTCGGCCTCAAAACATCCAACTGCTTTTCGGCTCTGTCCAAGCCTCTCCATGGTTAGATTTTTGGCCCCAAATGTGGTTTATAACAAGGCTCATAACTACATGAAATGAAGAAGAAAACAGAAAAAGAAAAAAAGAAAGAGGCAGAAATTTTGGGCCGTTTACCCGGCTGAGCCTGGCTCTCTCTCTCTCTCTCTCTCTCTCTCTCTCTCTCTCTCTCTCTCTCTCTCTCTCTCTCTCTCTCTCTCTTTTCTTCCTCTCTTTTCTCTCCCTTTTCTGGTGTGGAATCTAAAGGGAACTAAGCCCTTCTTATAGGCAGGGAGAGGGACATTTAATGGCTGGGATCATTGAAAAGGCCAAGCTATATGTCAGTGTAATTTAAATGAATAAAGGAAAGATAGCACTTTAAACAAATCATAGTACGGAAATGTAAAGCAACCTTAAAATTCTAGTCTTGAGAGGTTGATACAAATGTTGTTCTAAGTACAACCTTACACCATAAAAACCAAGGGTTTATGACAGGACAACCTTACTAGAACGGTTTAAGTATCAGTATCTCAAACTGAAGAGGAATAAAAAGTAAATAGCGAGAATGGAAGTCTAAACTATTATAACATTCCCCACGATGCTTGAAATGTGAATATTACATTCACATCCACACATACATTCCACAACTGTGAATGATAAAAGATATAGAACATAAACAAACATTCAAATCACAAGACATAAAGAATTATAGTGGTTCACCTGTGTGTTCACCAACTGTTAAACAACAGCCACACAGCTTGCTACTCTACTCCTAATATCCTCACACAGGGGATATTAGCGTTCACTATTAAAATAGGTTTTTCCAGGTTCACTTAAAACCCTCACAATTGTGTCTTTTAAATGGGCTTACACAATCCAAAAACCCCACTTTGAGTTTTCTGGCTCACCTCAGATAACCAAAACAATGAGATTTTTTTGGCTTAATCTCAAAGAAACCAATACAATAAAAGATTTACACATGTAAAATGCCTGGATTTCTCCTTTTGTAGCAGCCTGAAAGAACCAAATCGGAGTAGAAGTTCGAATATAGAAGTTCAATGTCCACACTCAGTTTGAACTGGTTCTAGGTTCTACTTGATTTTAAATTAAACCAGTTGGGCTAGCTCTATTTGATTTTGATTCCAAAAAGTGGAATATCACAATTCCTCTTTCAAGTTAGATTGGGATGCAGAAACAAAATCAAATATGAAAAGCTAACAAAAGAGAATATTAAATAAGCACAATGTAGCTTAACAATAACACAATCTTATCTCTTAGAGTGATGCCTTGATTTTACTTGAATTTGATATAAAACTCTGAAATACGTGCTTTATTTATAGTTAAAGAAATCGCACCTTTGATTGGTCCTGTTGACACTACGACTGGTCGAAGGTCGAACATATTTTTGAATTTTGAGCACGATCGAATAAAACCGTTCCACGACTGGTCGAAGGCTCTTCACTACCGGTCGTGAACCCTCCACGACTGGTCGTGACTTTCCAACGGCTGGTCGTGAGGAACCAGAATTCATTGTTGTAGTTTGAGTTGTGACTGCTGGACCGGTCGTGAACGAGTTGAGCACTGTTCATATGACCGATCGATCGGTTACCAGGACTGATCGTAGTCGAACAAAAAATTTTAAAAAATTGTAACCAACATAGGACTGGTCCTGAAATTTCTTGGATTGGTCGAGCCAGTGCTAGGACTAGTCGAATAGGGTTCAAGACTAGTCTTACAATAGTCCAAATACATGTAGAGTGATTCAATTTGAATTATATATACAAAATGACCTACCCTAAGGTCAATCTAAGGTCAATCATACCTTCACCATGATGTATGAACATTGAACCTTCTCTTCTTCAGATGATTTTGAAATTCAAGAAGCTTGAGACCTCGACACTTGATGAAGCTTGAAATCTTCAGAAGCTTGAATTAATAGTCCTTGAATTGTACTTCACCTAGAGTATTAAACAAGATTTCGTCTTCGATGTAGCTTTAAAACTCTGATGCTTTAGAGAAGAGAACAATGTAATTGATCTTGCATTTCTTGAAGTAGATCATTATTCTTAACTTGAAGCATTGTGATGTAGTGGCTTGAACATATATATATCAACGTGCTACACAAGAGATAAATTGAGATTTTGGTACCACAAAATTTGACAATCAAAGGAGCATGAAACCATAGCACTTACAATCTCTCCCTTTGTCAAATTTGTGACAAAACACACTCAACAATAATATAACCAATATACACATAAAGAATCATGCACCGGTTATAAAAGAAAACCAGTTATTGCCTGGTTAAAGAATCATGTACCATTTATCATCAACTAGCACACATCATCATGAAGTAGGAAAAACACCTTCCTACTTACTCCCCCTGAGTAGCACACGCACGCGCGCGCGCACACACACACACACACACATATATATATATATATATATATATATAATGCCATTTGAGTAAATTGAGTCTCCAGGGTCATGGCGGATTGTCTCAACATCGCTCCGAACTCCCACCCTGTTCGTGTTAAGTTAAGTAATTTGATAAATTGATTTTGTGTTTTAATAGTCACGGGTTTTTAAAAGGTAACACCCGAGTACTGGAGCTATGGGGTGTTACAGTCTACCCCCCTAAAAAAAATTGTCCTCGAAATTACCTAAGGTGTGTTGTTGAATAAGTGAGGATACTTTTCTATGACCTTAGCTTCTCATTCCCAAGTCGCTTCTTCTTCACCGTGATGCGACCAAAGGACCTTGACCAATGGTATAGTCTTTGTCCGCAACACCTACTCTTTATGATCGAGGATGCGGACAGGTTCGTCGGTGTACGAAGCATCCTCAGTGAGCTCGACCTGCTCCCAGCTAACGATGTATGATTTGTTTTGCGTCTACTTATTTAACATGGATATGTGGAAGATGTTATGAATTATAGTCAGAGTGGTAGGCAGTGCTAAGTGGTACAGTACTGCTCCCATGTGGTCCAAGATTTCGAACGGTCCAATGAATCGCGGTGCCAGTTTCCATTTCTGTCTAAACCTCATTAAACCCTTCATGGGTGAGATTTTCAAGAATACGCGATCACCCACCGCAAATTCTAAATCACGCTGCCGATTGTTTGCATAGATCTTCTGTCGGCTCTAGGCGGTTTGCAAATGCTTTTGAATCACCTCGATAACCTGGGTAGTAGCTTGGACCAGTTCGGGGCCCAACAAGCTTTTCTCCCTGACTTCCACCCAGCATTGAGGGGCTCGACAAGGACGACCATAGAGAGCCTCATACAGCGCCATGCTTATGCTGGATAGGAAACCATTGTTATAGGCAAATTCTGCAAGAACCAAGTGATCGTCCCAGTTGCCTTAAAAGTCCAGGAGGCATGCCCTTGGCATATCTTCCAGAACCTGGTTCACCCTTTCGGTTTGTCCGTCCGTCTGAGGGTGGAACGCTGTGCTGAACTTGAACTCGGTGCCTATCTCTTCCTGTAACCTCTTCCAAAAGGCAGATGTGAATCTGGTGTCTCGATTCGATATAATCTCCCGCGGAACTCTGTAGGATCGCACGACTTCTCGGATGTATAATTTTGTCAGGCTGTTGGTAGAATCTATTGTGCGTATTGGAAGGAATCGTGCCACCTTTGTCAGTCTATCGACGATTACCCAGATTGAGTCGTGCTTCCTCTGTGTCCTAAGAAGGCTAGATATGTAGTCCATGGAGATGTTGTCCTATTTCCACTCAGCTAGTGGCAGTGGCTACAGAAGGCCTGCGGGCCGTGGAAAGCGTGACTTTCTGGTAATCGGCACTCGGCCCTCATGCACCCACTCGGTCTAGATGTTGGAGCAACCTCCTAGTACCATAAGGGTTTAGGGACTTTCACCTAGGGATATCTATAGCACCCCATGTAGAACACGATTTCTGATATCCAATCCTGCCAACCACGATGCGCCTGTGGAGGCTATGACTCTGATGTCACTAGAGCGTATAATACACATGTCTCACAATGCAAGATGCATGAATCACGCAATCCAATCATGCAACAATCTTGTGCGTAGCACGGCTCACGTAGGATAACTCTGCCTATCAGGGAGCCCATAAACAATCTACTTAAAGGCATGTGCTATGATCAATCACTCATCTCATTACAAGCATACAGATGATATGTATGGACATGTATAATGAAGCTATGTTGCCACATACTTATAATCGGAATCGATAATCAAAATCGGTAATCGGAATCGAAAATCGGAATTGATAATCAAAATCGGTAATCGGAATCGAAAATCGAAATTGGTCAATCACATACGGTGAATTGGGCCCACTTATTTGAGTTAACCCATGAAGAGAATGGGCCTAACAAGGCCTAAGGGAAGGCCACAATGAGGACATTTAACTATCATTGCCCCCCAATGTGGACATCTAACCAACATTGCTTCCAAGGAGTGACCTACATAAGGAATCCATACAGAATGTAACAGCCACACATACATTACATTGGGCCTCGCTTATGGGCCTCACATACATCGCATCGGGCTCATATACATCAAATGGGCCGATCAATTGGGTCGGTCAAATGGGCCGAATCAAATGGGCCGATCGAATGGGTTGATCAAGTGCATCACCATGGCCCTCACATGTGGGCCTCATATACAACAAGTGGACCTTACTACATGGGCCTCGTATGCACCAAATGGGCCACGTATTTGGGTCTAACACTACATACAGGTGAGCCCCGTCCATGGGCCAAAATGCATCATGATGGGCCGTACAAATGGCCCTCAAGCGGCTCGGACCATACCAAAATCATTTCAATAACTGTAGGTGTAACATGTGTATCACTGTACACTATCAATCCATGGGGCTCATGGCCCATCAATGAGGACCAACATTGCCCAAACATTGTCCATATAAATCAGCACCATCCCAACTGTGTCTAGCAGCGGGTCCCACCATTAGGACGGCTGAGACATACGAATACATCACGTGGTACCCATAGAACTTACTGACGTTAATGTGCAGTGAGACCCGCATCCCTAGCAGATGGACGGTTTGATTTTAAAACCGGTGGACGGTGTGTATATGACACACAACTCATGATCAAGCCCACCAGCGTCCAGATAGATGGACCGCTGAATGAAATACATTCATTGGTGTGGCCCACCATCCAAGCAATGGACGGTGGGGATCCACATGTGCAAACGTGGTGAGGTCCACTGTGGTATGAACGGCGTGGATGTACACCATACATCATGGGGTGGTGCCACGTGGGTGGCCCACCAGCGTCCAACCTACGTTCAACAGATGGTGGACGGTTGGATACAAAACATACCTCACGGTGGGTACCCACAGACCTTGCTGACGTGAATGGACAGTGGGTCCCACCAGTTGAATGGTCTGGATATCACGTGAGACCCACGGAGCCTGCTGACGTTGAGAAGTTAGTAGGTCCTATCCTCTGAACGACTTGGATCTGGAAATGGATGGACGGTTTGGATATAATACACACGCCATGGTAGGGCGTCGGGCTGTGCATGGCACACGTTGAGAAGTTAGTAGGTCCTACCCTCTGAACGACTTGGATCTGGAAATGGATGGACGGTTTGCATAATCAAACACATGGTAAGCGTCCTAGTGCATGGCACCGTCCTGATGGATGGTGCAGATCAAACATAAGCATCCTGGTGAGGTCCACGTGGCGTGGCCCACTAAAGGTTGTTGTGTACAGCAGCTACTTGGCTAGCTGCTGACGCGTTACACCAGCCAATCCGTCCCTATCAAACAGGTGGGTCTCATATGGCGCCCACACGTACGGCTGCAAGCCTATATGAAGTCTATATGAGTATATATATATACATTGTATATATATATATATAAAATATGCGCTCGAATATACCGTGATATTTCGAACATCATGTCTAAAGCTAAAATATAATATAATGTTATAATGGAGAATACATACCATAAACATTATATATATATATATATATATATATATATATATATAATTTTAAATATATGGTATCCACATCTCAGCCCCAGTGCTTTTACATGTTTTTGCTTGTATACTTATGTTTTCAGACAGTGGCCCACTTGATCACTGACGGATGATGTACGGGCATCAAGGTGGGTCCCACCCTACTCGACCTCACGGACGACCGCTTTACCCTCGAGCGGATAATACCTTTTCCCTATATATATATATATATATATATATATATATATATATATATATATTATATATTTCATCCGGGCATCCGTACTAGATTTGTGACCGATATTTATATTTCCTTTCATTCCGGGTCAGGTCACACGGACCCCGAATCGGGTTCAAAGTGGCCCACTTGTTGGACGGCATGGATAAAATACTCACATCATAGGTGGGCCATTAATCATAGAGAGAGAGAGAGAGAGAGAGAGAGAGAGAGAGAGAGAGAGAGAGGGACGTGTAGTATTGGGCCCTCCCTTGAACAATACATACATCAAGGGGGTCCTATAACAAGTGGACCCTTAATCACAAAAAAAGAAAAAAAAAGAAATGAGGGTCCAAGATCACCCACTGTCTCCTTCTTCTTGCTCCCTTGGCTTCCTTTGCTCCTTAGCTTTGATCTTAATGGAAGAGATGGAGTTTTTGATGGTTGAGATGGGAGATGAGAGGGTAGGAAGTGGGCCACATATAAAACTCACTCATGGAGGTTTGAAATTGCTTGGACGTGGGATTTTCTCTTGCTTGGGGAAAGTGATTTGAGAAATGAGGGAGAGGGTTGTAAAGAGAGAGAGAGAGAGAGAGAGAGAGAGAGAGAGAGAGAGAGAGAGAGAGAGAGAGAGAGATGGGTGATGGATGTGGTGGTGATGGATGTGTAAGAGACTTTTGACTTTTGTGGTAGATGGTGTTAGAAAAGTATGGGTGTATAAGAACCTTTTTGACTTTGGGGGTTGCTTGGGGAAGGGTGAGAGGTGATGTGTACTTGACATGATGGGATTGATTGATGTGACAAGTTGTAGAGATTCTTTTAGAATTTGCATGCGCGACGTTTTCCTCGCACCGAACGTGGACCCATATCTCCTGACCAGGGTATCTGATCGGCTCGCGAGACACGGGGATGGCGTGGTCGCTAGGGTATAAGTCTGGGGTTAAGTTGACTCGGGTTGATGGCGTATGAATCAGGGTCGCGCGCAAATACCGGTTAAGGGTCGAAGGTTGTCGGAATTCTACCGGGAAGACCTCAGAAGTCTACGGAACAGTACGGTCTAGGATACGGGGCTTACACTATCTATGAAAGAGAGTCCGTACTTAGGGTGGAATGAGATTAATTGTGCTAAGAATAGACCCTCAACATGAAGGTTATGTTAGTAACAAAATTACTCATGGGACTTACCATCTATGGGGTGATTCCACCTAATTGACTGTGAGATGAACCATTTGACATTTTTATCGCCGTTGCTTATTCGTATTTAAAGCATGCATACCAAATCCTTTTAATAGTTGTTTTTAGTATCTTGGATATTCATTCCTACTCAACATACGATGGTAGCTTCCCATACATTGAGAGTTGATTGGCCACATACTGATGGGTTCTATCAACATCCTAAAGTGGTAGACTCATGAGCCGGGGATGGTGGAAATGGAACACTATGCCCGAGCCAACGGCCTAAGCTTGGTGACGAGCCCTCCGTAGTGACCTTGAGATTTATTAAACTGGTTGATTGTAATTGGATTAATAATGGTTTGACTAATCATGCATATATGGAATATTGACGATGATGTGTGGATATTTCTGAATGTTGTAACACGTGCCCTCGGGTTATTGGGGGTGTTGTTTTGCTAGCTACCAAACCATTGACTATCGATTTACGTACATGATGTACGATGGACAGTCATTATGTGGTACATTATGTATGCACTTGATGTGCTTCGCTATTGGCTAACCTTTGCATGGGTGACGAGCCTAACTGCCAACTGGATGAGCATCCCTAGGTCGATGATGCATTCACGCATTCATGCATATAATAAGTCTGTATTTTATTATGTTTTGTATGTCTTGTTGCTTTCATGCTATACTTGTCTGAGGCGGCAGCGTGTAATCTTGAGGAGAATTCATACTGAGTTGGTCACTCATCCATCAAATATATAACCGTACAGGTAGCATAGGTGACTTAAGTGATATTCAGGTTCAGACTGATGAGGAGCCAGGTATAATCGTCGAGGATGTATGGCTGTGTCTGCCAAGAGAAGCTACGCGATCTTGCGGCTTTTGTTTATATGCATTTTAATATTTCTCATGTATTAAATTATGAAATTCTTGCAATTGTTACTATTGGGACATTGGTTTGTATAAGTCATTATGGGCAGCCTCTTGTATATTCTAAATGCAAATAAAATTTTCCTTTATGCTGATTTGATATATATATATTTTATATATATAATCATATATATATATATACATACATATATATATATATATATATATATATATATATATATATATATATATATATATATATATATATGGAATTTGACTATCTATAGGTTAACACTTAGGTTTTTGGGAAACGAGTCATATACTCGGGTCTTGAAAACATGGGGCATTACAGTACACCCTTCGAATTCCCTTCTAGATTGGTTAGAATACAATTTTGTGCTTTAGAGGCAAATTCTACCCCTCAATCGGAGATTGCTTGTGTTGACTCGGATCAACTTGGATTAGATGTATTCACATGAGTGCCTAGATTGTCGACCTATTTCGATTGGGTTCTCAATCAACCGAGTCAATCCGACCCGAGACTTAACCCGATCTTAACTTGGCTAAACTCAGTTGGTCTTAGTTGAACTCAGTTGAATTGAGTTAAACTAGGTTGAACTCAATTGAACTTGTCGAGTCAACGCGGTAGTGATGCACAACCTTCCCTTTTCTCTATGTTCTTCTTCTCCTTCTCCTCCTCCTCCTCCTCCTCCTTCTTCTTCTGATTGAGAATGTTTAGAGAAGGTTGAACTCAACAAACCAACCCTGGACCGCCTTAATGACTCGATAGCGAGTCAGGTTTCAACCAGCCAAAACCCGATTTGGTAAAAGAATGATCGAGTTGACTCAACAGAGGTGGCATGGTTGGTGGGTTACAATGACGACTCGCCTCTCTCTCTTTTATAATTTTCTTCTTTCTCTTCTTTTCTTCTTCTCTCCTTTCCTTCTCACTCGACCCCATGTCTAGCAAGATAGCTGGACCGAAACTCAACTCAACTCAGTCTTAGTGAGTCGGACTCCTGAACTTGACCCAACGGACCACATCATAGCCCCTATTCTCTCTACTCATCTTCTTCTTTCATCTCTTTTTCACTCGCCACAGAATGAGTCTGGACTTGGCATAAGACTCGATGGATAGACCCGTGCCACATGACTGAGTTAGACTTGACTCCGTAACCTTCTTGTTTTCCTTTCTTCTTTCTTTCTCTTTGCTCAACACTCTCAAATTGCAGAGGATCCGAACTCACATGGACAACAACCCAACTCAGCATTGGACTCGATCTAAGTCACTCGATGTGGTAGAACGACACCCTCCTCCTCTCTAACTTTCTGTTTTTCGGATGAGGTGCCCTAAAAGTTGCCTTAAATAGAATTATTAAATTATCTTCAAGAGGATTCAAAATTAATGAATCAAGGGATTATTTGCTTTCTAATTCGAGGGAGGCTCGAGAACTCCTGTTGTAAGGAATCTAAGATCATGACAAAATAACTGCAAGGAATAAATCATTATATATATATATATATATATATATATATATATATATATATATATATATATATATATATATATATATATATATATATATTTCTGGCACCCTGGCCCACAATACAATTGGCTTTGATCAGCCAATGGGCCGCAATACAAGTTAACGGGTTTCTTGATCAAACGAAGAAGATAACTTCACTGTTAATGGCATATTATCATTGGATGATTGAACTTATGATTCGATGCATATGGATAGCATGGATCTGACTAAAGATCACTGTGGGACCCACCATTCATCTAAATAGTCCCTAAAATATCATGGTTCACGAGAATCTCCATCGTGGCTAATAACTCGTGCACTAGTGAGTTTTTCTCGCAAGAACTTCGACCAACGCATGAAAGGCTTTTGCTTACCCTAGAATTGACAGTTAAGATGCTCCAGGAAGGCTTCTATAAGCGAGGGAATGGATAGGATCTCGCCACGACACCACAAATGAAAGATTTCCCGCATTCTCTCACGTGTTGTCAAAACCTTAGGGCGGGTTTAGATTTGAATGAAGGGTTACGATTGCCCGAAAATGGATGTTTAAGATTGATGAATCCTCACACGCAAGGATTGCCAGCAAAGCAACCAAAACAACTTTTCATTTTGGAAAATTTTCGCACACCACTCCTATGCATGTCGAAAATCAGGTGCCTGCACATGTGTGTCAGTGTGAGGAAAGACCCAGGGTTTGGTCGGAATTTTGATATGAGAAAGATGGACGATTCAGATTATTTGAAAAGGGTGCGAAGGTGGGCCATTGTTCAATTAGATCAGACGATGTCTATTTGAATTTCGCTTGAGCAGGAAAAATGAAAAGGAAGAGGAATCCTTTCCTCTTTCGTCGACGGGTTTCGAGTCAAACCCGGTTTTACCATCCGCTTGGTTCCATGCTCCACGAGTACACACTAAGTGGTGTACACACACAAAGCATGTGGGGTCCATGGTGATGATTTTGTCAAATCCAATCTATTCATTTGTTTTGCAAGATCGAGCTAACACAAGGACCGAGAATGAAGTGAATCGAAAGCTCAGGTGGCCCACATTGTTAGATTTTAGTTCTATTTGGTGATTTTTGTCGATCCAATGGACTTATCATGATGCATCAGGTATGTTTGGGGGAATCCACTCCATCCATTAGTTTAGCCTTACCAAGTTGGGCATGGGTGTAACACCCCACACTTTTTTGTACTCGGGTGTTACCTTGAATACCTAACTTATTAAACTATCCACCTCACTCTAAATTAAATCCAACCGTTAAGGGTAATCTTCACCCATAAATTAAGTTATCCATCCATCGATTTCCAAGATGGACCATCGCACCACCAGAGAAATATACTTTTAGGGTTTCAATTACCTTGATAGACAGATCCAACCATTCATTGTCAATATCAAACTTTGGATCATCAAATTCACTGTCCATCAAGCCATGGGACCAAGGATTTATAATCCATATTATTATAGCCTAAACACATAAGTAAATAATCATGTTTCCTCGAAATTAGGCAGGGAACTCCAGGGATTGCTAATGATTAGGTTTTTAATCGATCTGATTGTCGGATAGACGAAAATCGTGTTTTAAACCCAAAAAATAAACATTGTGTGGCCCATTTGGGTAAAATAACATCATTTTAAAATAGATAGTTCCCTAATATGGCTGGCCAGTTAGATGAGTGGTTCTGATCACGGGATCGGACTATAAATCGCCATCAGATTAGCGAAAATCCATAATTAAAGCCCAATATTTTAAGGTATGGCCCACCTAAATCTTGGATTTGCCTGATCTTTGACCAGGGGTCCCATTTGGACCTGAGGAATCTGATGGACGGATCATATTTCAAAGGGAATCATTGTGTACCCCACATGTGCACCCGTGGTGCATCATGCATTGAAACTTGGTCAAACTGGGTTTGACCCATTAGCGGCCGAAGGAGGAGCCTTCTTCTCACCCGAAATGGAATTTGAATGAGCATCGGATTATGTCCCACCACCTATGTTCGGATGACCAATCTGAACCATCCATCTTGTGGGGAAATCGAATCCGACCGGACCCCTAGAGTTTCAAACATTAGCTCCCACATGCAACTGTATAATCACGAGCGCAACAACGCTCCGTACGATCAGATTCCTAAAAATGAAAATCTTGTTTTGTTTGCTGCTGGCTATTGCGATTCGCGTGCCTCCCCTCCTTTTCAACTCGACCTTCCATTCCAGACATCCTTGCCCTCCATTAGCTCCGTGCTTTACGGTTTCCATTGCAATAAGAGAATCACCTCCACATGATGAACCCGATCCCATTAAGTGAGGACTAATAACCGTCCATTTGGTGGGTCCCACTGTGTTCAGAGGATGAATCCACACCGTACATGCATTGCTAATCATCGGATCAGCCACCCGATGATGACCCGCCATTAACGGCTGGGTCATCTTCCCCATTCATGCGGAAAACCCACCCGCAGTACAAGAAACACCACTTTTAGCGACGGCCATTTTCGTCGCAAAAAGTCAACATTTCGCAGCTAAAAATATTTAGCGACGAAAATTTTCGTCGCTAAATTCGTCGCTAAAAGACCGATGTACAAGGCTTTTATCAGCGAAAAATTCAAATCGATGCTAAATGAAAGATTTTTAGCGACGAATATTTTCGTCGCTAAAAAAGACCTTTAGCAGCGAAAATGTTCGCTGCCAAAAAACTTCAAGACTTTTTAGCAGCGAAACATTTCGCCGCCAAAAAAACTGCCAATACTTTTAGCAATAAAATTTTTGCCGCCAGAAAATATCTAGGACTTTTAACATCGAAAATTTTCGTCGCCAAAAAACTGCCAACACTTTTAGCAGCCAAATATTTCACCGCCAAAAAAATTTCTACGACTTTTAGCAGCGAAAAGGTTCATGTTCAAAAAAATCTATAACACTTTTAGTCAAATCTTTTCGCTAAAAAAATTTCCACGACTTTTAGCAGCGAAAAGTTTCATTATAAAAATCGCAAGACTTTTAGCAATGAAAAAGTTTTCCACTAAAAATCGCTAAGACTTTTAGCAGCGAAACCATTCGCCGCAAAAAAAAATTTCCACGACTTTTAGCAGCGAAAGATTTCGCCACAAAACAAATTTCTACGACTTTTAGCAAATAAAAGTTCGTCATGTAAAAAAATACCAAGACCTTTAGTAGCCAAACATTTCGCCGCAAAAAAAATTTCTACGACTTTTAGCAGCGAAAATATTCGCCGCAAAAAAAATAACCAACACCTTTAGCAGCGAAAAATTTCGCCGCCAAAAAATATCTAGGACTTTTTGGATGACTTTTTAGCAGCGAAATGTTTCGATGCAAAAACTATTTTCCAGCAAAAATTAAGTTTTTTCCAGCGAAAATTTTTGCCGCTAAACAAATTCCAAAATTTTTTAGCAGCGAAAATTTTCGCCGTGAAAAAATTTCGAAGACTTTTTTAGCAATGTAAAATTTTGTAAATATAATTGCAAAGTTTTAGCAAATAAAGTTTTTGTATGAAAAAATTTCAAGGATTTTTAGCAATTGAAAATTTTTTACGCGAAAAAATCATTCCACTTTTAGCGACGAAAATATTGGTCGCTAAAAGTCTTTTTTTTTTTAATGTACAGCCTAGAATTCCGTACAAAATTCCTGATAGACACCTATTACCAATATATCATCATATTCATCATAATATACACCTGTTATATATATATTTTCATCATATTCACATTCACATCCAGCTAAACCCAAACCCAAACATAAACTGCATTCATTCAAACACGTTCATTCACGCATTAATACATATAAACTTAACATAATAAACAAATATACAAAAAAATCATAAAGATGAAGGCGGAGGTGGTGGAGCATCGGTTGGTAAGCGTGCAGTGAAAGCCTCTAACATCTGCATCATTCGTCGCTCATGATCCACCCGGATCTCCTCTATCCTCCTCTCCTGCTCCTCCCTCTGCCTCGCCAGCTGATCCTCCATCCTCTCTCTCTGCTCCTCCCTCTGCCTCGCCGCCTCCTCCATCATCTTCCTCTCCTGCTCCTCCCTCTCGCTTGTCCCGGTGATCTTTGATGTCATTGATGACGACCCGTAGCTTTGAACCTCTCTCTGTGGTATCGGCCTCGGCGTCTGGCGCTCGCCAACGATGATGGATTCGGCCGGAGGCGGCTCTAGCGGGTGCCATGAGCTTGGCACCATGGCCAAACCCACGCACATATCCGAACGGGTGCCAAGCACCTGACTCAGGATCTCTGGCTCACTCCGCTGAGTACCATCGGGAGTGGGCCGATTTGTGCGTAAAGTGTTCATCTCTTCCTGTAATAAAAATATATGAATTTTCATAATAAATGACATGATTATAATTTAATACAATTAAATTATACAATGTAAGGATTTTTACCCAAATCTCGCTGTCTCTGGGATGTACCCAAGATCCCGTCGTCTACCGACAGTGAGTCCCTTTGTAGAAGTCACTTGGTAGGGCTCTGGCCGATGTGATGAATCTCATTGCGCAATCAAAAGGACGATAGAGTTAATATAAATGCATGGAAAGAATACATAAACGTAATAATTACCAGTACTTTCTTACCATGTCGTGACGAAGTCGTACGAATGACTTTGAACCAGCTACATGGTTCACTTCTAACTTTCCTCTGTTGTCAGAATTTATTTTGCTCTTTTTCTGAACACATTATTCATAATACATTATTATTAATTGTAAAATTAATTATTATGCTAAGATACGTAAATATGTAAATATTACCTGAAAAGAATCAGACGAAAACCTATCACAGAGTATCCGCCAGTCCCCATCGGTCACGTGCAGCGGTGCGGACTGTACGGCCTCCTCGTGGCTCACGCACCGCTTATACTACCGGTGTAACCTAGTACGGTAATCCTTGAACCGCTCCTTCATCATGTCGTCGACGACATGGGAGATGTGCGGAACACTCAAATCAAAGTCAAATTTATCCTGCAGTTTTGTAAATAATAGATTAAGACAATAAATTTATTAAGAAAATAACTTAACCGTAAATGAACATTTATAAAATAAATTTTATTTGACTAAAATTTACTGAAGGCGTGACGGATGAGCTGCCAGAACATCATCTGTCACGTCTCTCCAATGGGGGTGGTGGGGGAATCGAGAGATCGGCATAAACACCGACCCTCGCGTAAACAACATGGCATTGTTCCCAGGTCTAATGCGATCTGTGGGAACTCTCTTGTCACCCTACCCTCACGCGTAAGTCGCTCTAAAAGTAACCCACGCGTGGGTCCACGTCCTCACCTGAATTTGGTCGGCGACGTGTTGCAACAGAAGTATGTAAGTCTAAACATAAGAAATCATTAAAAGAAATATATCTAAACTTACATGCGAGTTACTGGTGTATCTTGCGATGAGGGATCGAGACGCTGCGATGCAATATGCGGCAGCGATCTTTGGCTCGTCGCATCACGGGTAGAAGGGGTAGATCCAGTGCGCGAACGACGTACTCTCCCACCTGGTGCCATCACTGAATATGTACGAACTATGAAATTTAAACAATGTCAATACAAGTGGAATATACTAAAACATTATACAAGTAATGTTAATGGTATAATGCATTTGTGCTTATGCTCAGAGAGATGAATAAAATATGATTAGACCATTACACTATAATGCAAGCATAATATAATAAAGCGTAAACTTTAATCTATAACAATTGAAAATTCAATTACACATTGTCATTGTATATTAAATACACATATTTGTTGTAATCTGAAACAACTATGAGGTAAACTATCCAAAGTACTCCTGCGTAAGTCATCGTATGCTTCGAAGTGTATGTCATCTGTGTGAAGCATTGGACATTTTTATAGCCAACATGACAGTCACAATAGGAGAAATCTGATCCATCGGGACTCCGTTCAGATGTGCAAGTGAGAGAGTCGCATCTTCTATATCTCGTTTCCCACGGTTATAAATCTCCATCAGCTCCGGAATTTTTCTGAGATTGTATAATATTTCGTTTGAGTCATCGTCGATATATTCCACTCTACACTCATCGACCAGACTGGGTATCTCTATGACCCTACCAGAAGAAGACAGGACCGAAACGTCCATCTGCAACAGCTGATGAAGTACGTTGCGTGCTTCTCATATGCTCGGTTTGAGGATGACATGATCAGAAATTGTCTCAACTGTAAATGTGAATTATAAACAAGTCAATAAAAGGAATTAATCATGACTTGTAATTTTCACGTATACATGGAATACATAAATTATTTGAATTAAAAAATGACATGTAAATCATGTGTACATTTAATAATCGTCATCTATATCACTATCGCTTAGGGCTATTTCTTCTTCACCATCACTATCACTGATTAGTATTTCCTCCTCATAGTCTCCAACGTTGTCATCAATGAAACATGTATCATCTCTAACAATGTCTTGTATTAATGAGGCATCAACATGATCAGGTGGCACATCATCTCTGTCTAATTGCACCACATCAATATCAATACTTGAATCAGTCCCTGTATCCCTAGATGGCATGTCTTCTTGATATGCTTGTTCAACCCTAGACGTGTCATTTCCCCCGTCCTCGCTATCTTCAACTCTGCACGGAACGTCAAATACGTTCTGGGCTTTATTTTCTCGCACCACGTGCCAAGAGCCGCCTAACTTAGTGTCGGCGAGGTAAAATACTTGTTCACTTGACCGTAGCGAGGACAAATGGGTCGATCCTTAAACCACTTTCGAGATAAATTTACGCTCGTAAAGTAGTTGTCGATCTGTATTCCCAACTTCTTATTTCCGATGTCCCACCAATCACATCTAAATAAGTACACCGCTTTCTCGTACAATAACTCATTTCAATAATATCGGTCAAAATGCCATAAAAGTCAATTTCATCCCCTCATTTGTTCCTTTTACAACTACCCCACTATTTTGCGTGGTCCTATTCTTCTCACGTTCTTGATGTGGGAACCGAATCCCATTTACAATACAACTGTATATCTAGATACACGTCTATCGGACCACACGCCAGTGAGTATAGTGCATCAGACACATCTGTGAGTTGCTTGTGCGCAACGTCTTTATCTATTATCATGTACAAAATATAATTGTTTAGTGATTTTCTTAGGTTGAAATAATGTGCAATACAACGGAAATTCTAAGTGTGGTGAGATACTGATGTGAAATCTTACACGTTCGGCGAACCATTAAAACTGATCTGATGCATCCGATCATAATTTGTGGGGAATTTGGACTTCATCTCGTCTATGTGTTCACTACACATAAATGGCACGTCGTCAGCAAGAAACATTAAGATCATCGCATGTAGGAATTACAATAATCGAGGGAAGACTTACTCCAAGTATGACTCTATTTCTTCACAATTGTGCAACACATACCATCGCGCCTTTGCTAGATCCCCAAGGTCCATATCCTGAAACGTCGGGGATCCTAAAGGACGAACGTTTTGTGCAAATATAGATATGAGTCCTTGTTCATCCTCCTGCCCTTCATCGGCATTCCGATCTTCTCGGTTGAATCTAGTCTCTATGCCACGAAGATACATGGAGCAAAATGTAAGGCACTCATTATCAATGTACGCTTCAGCTATCGACCCCTCCGGTCGTGCCTTATTCCTCACAAATTGTTTGAGTGTGTGAAGGTATCTGTACACAAAACCACTATGTTATACGTATGAAAACATGAATATATGCAGTTTATGGAATGAAAAAAAAAATTCAACAGGTTCTACTACCTTTCGATCGGATACATCCAACGATATTGTATTGGGCACTGCAAGCTTCGCCTCGTGCGGTAAATGAATCGCTGGGTGTACCATGACATCGAAAAATGCAGGTGGAAATATTCTTTCAAGTTTGCAAAGGATTATGACAATGCCCCTCTCCAGTCTTTTAATAACATCCACATTCAACGATTTTAAACACAAATCCTTAAAGAATATCCCCAGCTCAATCAGCATCGCACTGATATCCTTACTCAGGAATCCACGAATCGCAAGCCGTGATGGCGTTGCGAAGGACGTGACAATCATGACTTTTCATTCTGTTACCTTACAATCCAAGTAACGTTTGCGCCGAGATATGTTTGACGCATACCCATCGGGAAACTTCACCGATCTCGACCATTCACATAAACGCTTTCTCTCTAGTTTGGTCAACGTGTAGTGAAATTTCTTTGGTATAGTATACGAATTTCCATGTGGTTGCAAGTGTAACTCTTTCCTTAAACCCATTTCTTGTAGATCCAATCGAGCCTTGAAACTGTCTTTTGTTTTCTTCTCTATGTTCATCACTGTTTCGAAGACATTGTCACATATATTTTTCTCAATATGCATGACATCCAAGTTGTGTCACAATTTTAGATCACTCCAATAAGGCAACTCCAATAAGGCAATTTTAGATCCTCCAGTTATAGTCCAATACTGTACGTTTCCTCTTCTTCAAGTGCAATGCCTTACCAAATCTAACTTCTCCAATGTTACTCAGTTGTTGCATCACATCTTCTCCAGATAGCTCTTTCGGGGGTGGCCTATGATCTTGTTTGCCATCAAAGATCATCGTCTTCCTACGCCAACTATGATCGCTCGGAAGGAAGCGATGATGGCCCATATAACACGTTTTTCTACCATGCTTCAATAACAATGAACAAGTCTTAATACCACATGTAGGACAAGCCAACTTGCCCTTCGTGCTCCACCCAGATAAATTTCCATATGCGGGAAAGTCATTTATTGTCCACAAGACCGCGCATGCAATCGAAATGTCACGTCTGCAAATGTATCATACGTGTGTACACCTTGACTCCACAATGGTTTAACTCATCTACTAACGGTCGCAAGTACACATCAATGTCATTCCCAGGTGACACTGGGTCCGAGAATAAGCAATGACATCATGAAAAATGACTCCTTCATACACAACCAAGGAGGTAAATTGTAGGGCATAAGTACCACGGCCACATCTTTGTACGAGCTACTCATATTACCAAATGGATTAAAACCATCACTTGCAAGACCTAGTCGAACATTGTGAGAATCCTCATGCAAACCAGGTCATGTTGCTTGTCAAAATTTTGCCAGGCTTCGAGTCGCGGTGCCTCGGTGTACTATCATCATGAGCAGCGTTTCTCCTTATGCCACCTCATATCTTGGTAGTCTTACGAGATATAAACAATCTTTGCAATCTTGGTTTCAATGGGAAGTACCTTAACACCTTTTGCGGGATGTTCTTATCCCTGGATTTGCCATACTTTCACCTAGACTCTCCACATTCTTGACACTCTTCAGCATCCTTATGCTCTTTCTGATATAATAAACAATCATTTATACATGCATGTATGAGTTCATATCCAAGGCCCAAGTCTTGCATCAAGGATTTTGCCTCGTAATGGGACTTAGGCAATGTCTCATCGTCCGGCAATGCTTCTTTCAACAACTCTAGCAACATGTTGAATGATTTGTTACTCCAACGATTTATTGTCTTCAAATAAAGTAACTTTGTAAGAAAATTCAACTTGGAGAAGTTCTTACACCCCAGATAAAGTGGACGTTGCGCATCCCTCAACAACTTACTAAACTTTTCTGATTCGACATCACCCATTGGAGGAATATCTTGGCTACTGCTTGTCGCTACAAAATCAGTATCCGCAGCTGTTCCCCTAAACACATCCCCTATGATATCTTGCATTTCGTCAACGTCTTCATCCTCATCATTCGGCACAATTGGATTAGCAATGACTTCAGTGGGCTCAACTCTATGGGTCATATCTTCACCATGATAGATCCACCAAGTGTAACCCTGATCAATCACAACTATGAACAAATCGTCCTCTACTTTGTCTAAAGTCTTAAATATTATGTTCTTGCATTTTCGACATGGACACCTAATCCTATTCCTTGAATCTGCCCGATTTCGCACAAATTCCATGAACTCTTCAACCCCTTGTTTATACTCTAGGCCAAACCTGTTCTTAGCTCGCATCCAACTCTTATCCATGTCTACAATGAAAAGACTACAGTCAGTTTATGGAAATAGCTTTAAGATTATGCTAAGTTATAGGTTTAGGTTATATTATATGTTTAGGATATGATAATAGGTATAGTTTAGGTTATAACTTTAGGTTATAGGTTTAGTTTTAGAGAATTAAGTTTAGGTTAAGGTTGCAAGTATGGGTTATAGGTTAAGGTTACAAGTTTAGGTTAAGGTTGCAAGTATGGGTTATAGGTTAAGGTTAAGGTATAGGTTTAGGTTATAAGTGTAGGTTATAGGTTTAGGAAAGGTTAGGTTCTCTTAAAGTTATAGGTTTAGGGAAAGGTTAGGTTCGAGTTATAGGTTTTGGGATTTGAGAATAGTTTTAGGTTTTAAGTATAGGTTTAGGTTGGATTATAGGTTAAGGTTTAGGGATTTGTGTTTAGGTTATAGGTTATGGGTTATAGGGTTAGGTTAGGGTTTAAAATATATAGGTTTAGGTTTCAGGGATTTTGAAGTAGGTTTAGGTTATAGGTTTAGGTTTAGAGATTTAGGTTCGGGTTCGAGTTTGGGATCGGGTTTAGGTTTAGTTTAGGGTTCAGGTTTAGGTTTAGGTTATAAGGTATAGGTTTATGCAATTAAGAATTGGTTTATGTTTAGGTTTAGGGAATCGGGTCCGGGTTCGGGATCGGGTTTAGATTTTGGTTTTCAAGTTTAAGCTTAGGTTTAGGGTAGGGAGTTGAGATTGGGATTAGGTGTAGGTTTAGGTTTAGGTATTTGAGAATAGGTTACTGTTTAGGTAATAGGTGTAGGTTTAGGTTATAGGTTTTGCTTTTGGTTTTAGGAAAATGTTAAGGTTATAAGTTTAGGTTAGGTTTAGGATAAGGTTATAGGTTATAGCTTTGGGAATTGAGAATAGGTTAAGGTTTAGGCATTGGAAATCGGGTTGGGGTTTGGGATTGGGTTTAGGCTTGGGTTTTCATGTTTAGGCTTAGGCTTAGGGTAGGGAGATGAGATTGAGATTAGGTGTAGGTTTAGGTTTAGGGATTTGAGAATAGGTTAAGGTTTAGGTAATAGGTGTAGGTTTCGGTTTTAGGATAAGGTTAAGGTTATAAGTTTAGGTTATAGGTTTAAGTTATAGGTTTAGGTTAGGTTTAGGAAAAGGTTATAGGTTAAAGCTTTGGGAATTGAGAATAGGATAAGGTTTAGGCATTGGAAATCGGGTTGGCGTTTGGGATCGGGTTTAGGCTTGGGTTTTCATGTTTAGGCTAGGCTTAAGGTAGGGAGATGAGATTGGGATTAGGTGTAGGTTTAGGTTTAGGGATTTGAGAATAGGTTAAGGTTTAGGTAATAGGTGTAGGTTTCAGTTTTAGGAAAAGGTTAAGGTTATAAGTTTAGGTTATAGGTTTAGGTTAGGTTTAGGATAAGGTTATAGGTTATAGCTTTGGGAATTGAGAATAGGTTATGGTTTAGGCATTGGAAATCGGGTTGGGGTTTGGGATCGGGTTTAGGCTTGGGTTTTCATGTTTAGGCTTAGGCTTAGGGTTGGGAGATGAGATTGGGATTAGGTGTAGGTTTAGGTTTAGGGATTTGAGAATAGGTTAAGGTTTAGGTAATAGGTGTAGGTTTTGGTTTTAGGATAAGGATAAGGTTAAGGTTATAAGTTTAGGTCATAGGTTAAGGTTATAGGTTTAAGTTAGGTTTAGGATAAGGATAAGGTTATAACTTTGGGAATTGAGAATAGGTTAAGGTTTAGGCATTGGAAATCGGGTTGGGGTTCAGGATCGGGTTTAGGCTTGGGTTTTCATGTTTAGGCTTAGGCTTAGGGTAGGGAGTTGAGATTGGGATTAGGTGAAGGTTTAGGTTTAGGGATTTGAGAAGAGGTTAAGGTTTAGGTAATAGGTATGGGTTTTGGTTTTAGGATAAGGATAAGGTTAAGGTTATAAGTTTAGGTCATAGGTTAAGGTTATAGGTCTAGGTTAGGTTTAGGATAAGGTTATAGGTTATAGCTTTGGGAATTGAGAATATGTTAAGGTTTAGGCATTGGAAATCGGGTTGGGGTTGGGATCGGGTTTAGGCTTGGGTTTTCATGTTTAGGCTTTGGCTTAGGGTAGGGAGTTGAGATTGGGATTAGGTGTAGGTTTAGGTTTAGGGATTTGAGAATAGGTTAAGGTTTAGGTAATAGGTGTAGGTTTTGGTTTTAGGATAAGGATAAGGTTAAGGTTATAAGTTTAGGTCATAGGTTAAGGTTATAGGTTTAGGTTAGGTTTAGGATAAGGTTATAGGTTATAGCTTTGGGAATTGAGAATAGGTTAACGTTTTGGCATTGGAAATCGGGTTGGGGCTTGGGATCGGGTTTAGGCTTGGGTTTTCATGTTTAGGCTTAGGCTTAGGGTAGGGAGTTGAGATTGGGATTAGGTGTAGGTTTAGGTTTAGGGATTTGAGAATAGGTTAAGGTTTAGGTAATAGGTGTAGGTTTTGGTTTTAGGATAAGGTTAAGGTTATAAGTTTAGGTTATAGGGTTATAGGTTAAGGTTATAGGTTTAAGTTAGGTTTAGGATAAGGTTATAGGTTATAGCTTTAGGAATTGAGAATATGTTAAGGTTTAGGCATTGGAAATCGGGTTGGGGTTTGGGATCGGGTTTAGGCTTGGGTTTTCATGTTTAGGCTTAGGCTTAGGGTAGGAGAGATGAGATTGAGATTAGGTGTAGGTTTAGGTTTAGGGATTTGAGAATAGGTTAAGGTTTAGGTAATAGGTGTAGGTTTTGGTTTTAGGATAAGGTTAAGGTTATAAGTTTAGGTTATAGGTTTAGGTTATAGGTTTAGGTTAGGTTTAGGATAAGGTATAGGTTATAGCTTTGGGAATTGAGAATAGGTTAACGTTTAGGCATGGAAATCGGGTTGGGGTTCGGGATCGGGTTTAGCTTGGGTTTTCATGTTTAGGCTTAGGCTTAGGGTAGGGAGATGAGATTGGGATTAGGTGTAGGTTTAGGTTTAGGGATTTGAGAATAGGTTAAGGTTTAGGTAATAGGTGTAGGTTTTGGTTTTAGGATAAGGTTAAGGTTATAAGTTTAGGTTATAGGTTTAGGTTTAGGTTAGGTTTAGGATAAGGTTATAGGTTATAGCTTTGGGAATTGAGAATAGGTTAAGGTTAGGCATTGGAAATCGGGTTGGGGTTTGGGATCGGGTTTAGGCTTGGGTTTTCATGTTTAGGCTTAGGCTTAGGGTAGGGAGATGAGATTGGGATTAGGTGTAGGTTTAGGTTTAGGGATTTGAGAATAGGTTAAGGTTTAGGTAATAGGTGTAGGTTTTGGTTTTAGGATAAGGATAAGGTTAAGGTTATAAGTTTAGGTCATAGGTTAAGGTTATAGGTTTAAGTTAGGTTAAGGATAAGGATAAGGTTATAGCTTTGGGAATTGAGAATAGGTTAAGGTTTAGGCATTGGAAATCGGGTTGGGGTTCGGGATCGGGTTTAGGCTTGGGTTTTCATGTTTAGGCTTAGGCTTAGGGTAGGGAGTTGAGATTGGGATTAGGTGTAGGTTTAGGTTTAGGGATTTGAGAATAGGTTAAGGTTTAGGTAATAGGTGTAGGTTTTGGTTTTAGGATAAGGATAAGGTTAAGGTTATAAGTTTAGGTCATAGGTTAAGGTTATAGGTTTAGGTTAGGTTTAGGATAAGGTTATAGGTTATAGCTTTGGGAATTGAGAATAGGTTAAGGTTTAGGCATTGGAAATCGGGTTGGGGTTGGGATCGGGTTTAGCTTGGGTTTTCATGTTTAGGCTTAGGCTTAGGGTAGGGAGTTGAGATTGGGATTAGGTGTAGGTTTAGGTTTAGGGATTTGAGAATAGGTTAAGGTTTAGGTAATAGGTGTAGGTTTTGGTTTAGGATAAGGATAAGGTTAAGGTTATAAGTTTAGGTTATAGGTTAAGGTTATAGGTTTAGGTTAGGTTTAGGATAAGGTTATAGGTTATAGCTTTGGGAATTGAGAATAGGTTAAGGTTTAGGCATTGGAAATCGGGTTGGGGTTCGGGATCGGGTTTAGGCTTGGGTTTTCATGTTTAGGCTTAGGTTTAGGGTAGGGAGTTGAGATTGGGATTAGGTGTAGGTTTAGGTTTAGGGATTTGAGAATAGGTTAAGGTTTAGGTAATAGGTGTAGGTTTTGGTTTAGGATAAGGTTAAGGTTATAAGTTTAGGTTATAGGTTAAGGTTATAGGTTTAGGTTAGGTTTAGGATAAGGTTATAGGTTATAGCTTTGGGAATTGAGAATAGGTTAAGGTTTAGGCATTGGAAATCGGGTTGGGGTTCGGGATCGGGTTTAGGCTTAGGTTTTCATGTTTAGGCTTAGGTTTAGGGTAGGGGAGTTGAGATTGGGATTAGGTGTAGGTTTAGGTTTAGGGATTTGAGAATAGGTTAAGGTTTAGGTAATAGGTGTAGGTTTTGGTTTTAGGATAAGGTTAAGGTTATAAGTTTAGGTTATAGGTTAAGGTTATAGGTTTAAGTTAGGTTTAGGATAAGGTTATAGGTTATAGCTTTGGGAAGTGAGAATAGGTTAAGGTTTAGGCATTGGAAATCGGGTTGGGGTTCGGGATCGGGTTTAGGCTTAGGTTTTCATGTTTAGGCTTAGGCTTAGGGTAGGGAGTTGAGATTGGGATTAGGTGTTGGTTTAGGTTTAGGGATTTGAGAATAGGTTAAGGTTTAGGTAATAGGTGTAGGTTTTGGTTTAGGATAAGGATAAGGTTAAGGTTATAAGTTTAGGTCATAGGTTAAGGTTATAGGTTTAGGTTAGGTTTAGGATAAGGTTATAGGTTATAGCTTTGGGAATTGAGAATAGGTTAAGGTTTGAAATCGGGTTGGGGTTGGGATCGGGTTTAGGCTTGGGTTTTCATGTTTAAGCTTAGGCTTAGGGTAGGGAGTTGAGATTGGGATTAGGTGTAGGTTTAGGTTTAGGGATTTGAGAATAGGTTAAGGTTTAGGTAATAGGTGTAGGTTTTGGTTTTAGGATAAGGTTAAGGTTATAAGTTTAGGATATTGGTTAAGGTTATAGGTTTAAGTTAGGTTTAGGATAAGGTTATAGGTTATAGCTTTGGGAATTGAGAATAGGTTAAGGTTTAGGCATTGGAAATCGGGTTGGGGTTCGGGATCGGGTTTAGGCTTGGGTTTTCATGTTTAGGCTTTGGCTTAGGGTAGGGAGTTGAGATTGGGATTAGTTGTAGGTTTAGGTTTAGGGATTTGAGAATAGGTTAAGGTTTAGGTAATAGGTGTTGGTTTTGGTTTAGGATAAGGTTAAGGTTATAAGTTTAGGTCATAGGTTATGGTTATAGGTTTAGGTTATAGGTTTAGGTTAGGTTTAGGATATGGTTATAGGTTATAGCTTGGGAATTGAGAATAGGTTAAGGTTTAGGCATTGGAAATCGGGTTGGGGTTCGGGATCGGGTTTAGGCTTGGGTTTTCATGTTTAGGCTTCGGCTTAGGGTAGGGAGATGAGATTGGGATTAGGTGTAGGTTTAGGTTTAGGGATTTGAGAATAGGTTAAGGTTTAGGTAATAGGTGTAGGTTTTGATTTTAGGATAAGGTTAAGGTTATAAGTTTAGGTTATAGGTTAAGGTTATAGGTTTAGGTTAGGTTTAGGATAAGGTTATAGGTTATAGCTTTGGGAATTGAGAATAGGTTAAGGTTTAGGCACTGGAAATCGGGTTGGGGTTCGGGATCGGGTTTAGGCTTGGGTTCTCATGTTTAGGCTTAGGCTTAGGGTAGGGAGATGAGATTGGGATTAGGTGTAGGTTTAGGTTTAGGGATTTGAGAATAGGTTAAGGTTTAGGTAATAGGTGTAGGTTGTGGTTTTAGGAAAAGGTTAAGGTTATAAGTTTAGGTTATAAGTTAAGGTTATAGGTTTAAGTTAAGTTTAGGATAAGGTTATAGGTTATAGCTTTGGGAGGTGAGAATAGGTTAAGGTTTAGGCATTGGAAATCGTGTTGGGGTTCGAGATCGGGTTTAGGCTTGGGTTTTCATGTTTAGGCTTAGTTTAGGGTAGGGAGTTGAGATTGGGATTAGGTGTAGGTTTAGGTTTAGGGATTTGAGAATAGGTTAAGGTTTAGGTAATAGGTGTAGGTTTTGGTTTTAGGATAAGGTTAAGGTTATAAGTTTAGGTTCTAGGTTAAGGTTATAGGTTTAAGTTAGGTTTAGGATAAGGTTATAGGTTATAGCTTTGGGAATTGAGAATAGGTTAAGGTTTAGGCATTGGAAATCGGGTTGGGGTTCGGGATCGGGTTTAGGCTTGGGTTTTCATGTTTAGGCTTTGGTTTAGGGTTGGGACTTGAGATTGGGATTAGGTGTAGGTTTAGGTTTAGGGATTTGAGAATAGGTTAAGGTTTAGGTAATAGGTGTAGGTTTTGGTTTTAGGATAAGGTTAAGGTTATAAGTTTAGGTCATAGGTTAAGGTTATAGGTTTAGGTTATAGGTTTAGGTTAGGTTTAGGATAAGGTTATAGGTTATAGCTTTGGGGTGAGAATTGGCTAAGGTTTAGGCATTGGAAATCGGGTTGGGGTTTGGGATCGGGTTTAGGCTTGGGTTCTCATGTTTAGGCTTAGGCTTAGGGTAGGGAGATGAGATTGGGATTAGGTGTAGGTTTCGGTTTAAGGATTGGAGAATAGGTTAAGGTTTAGGTAATAGGTGTAGGTTTTGGTTTTAGGATAAGGATAAGGTTAAGGTTATAAGTTTAGGTCATAGGTTAAGGTTATAGGTTTAGGTTAGGTTTAGGATAAGGTTTTAGGTTATAGCTTTGGGAATTGAGAATAGGTTAAGGTTTAGGCATTGGAAATCGGGTTGGGGTTCGGGATCGGGTTGTGGCTTGGGTTTTCATGTTTACGCTTTGGCTTAGGGTAGGGAGTTGAGATTGGGATTAGGTGTAGGTTTAGGTTTAGGGATTTGAGAATAGGTTAAGGTTTAGGTAATAGGTGTAGGTTTTGGTTTTAGGATAAGGATAAGGTTAAGGTTATAAGTTTAGGTCATAGGTTAAGGCTATAGGTTTAAGTTAGGTTTAGGATAAGGATAAGGTTATAGCTTGGGAATTGAGAATAGGTTAAGGTTTAGGCATTGGAAATCGGGTTGGGGTTCGGGATCGGGTTTAGGCTTGGGTTTTCATGTTTAGGCTTAGGCTTAGGGTAGGAGTTGAGATTGGGATTAGGTGTAGGTTTAGGTTTAGGGATTTGAGAATAGGTTAAGGTTTAGGTAATAGGTGTAGGTTTTGGTTTTAGGAGAAGGATAAGGTTAACTTTCTAAGTTTAGGTCATAGGTTAAGGTTATAGGTTTAGGTTTGGTTTAGGATAAGGTTATAGGTTATAGCTTTGGGAATTGAGAATAGGTTTAGGTTTAGGCATTAGAAATCGGGTTGGGGTTCGGGATCGGGTTTAGGCTTGGGTTTTCATGTTTAGGCTTAGGCTTAGGGTAGGGAGTTGAGGTTGGGTTTAGGTGTAGGTTTAGGTTTAGGGATTTGAGAATAGGTTAAGGTTTAGGTAATAGGTGTAGGTTTTGGTTTTAGGATAAGGTTAAGGTTATAAGTTTAGGTTACAAGTTAAGGTTATAGGTTTAAGTTAGGTTTAGGATAAGGTTATAGGTTATAGCTTTGGGAATTGAGAATAGGTTAAGGTTTAGGCATTGAAATCGGGTTGGGATTCGGGATCGGGTTTAGGCTTGGGTTTTCATGTTTAGGCTTTGGTTTAGGGTAGGGAGTTGATATTGGGATTAGGTGTAGGTTTAGGTTTAGGGATTTGAGAATAGGTTAAGGTTTTGGTAATAGGTGTAGGTTTTGGTTTTAGGATAAGGATAAGGTTAAGGTTATAAGTTTAGGTCATAGGTTAAGGTTATAGGTTTAGGTTAGGTTTACTTTAATGTTGTAGGTTATAGCTTTGGGAATTGAGAATAGGTTAAGGTTTAGGCATTGGAAATCAGGTTGGGGTTCAGGATCGGGTTTAGGCTTGGGTTTTCATGTTTAGGCTTAGGCTTAGGGTTGGGAGATGAGATTGGGATTAGGTGTAGGTTTAAGTTTAGGGATTTGAGAATAGGTTAAGGTTTAGGTAATAGGTGTAGGTTTTGGTTTTAGGATAAGGATAAGGTTAAGGTTTTAAGTTTAGGTCATAGGTTAAGGTTATCGGTTTAGGTTAGGTTTAGGATAAGGTTATAGGTTATAGCTTTGGGAATTGAGAATAGGTTAAGGTTTAGGCATTGGAAATCGGGTTGGGGTTCGGGATCGGGTTTAGGCTTGGGTTTTCATGTTTAGGCTTAGGCTTAGGGTTGGGAGATGAGATTGGGATTAGGTGTAGGTTTAAGTTTAGGGATTTGAGAATAGGTTAAGGTTTAGGTAATAGGTGTAGGTTTTGGTTTTAGGATAAGGATAAGGTTAAGGTTATAAGTTTAGGTCATAGGTTAAGGTTATAGGTTTAGGTTAGGTTTAGGATAAGGTTATAGGTTATAGCTTTGGGAATTGAGAATAGGTTAAGGTTTAGGCATTGGAAATCGGGTTGGGGTTCGGGATCGGGTTTAGGCTTGGGTTTTCATATTTAGGCTTAGGCTTAGGGTAGGGAGATGAGATTGGGATTAGGTGTAGGTTTAGGTTTAGGGATTTGAGAATAGGTTAAGGTTTAGGTAATAGGTGTAGGTTTTGGTTTTAAGATAAGGTTAAGGTTATAAGTTTAGGTTATAGGTTAAGGTTATAGGTTTAAGTTAGGTTTGGGATAAGGTTATAGGTTATAGCTTTGGGAATTCAGAATAGGTTAAGGTTTAGGCATTGGAAATCGGGTTGGGGTTCGAGATCGGGTTTAGGCTTGGGTTTTCATGTTTAGGCTTAGGCTTAGGGTAGGGAGTTGAGATTGGGATTAGGTGTAGGTTTAGGTTTGGGGATTTTAGAATAGGTTAAGGTTTAGGTAATAGGTGTAGGTTTTGGTTTTAGGATAAGGTTAAGGTTATAATTTTAGGTCATAGGTTAAGGTTATAGGTTTAGGTTTTATGTTTAGGTTCGGTTTAGGATAAGGTTATAGGTTATAGCTTTGGGAATTGAGAATAGGTTAAGGTTTAGGCATTGGAAATCGGGTTGGGGTTCGGGATCGGGTTTAGGCTTGAGTTTTCATGTTTAGGCTTAGGCTTAGGGTAGGGAGTTGAGATTGGGATTAGGTGTAGGTTTAGGTTTTGGGATTTGAGAATAGGTTAAGGTTTAGGTAATAGGTGTAGGTTTTGGTTTTAGGATAGGGATAAGGTTAAGGTTATAAGTTTAGGTCATCGGTTAAGGTTATAGGTTTAGGTTAGGTTTAGGATAAGGTTATAGGTTATAGCTTTGGGAATTGAGAATAGGTTAAGGTTTAGGCATTGGAAATCGGGTTGGGGTTCGGGATCGGGTTTAGGCTTGGGTTTTCATGTTTAGGCTTAGGCTTAGGGTAGGGAGATGAGATTGGGATTAGGTGTAGGTTTAGGTTTGGGATTTGAGAATAGGTTAAGGTTTAGGTAATAGGTGTAGGTTTTGGTTTTAGGATAAGGATAAGGTTAAGGTTATAAGTTTAGGTTATAGGTTAAGGTTATAGGTTTAAGTTAGGTTTAGGATAAGGGTATAGGTTGTAGCTTTGGGAATTGAGAATAGGTTAAGGTTTAGGCATTGGAAATCGGGTTGGGGTTCGGGATCGGGTTTAGGCTTGGGTTTTCATGTTTAGGCTTAGGTTTAGGGTAGGGAGTTGAGATTGGGATTAGGTGTAGGTTTAGGTTTAGGGATTTGAGAATAGGTTAAGGTTTAGGTAATAGGTGTAGGTTTTGGTTTTAGGATAAGGTTAAGGTTATAAGTTTAGGTTATAGGTTAAGGTTATAGGTTTAAGTTAGGTTTAGGATAAGGTTATAGGTTATAGCTTTGGGAATTGAGAATAGGTTAAGGTTTAGGCATTGGAAATCGGGTTGGGGTTCGGGATCGGGTTTAGGCTTGGGTTTTCATGTTTAGGCTTAGGCTTAGGGTAGGGAGTTGAGATTGGGATTAGTTGTAGGTTTAGGTTTAGGGATTTGAGAATAGGTTAAGGTTTAGGTAATAGGTGTAGGTTTTGGTTTAAGGATAAGGTTAAGGTTATAAGTTTAGGTCATAGGTAATGGTTATAGGTTTAGGTTATAGGTTTAGGTTAGGTTTAGGATATGGTTATAGGTTATAGCTTTGGGAATTGAGAATAGGTTAAGGTTTAGGCATTGGAAATCGGGTTGGGGTTCGGGATCGGGTTTAGGCTTGGGTTTTCATGTTTAGGCTTTGGCTTAGGGTAGGAGATGACATTGGGATTAGGTGTAGGTTTAGGTTTAGGGATTTGAGAATAGGTTAAGGTTTAGGTAATAGGTGTAGGTTTTAGTTTTAGGATAAGGTTAAGGCTATAAGTTTAGGTTATAGGTTAAGGTTATAGGTTTAGGTTATAGGTTTAGGTTAGTTTTAGGATAAGGTTATAGGTTATAGCATTGGGAATTGAGAATAGGTTAAGGCTTAGGCATTGGAAATCGGTTTGGGGTTCAGGATCGAGTTTAGGCTTGGGTTTTCATGTTTAGGCTTAGGCTTAGGGTAGGGAGATGAGATTGGGATTAGGTGTAGGTTTAGGTTTAGGAATTTGAGAATAGGTTAAGGTTTAGGTAATAGGTGTAGGTTTTGGTTTTAGGATAAGGTTAAGGTTATAAGTTTAGGTTATAAGTTAAGGTTATAGGTTTAAGTTAAGTTTAGGATATGGTTATAGGCTATAGCTTTGGGAATTGAGAATAGGTTAAGGTTTAGGCATTGGAAATCTGGTTAGGGTTCGGGATCGGGTTTAGGCTTGAGTTTTCATGTTTTGGCTTTGGTTTAGGGTAGGGAGTTGAGATTGGGATTAGGTGTAGGAATAGGTTTAGGGATTTGAGAATAGGTTAAGGTTTAGGTAATAGGTGTAGGTTTGGGTTTAGGATAAGGATAAGGTTAAGGTTATAAGTTTAGGTCATAGGTTAAGGTTATAGGTTTAGTTTAGGTTTAGGATAAGGTTATAGGTTATAGCTTTGGGAATTGAGAATAGGTTAAGGTTTAGGCATTGGAAATCGGGTTGGGGTTCGGGATCGGGTTTAGGCTTGGGTTTTCATGTTTAGGCTTAGGCTTAGGGTAGGGAGTTGAGATTGGGATTAGGTGTAGGTTTAGGTTTTGGGATTTGAGAATAGGTTAAGGTTTAGGTAATAGGTGTAGGTTTTGGTTTTAGGATAAGGTTAAGGTTATAATTTTAGGTCATAGGTTAAGGTTATAGGTTTAGGTTATAGGTTTAGGTTAGGTTTAGGATAAGGTTATAGGTTATAGCTTTGGGAATTGAGAATAGGTTAAGGTTTAGGCATTAGAAATTGGGTTGGGGTTCGGGATCGGGTTTTGGCTTGGGTTTTCATGTTTAGCTTAGGCTTAGGGTAGGGAGATGAGATTGGGATTAGGTGTAGGTTTAGGTTTTGGGATTTGAGAATAGGTTAAGGTTTAGGTAATAGGTGTAGGTTTTGGTTTTAGGATAGGGATAAGGTTAAGGTTATAAGTTTAGGTCATCAGTTAAGGTTATAGGTTTAGGTTAGGTTTAGGATAAGGTTATAGGTTATAGCTTTAGAATTGAGAATAGGTTAAGGTTTAGGCATTGGAAATCGGGTTGGGGTTCGGAGATCGGGTTTAGGCTTGGGTTTTCATGTTTAGGCTTAGGCTTAGGGTAGAGGGAGATGAGATTGGGATTAGGTGTAGGTTTAGGTTTAGGGATTTGAGAATAGGTTAAGGTTTAGGTAATAGGTGTAGGTTTTGGTTTTAGGATAAGGATAAGGTTAAGGTTATAAGTTTAGGTTATAGGTTAAGGTTATAGGTTTAAGTTAGGTTTAGGATAAGGTTATAGGTTATAGCTTTGGGAATTGAGAATAGGTTAAGGTTTAGGCATTGGAAATCGGGTTGGGGTTCGGGATCGGGTTTAGGCTTGGGTTTTCATGTTTAGGCTTAGGCTTAGGGTAGGGAGTTGAGATTGGGATTAGGTGTAGGTTTAGGTTTAGGGATTTGAGAATAGGTTAAGGTTTTGGTAATAGGTGTAGGTTTTGGTTTTAGGATAAGGTTATGGTTATAAGTTTAGGTTATAGGTTAAGGTTATAGGTTTAAGTTAGGTTTAGGATAAGGTTATAGGTTATAGCTTTGGGAATTGAGAATAGGTTAAGGTTTAGGCATTGGAAATCGGGTTGGGGTTCGGGATCGGGTTTAGGCTTAAGGTTTTCATGTTTAGGCTTAGGCTTAGGGTAGGAAGTTGAGATTGGGATTAGTTGTAGGTTTAGGTTTAGGGATTTGAGAATAGGTTAAGGTTTAGGTAATAGGTGTAGGTTTTGGTTTAAGGATAAGGTTAAGGTTATAAGTTTAGGTCATAGGTTATGGTTATAGGTTTAGGTTATAGGTTTAGGTTAGGTTTAGGATATGGTTATAGGTTATAGCTTTGGGAATTGAGAATAGGTTAAGGTTTAGGCATTGGAAATCGGGTTGGGGTTCGGGATCGGGTTTAGCTTGGGTTTTCATGTTTAGGCTTAGGCTTAGGGTAGGGAGATGATATTGGGATTAGGTGTAGGTTTAGGTTTAGGGATTTGAGAATAGGTTAAGGTTTAGGTAATAGGTGTAGGTTTTAGTTTTAGGATAAGGTTAAGGCTATAAGTTTAGGTTATAGGTTAAGGTTATAGGTTTAGGTTATAGGTTTAGGTTAGGTTTAGGATAAGGTTATTGGTTATAGCTTTGGGAATTGAGAATAGGTTAAGGTTTAGGCATTGGAAATCGGGTTGGGGTTCGAGATCGGGTTTAGGCTTGGGTTTTCATGTTTAGCTTAGCTTAGGTAGGGAGATGAGATTGGGATTAGGTGTAGGTTTAGGTTTAGGGATTTGAGAATAGGTTAAGGTTTAGGTAATAGGTGTAGGTTTTGGTTTTAGGATAAGGTTAAGGTTATAAGTTTAGGTTATAAGTTAAGGTTTTAGGTTTAAGTTAAGTTTAGGATAAGGTTATAGGTTATAGCTTTGGGAATTGAGAATAGGTTAAGGCTTAGGCATTGGAAATCGGGTTGGGGTTCGGGATCGGGTTTAGGCTTGGGTTTTCATGTTTAGGCTTTGGTTTAGGGTAGGGAGTTGAGATTGGGATTAGGTGTAGGAATAGGTTTAGGGATTTGAGAATAGGTTAAGGTTGAGGTAATAGGTGTAGGTTTGGGTTTTAGGATAAGATAAGGTTAAGGTTATAAGTTTAGGTCATAGGTTAAGGTTATAGGTTTAGTTTAGGTTTAGGATAAGGTTATAGGTTATAGCTTTGGGAATTGAGAATAGGTTAAGGTTTAGGCATTGGAAATCGGGTTGGGGTTCGGGATCGGGTTTAGGCTTGGGTTTTCATGTTTAGGCTTAGGCTTAGGGTAGGGAGATGAGATTGGGATTAGGTGTAAGTTTCGGTTTAGGGATTTGAGAATAGGTTAAGGTTTAGGTAATAGGTGTAGGTTTTGGTTTTAGGATAAGGATAAGGTTAAGGTTATAAGTTTAGGTCATAGGTTAAGGTTATAGGTTTTGGTTAGGTTTAGGATATGGTTATAGGTTATAGCTTTGGGAATTGAGAATAGGTTAAGGTTTAGGCTTTGGAATTCGGGTTGGGGTTCGGGATCGGGTTTAGGCTTGGGTTTTCATGTTCAGGCTTAGGCTTTGGGTAGGGAGTTGAGATTGGGATTAGGTGTAGGTTTAGGTTTAGGTATTTGAGAATAGGTTAAGGTTTAGGTAATAGGTGTAGGTTTTGGTTTTAGGATATGGTTAAGGTTATAAGTTTAAGTTATAGGTTAAGGTTATAGGTTTAAGTTAGGTTTAGGATAATGTTATAGGTTATAGCTTTGGGAATTGAGAATAGGTTAAGGTTTAGGCATTGGAAATCGGGTTGGGGTTCAGGATCGGGTTTAGGCTTGGGTTTTCATGTTTAGGCTTAGGCTTAGGGTAGGGAGATGAGATTGGGATTAGGTGTAGGTTTAGGTTTAGGGATTTGAGAATAGGTTAAGGTTTAGGTAATAGGTGTAGGTTTTGGTTTTAGGATAAGGTTAAGGTTATAATTTTAGGTCATAGGTTAAGGTTATAGGTTTAGGTTATAGGTTTAGGTTAGGTTTAGGATAAGGTTATAGGTTATAGCTTTGGGAAGTGAGAATAGGTTAAGGTTTAGGCATTGGAAATTGGGTTGGGGTTCAAGGGATCGGGTTTAGGCTTGGGTTTTCATGTTTAGGCTTAGGCTTAGGGTAGGGAGATGAGATTGGGATTAGGTGTAGGTTTAGGTTTGGGATTTGAGAATAGGTTAAGGTTTAGGTAATAGGTGTAGGTTTTGGTTTTAGGATAGGGATAAGGTTAAGGTTATAAGTTTAGGTCATCGGTTAAGGTTATAGGTTTAGGTTAGGTTTAGGATAAGGTTATAGGTTATAGCTTTGGGAATTGAGAATAGGTTAAGGTTTAGGCATTGAAATCGGGTTGGGGTTCGGGATCGGGTTTAGGCTTGGGTTTTCATGTTTTGGCTTAGAAGCTTAGGGTAGGGAGATGAGATTGGGATTAGGTGTAGGTTTAGGTTTAGGGATTTGAGAATAGGTTAAGGTTTAGGTAATAGGTGTAGGTTTTGGTTTTAGGATAAGGATAAGGTTAAGGTTATAAGTTTAGGTTATAGGTTAAGGTTATAGGTTTAGTTAGGTTTAGGATAAGGTTATAGGTTATAGCTTTGGGAATTGAGAATAGGTTAAGGTTTAGGCATTGGAAATCGGGTTGGGGTTCGGGATCGGGTTTAGCTTGGGTTTTCATGTTTAGGCTTAGGCTTAGGGTAGGGGAGTTGAGATTAGGATTAGGTGTAGGTTTAGGTTTAGGATTTGAGAATAGGTTAAGGTTTTAGTAATAGGTGTAGGTTTTGGTTTTAGGATAAGGTTATGGTTATAAGTTTAGGTTATAGGTTAAGGTTATAGGTTTAAGTTAGGTTTAGGATAAGGTTATAGGTTATAGCTTTGGGAATTGAGAATAGGTTAAGGTTTAGGCATTGGAAATCGGGTTGGGGTTTGGATCGGGTTTAGGCTTGGGTTTTCATGTTTAGGCTTAGGCTTAGGTAGGGAGTTGAGATTGGGATTAGTTGTAGGTTTAGGTTTAGGGATTTGAGAATAGGTTAAGGTTTAGGTAATAGGTGTAGGTTTTTTTGGTTTAAGGATAAGGTTAAGGTTATAAGTTTAGGTCATAGGTTATGGTTATAGTTTAGGTTATAGGTTTAGGTTAGGTTTAGGATATGGTTATAGGTTATAGCTTTGGGAATTGAGAATAGGTTAAGGTTTAGGCATTGGAAATCGGGTTGGGGTTAAGGATCGGGTTTAAGCTTGGTTTTCATGTTTAGGCTTTAGGCTTAGGTAAAGGGAGAGATGATATTGGGATTAGGTGTAGGTTTAGGTTTAGGGATTTGAGAATAGGTTAAGGTTTAGGTAATAGGTGTAGGTTTGGTTTTAGATAAGGTTAAGGTTATAAGTTTAGGTTATAAGTTAAGGTTTTAGGTTTAAGTTAGGTTTAGGATAAGGTTATAGGTTATAGCTTTTGGGAATTGAGAATAGGTTAAGGTTTAGGCATTGGAAATCGGGTTGGGGTTCGGGATCGGGTTTGAAAGCTTGGGTTTTCATGTTTAGGCTTTGGTTTAGGTAGGGAGTTGAGATTGGGATTAGGTGTAGGAATAGGTTTAGGGATTTGAGAATAGGTTAAGGTTGAGGTAATAGGTGTAGGTTTGGGTTTTAGGATAAGGATAAGGTTAAGGTTATAAGTTTAGGTCATAGGTTAAGGTTATAGGTTTAGTTTAGGTTTAGGATAAGGTTATAGGTTATAGCTTTGGGAATTGAGAACAAGTTAAGGTTTAGGCATTGGAAATCGGGTTGGGGTTCGGGATCGGGTTTAGGCTTGGGTTTTCATGTTTAGGCTTAGGCTTGGGGTAGGAGATGAGATTGGGATTAGGTGTAAGGTTTAGGTTTAGGGATTTGAGAATAGGTTAAGGTTTAAGTTGTAATAGGTGTAGGTTTTGGTTTTAGGATAAGGATAAGGTTAAGGTTATAAGTTTAGGTCATAGGTTAAGGTTATAGGTTTAGGTTAGGTTTAGGATAAGGTTATAGGTTATAGCTTGGGGAATTGAGAATAGGTTAAGGTTTAGGCATTGGAAATCGGGTTGGGGTTAGGATCGGGTTTAGGCTTGAGGTTTTCATGTTTAGGCTTAGGCTTAGGGTAGGGAGTTGAGATTAGGATTAGGTGTAGGTTTAGGTTTAGGGATTTGAGAATAGGTTAAGGTTTAGGTAATAGGTGTAGGTTTTGGTTTTAGGATAAGGATAAGGTTAAGGTTATAAGTTTAGGTTATAGGTTAAGGTTATAGGTTTAAGTTAGGTTTAGGATAAGGTTATAGGTTATAGCTTTGGGAATTGAGAATAGGTTAAGGTTTGGCATTGGAAATCGGGTTGGGGTTTAGGATCGGGTTTAAACAGGTTTTCATGTTTAGGCTTTAGGCTTAGGTAGGAGAGATGAGATTGGGATTAGGTGTAGGTTTAGGTTTAGGGATTTGAGAATAGTTAAGGTTTAGGTAATAGGTGTAGGTTTTGGTTTTAGGATAAGGATAAGGTTAAGGTTATAAGTTTAGGTTATAGGTTTAGGTTATAGGTTATAGGTTTAGGTTAGGTTTAGGATAAGGTTATAGGTTATAGCTTTGGGAATTGAGAATAGGTTAAGGTTTAGGCATTAAATCGGGTTGGGGTTGGATCGGGTTTAAACTTAGGTTTTCATGTTTAGGCTTTGGCTTAGGGTAGGAGTTGAGATTGGGATTAGGTGTAGGTTTAGGTTTAGGATTTGAGAATAGGTTAAGGTTTAGGTAATAGGTGTAGGTTTTGGTTTTAAGGATAAGGTTAAGGTTATAAGTTTAGGTCATAGGTTGAAGTTAGGTTTAGGTTTAAGTTAGGTTTAGGATAAGGTTATAGGTTATAACTTTGGGAATTGAGAATAGGTTAAGGTTTAGGCATTGGAAATCGGGTTGGGGTTTGGGATCGGAGTTTAAAGCTTAGGTTTTCATGTTTAAACTTTAGGTCTTAGGTAGGGAGATGAGATTGGGATTAGTGTAGGTTTAGGTTTAGGATTTGAAATAGGTTAAGGTTTAGGTAATAGGTGTAGGTTTTGGTTTTAGGATAAGGATAAGGTTAAGGTTATAAGTTTAGGTTATAGGTTAAGATTATAGGTTTAGGTTAGGTTTAGGATAAGGTTAAGGTTATAGCTTGGGAATTGAGAATAGGTTAAGGTTTAGGCATTGGAAATCGGGTTGGGGTTCGGGATCGGGTTTAGGCAGGTTTTCATGTTTAGGCTTTAGGTTTAGGGTAGGGAGTTGAGATTGGGATTAGAGTGTAGGTTTAGGTTTAGGGATTTGAGAATAGGTTAAGGTTTAGGTAATAGGTGTAGGTTTGGTTTTAGATAAGGATAAGGTTAAGGTTATAAGTTTAGGTCATAGGTTAAGGTTATAGGTTTAGGTTAGGTTTAGGATAAGGTTATAGGTTATAGCTTTAGGGAATTGAGAATAGGTTAAGGTTTAGGCATTGGAAATCGGGTTGGGGTTCGGGATCGGGTTTAAGCTTGGGTTTTCATGTTTAGGCTTAAGCTTAGGGTAGGAAGTTGAATTGGGATTAGGTGTAGGTTTAGGTTTAGGGATTTGAGAATAGGTTAAGGTTTAGGTAATAGGTGTAGGTTTTGGTTTAGGATAGGATAAGGTTAAGGTTATAAGTTTAGGTCATAGAGTTAAGGTTATAGGTTTAAGGTTAGGTTTAGGATAAGGTTATAGGTTATAGCTTTAGGAATTGAGAATAGGTTAAGGTTTAGGCATTGGAAATCGGGTTGGGGTTCGGAGATCGGGTTTAAACTTGAGGTTTTCATGTTTAGGCTTTGGTTTAGGTAGGGAAGTTGAATTAGGATTAGTGTAAGTTTAGGTTTAGGGATTTGAGAATAAGTTAAGGTTTAGGTAATAGGTGTAGTTTTAGGTTTAGGATAGGATAAGGTTAAGGTTATAAGTTTAGGTTAGGTTAGGTTAAGGTTATAGGTTATAGGTTAGGTTAGGTTAGGATAAGGTTATAGTTATAACTTTAGGAAATTGAGAATAGTTAAGGTTTAACATTAAATCGGGTTGGGGTTGGGATCGGGTTTAGGCTTAGGTTTTCATGTTTGAAGCTTTAGGCTTAAGGTAGGGAGATTGAGATAGGATTAGGTGTAGGTTTAGGTTTAGGGATTTGAGAATAGGTTAAGGTTTAGGTAATAGGTGTAGGTTTTGGTTTAGGATAAGGATAAGGTTAAGGTTATAAGTTTAGGTCATAGGTTAAGGTTATAGGTTTAGGTTAGGTTTAGAGATAAGGTTATAGGTTATACTTTAGGAATTGAGAATAAGTTAAGGTTTAGGCATTGAAATCGGGTTGGGGTTCGGAGATCGGAGTTTAAAGCTTGAGGTTTTCATGTTTAGGCTTTAGGCTTAGGGTAGGAGAGTTGAATTGGATTAGGTGTAGGTTTAGGTTTAGGGATTTGAAATAGGTTAAGGTTTAGGTAATAAGTGTAGGTTTTGGTTTATAGAATAAGGATAAGGTTAAGAGTTATAAGTTTAGGTTATAAGTTAAGTTTAGGTTATAGGTTTAAGTTAGGTTAGATAAAGTTATAGGTTATACTTTGGGAATTGAGAAATAGGTTAAGGTTTAAACATTAAATCGGGTTAGGGTTGAGATCGAGTTTAAACAGGTTTTCATGTTTAAACTTTGGTTTAGGTTTAGGTGAAGAGTTAAGATTAGGATTAGGTGTAGGTTTAGGTTTAGGGATTGAGAATAGGTTAAGGTTTAGGTAATAGGTGTAAGTTTTGGTTTTAGGATAAGGATAAGGTTAAGGTTATAAGTTTAGGTCATAGGTTAAGGTTATAGGTTTAGGTTAGGTTTAGGATAAGGTTATAGGTTATAGCTTTGGGAATTGAAATAGGTTAAGGTTAGGCATTAAATCGGGTTGGGGTTGAGGATAAGTTTAGGCAGGTTTTCATGTTTAGGCTTAGGCTTAGGGTAGGGAGTTGAGATTGGGATTAGGTGTAGGTTTAGGTTTAGGGATTTGAAATAGGTTAAGGTTTAGGTAATAGGTGTAGGTTTTGGTTTTAGGATAAGGATAAGGTTAAGGTTATAAGTTTAGGTCATAGGTTAAGGTTATAGGTTTAGGTTAGGTTTAGGATAAGGTTATAGGTTATAGCTTTGAGGAATTGAGAATAGGTTAAGGTTTAGGCATTGGAAATCGGGTTGGGGTTGAGGATCGGGTTTAGGCTTGGGTTTTCATGTTTAGGCTTAGGCTTAGGGTAGGAGATGAATTAGGATTAGGTGTAGGTTTAGGTTTAGGGATTGAAATAAGTTAAGGTTTAGGTAATAAGTGTAGGTTTAGTTTTAGGATAAGGATAAGGTTAAGGTTATAAGTTTAGGTTATAAGTTAAGGTTATAGGTTTAAGTTAGGTTTAGATAAGGTTATAGGTTATAACTTTAGGAATTGAAATAGGTTAAGTTTAAACATTAAATCGGGTTGGGGTTGAGATCGGGTTTAAACTTAGGTTTTCATGTTTAAACTTTAGGTTTAGGGTAGAGAGTTGAGATTGGGATTAGGTGTAGGTTTAGGTTTAGGGATTGAAATAGGTTAAGGTTTAGGTAATAGGTGTAGGTTTTGGTTTTAGGATAAGATAAGGTTAAGGTTATAAGTTTAGGTCATAGGTTAAGGTTATAAGTTTAGGTTAGGTTTAGGATAAGGTTATAGGTTATAACTTTAGAAGTGAAATAGGTTAAGGTTTAAGGCATTAAATCGGGTTGGGGTTGGGATCGGGTTTTAAAACAGGTTTTCATGTTTAGGCTTAGGCTTAGGGTAGGAGTTGAGATTGGGATTAGGTGTAGGTTTAGGTTTAGGGATTTGAGAATAGGTTAAGGTTTAGGTAATAGGTGTAGTTTTGGTTTTAGGATAAGGATAAGGTTAAGGTTATAAGTTTAGGTCATAGGTTAAGGTTATAGGTTTAAGTTAGGTTTAGAATAAGGTTATAGGTTATAGCTTTAGGAATTGAAATAGGTTAAGGTTTAGGCATTAAATCGGGTTGGGGTTCGGGATCGGGTTTAAACTTGAGGTTTTCATGTTTAAACTTAGGTTTAGGTAGGGAGATGAGATTGAGATTAGGTGTAGGTTTAGGTTTAGGGATTGAAATAGGTTAAGGTTTAGGTAATAGGTGTAGGTTTGGTTTAGGATAAGATAAGGTTAAGGTTATAAGTTTAGGTCATAGGTTAAGGTTATAGGTTTAGGTTAGGTTTAGGATAAGGTTATAGGTTATAGCTTTGAGGAATTGAAATAGGTTAAGGTTTAAACATTGAAATCGGGTTGGGGTTCGGAGATCGGGTTTAAGCAGGTTTTCATGTTTAGGCAAGGCTTAGGGTAGGAGTTGAGATTAGGATTAGGTGTAGGTTTAGGTTTAGGGATTTGAAATAGGTTAAGGTTTAGGTAATAGGTGTAGGTTTTGGTTTAGGATAAGGATAAGGTTAAGGTTATAAGTTTAGGTCATAGGTTAAGGTTATAGGTTTAGGTTAGGTTTAGGATAAGGTTATAGGTTATAGCTTTAGGAATTGAGAATAGGTTAAGGTTTAGGCATTGGAAATCGGGTTGGAGTTGGGATCGGAGTTTAAACAGTTTTCATGTTTAAAGGCTTTAGGCTTAGGTAAGGTAGGAAGTTGAATTGGAGATTAGGTGTAGGTTTAGGTTTAGGGATTTGAAAATAGGTTAAGGTTTAGGTAATAGGTGTAGGTTTTGGTTTTAGGATAGAGATAAGGTTAAGGTTATAAGTTTAGGTCATAGGTTAAGGTTATAAGTTTAGGTTAGGTTTAGGATAAGGTTATAGGATTATAGCTTTAGGAATTGTGAAATAGGTTAAGGTTTAGGCATTGGAAATCGGGTTGGGGTTGGGATCGGGTTTAAACAGGTTTTCATGTTTAGGCTTGGCTTAGGTAGGAAGTTGAATTAGGATTAGGTGTAGGTTTAGGTTTAGGGATTTGAAAGAATAGGTTAAGGTTTAGGTAATAGGTGTAGGTTTTGGTTTAGGATAAGGATAAGGTTAAGGTTATAAGTTTAGGTCATAGGTTAAGTTATAGTTTAGGTTAGGTTAGGATAAGGTTATAGGTTATAGCTTTAGAGAATTGAAATAGGTTAAGGTTTAGGCATGGAAATCGGGTTGGGGTTCGGGATCGGGTTTAAACTTGGTTTTCATGTTTAACTTAAACTTAGGGTAGGGAAGTTGAATTGGGATTAGGTGTAGGTTTAGGTTTAGGGATTTGAAAATAGGTTAAGGTTTAGGTAATAGGTGTAGGTTTTGGTTATAGGATAAGGATAAGGTTAAGGTTATAAGTTTAGGTCATAGGTTAGGTTATAGGTTTAGGTTAGGTTTAGGATAAGGTTATAGTTATAACTTTGAGAATTGAAATAAGTTAAGGTTTAGGCATTGAAATCGGGTTGGGAGTTGGGATCAGTTTAAACTTAGGTTTTCATGTTTAAGCTTTAGTTTAGGGTAGGGAGTTGAGATTGGGATTAGTGTAGGTTTAGGTTTAGGGATTTGAAATAGGTTAAGGTTTAGGTAATAAGTGTAGGTTTGGTTTTAGGATAAGGATAAGGTTAAGTTATAAGATTTAGGTCATAAGTTAAGGTTATAGGTTTAGGATTAGGTTTAGGATAAGGTTATAAGTTATACTTTAGGAATTGAAATAGGTTAAGGTTAGGCATTAAATCGGGTTGGGGGTTCAGGATCAGGTTAAACTTAGGTTTTCATGTTTTATTTAAACTTGAGGGTTAAAATGAGAGATTAGGTGTAAGGTTTAAGGTTTAGGATTTGAGTTTAAATATGAAGGTTGGGGTTAAGGTTTAGTAATAAGTGTAGGTTTTGGTTATAGGAGATAAGGATAAGGTTATAAGTTTAGGTCATAGGAGATTAAGTTATAGGTTTAGGTTAGGTTTAGAGATAAGGTTATAGGTTATAACTTTGGAATTGAAATAGGTTAAGGTTTAAACATTGAAATCGGGTTAGGGTTGGGATCGGGTTTAAACTTAGGTTTTCATGTTTAGGCTTAGGCTTAGGGTAGTGAAGTTGAGATTGGGATTAGGTGTAGGTTTAGGTTTAGGGATTTGAAATAGGTTAAGGTTTAGGTAATAGGTGTAGGTTTGGTTTAGGATAAGGATAAGGTTAAGGTTATAAGTTTAGGTCATAAGTTAAGGTTATAGGTTTAGGTTAGGTTTAGGATAAGGTTATAGGTTATAACTTTAGGAATTGAGAATAGGTTAAGGTTTAAACATTGGAAATCGGGTTGGGGTTGAGATCGAAAAGTTTAAACAGGTTTTCATGTTTAGGCTTTAACTTAGGGTAGGAAGTTGAGATTAGGATTAAGTGTAGGTTTAGGTTTGGGATTTGAGAATAGGTTAAGGTTTATGTAATAGGTGTAGGTTTTGGTTATAGGATAAGGATGAGGTTAGGTTATAAGTTTAGGTCATAGGTTAAGGTTATAGGTTTAGGTTAGGTTTAGGATAAAGGTTATAGAGTTATAGCTTTAGGAAATTGAGAATATAGGTTAAGGTTTAAACATTAAATCGGGTTAGAGTTGGGATCAGGTTAAACTTTAGGTTTTCATGTTTAAACTTTAGTTTAGGTATTGAGATTTGAATTGGGATTAGGTGTAGGTTTAGGTTTAAAGTTGAGAATAGGTTAAGGTTTAGGTAATAGGTGTAAGAGGTTTTAGTTTTAGGATGAGATAAGGTTAAGGTTATAATTTAGGTCATAGGTTAAGGTTATAGGTTTAGGTTAGGATTTGGATAAGGTTATAGGTTATAACTTTAGGAATTGAAATAGGTTAAGGTTTAGGCATTGGAAATCGGGTTGGGGTTGAGATCGGGTTTAAACTTGGTTTTCATGTTTGAAGCTTAAACTTAGGTAGGAAGTTGAGATTAGGATTAGGTGTAGGTTTAGGTTTGGAATTTGAAATAGGTTAAGGTTTAGGTAATAGGTGTAGGTTTTGGTTTTTAGGATAAGGATAAGGTTAAGGTTATAAGTTTAGGTCATAGGATTAAGGTTATAGGTTTAGGTTAGGTTTAGATAAGGTTATAGGTTATAGCTTTAGAATTGAAATAGGTTAAGGTTTAGGCATTGGAAATCGGGTTGGAGTTCGGGATCGGGTTAAACAGGTTTTCATGTTTAGGTTTAAGCTTAGGGTAGGGAGTTGAGATTAGGATTAGGTGTAGGTTTAGGTTTAGGAGTTGAAATAGGTTAAGGTTTAGGTAATAGGTGTAGGTTTGGTTTAGGATAAGGATAAAGGTTAAGGTTATAAGTTTAGGTCATAAGTTAAGGTTATAGGTTTAGGTTAGGTTTAGGATAAGGTTATAGGTTATAACTTTGGGAATTGAGAATAGGTTAGGTTTAGGCATTGAAATCGGGTTGGGGTTCGGAGATCGGAGTTTAACAGGTTTTCATGTTTAAGCTTTGGCTTAGGAGAGAGGAGATTGAGATTAGGATTAGGTGTAGGTTTAGGTTTAGGGATTTGAAATAGGTTAAGTTTAGGTAATAGGTGTAGGTTTTAGTTTATAGGATAAGGATAAGGTTAGGTTATAAGTTTAGGTCATAGGTTAAGGTTATAGGTTAGGTTAGGTTTAGGATAAGGTTATAGGTTATAGCTTTGAGAATTGAAATAGGTTAAGGTTTAAACATTAAATCGGGTTGGGGTTAGGATCAGTTTAAACAGGTTTTCATGTTTAGGCTTAGCTTAAGTAAGGGAGTTGAGATTAGGATTAGTGTAGGTTTAGGTTAAAGATTTGAAATAAGGTTAAGTTTAAATAATAGGTGTAAGTTTTGGTTATAGGATAAGAGATAAGGTTAAGGTTATAAGTTTAGGTCATAAGTTAAGTTATAGGTTTCGAGTTAGGTTTAGGAATAAGGTTATAAGTTATAACTTTAGAATTGAAATAAGTTAAAGTTAGGCATTGTAAATCGGGTTAGGTTGAGATCGGGTTTAAACAGGAGTTTTTCATGTTTAAACTTGAAGCTTAGGTAGAGTTGAATTAGGATTAAGTGTAGAGTTTAGGTTTAGGATTTTGAAATAGGTTAAGGTTTAGGTAATAGGTGTAGGTTTTATTTAGATAAGGTTAAGGTTTAAGGTTATAAGTTTAGGTCATAGGTTAAGTTATAGGTTTAGGTTAGGTTAGATAAGGTTATAAGTTATAGCTTTGGGAAGTGAGAATAGGTTAAGGTTTAAACATTAAATCGGGTTGGGAGGTTCGGAGAGTAATCGGAGTTTAAACTTGGGTTTTCATGTTTAGCTTGGCTTAGGTTAGAGCTTGAGATTAAGGATTAAGTAATAGGTTAGGTTGAATTATTGAATGAATAGAGTTAAAGTTTCTGAATTGGTCTCGAATAGGTTATGTCTTAAGTTTGCAAATTAGGTTTCGGCAGATAAGGATAAGGATTACAAGTTTAAGTTATAAGTTTTCAGGTCATATAGATTTAAGTTTTGAGGATAGTTTAGGTTATGAGGTATAGCTTTGGTTATGAAAGGTTAAGGTTATAAGCATTAGGAAATGAGGTTAAGGAATTGGGATGAAGTGTAGCTTGGGTTTTCATGAAACTTCGGCTTAGGTTAGGGAGATAAGCTAGTTTTCATGATTAAGTGTAGGATTATAACTTTAGTCGAGGGATTTGAAAATAGGTTAAGGTTTAGGCATTAGGTGTAGGGTTCGAGAATAGGATAAGGTAAGGCCAGTTATAATAGGAATTATAAGTTTGGGTTTACAGTTGATTAAGGGATTAAGTTAAACATTAAATAGGTTCAGGAATTGAGATCAGCAGATAAAGTTTTTAGGTTTCAAAATTTAAACTTAAACAAAATGAAAATCGTCGGTCGATATTAAGAGATAGCAAGGCCAGTAATGGTGTGTGTCAGGCTCGGTCGATTCCAATGTCGTGAGGCGTAAGCCATGTTTAGGCTTAAAGTTAAAAATCTCGTTAAATTATAAATTTGATTAAAGGTAAGGATAAATTATAAGTTATAACTGTTAAAATTTGGAGAAAATGTCGGTAAGAGTTGAGGTACATTAGGTCGGTGCTTGGGGCAGTTGATGATCAGGTTAAACAGGATATCAAGTTTAAACTTATACTTAAGGTAGAGAATGGTCAGTGATGGAAGTGTAAGTTTAGGTTTATAGGATTGTGCTATAGGTTATAGGCTTTAAGGAATAGGTGAAGATTTTAGTTTTTAGAATAAGTATAAAATGAATGTGCTGGGGTTCTAGATCGTTTAGGCTTAAGCCATGTTTAGGCTAGGCTGAAAGGTGAGTCGAGACTGGGACAGGTGCAGGTTTAGGCTTAAAGAATTTAAGGCAGTTGAGATAAATCAGAGTTTAAACTTAGGTTTTCGTTTTAGGATAAGGACAAGGTTAAGGTTATAAGTTTAGGTCATAGGATAAGGTTATAGGTTTAGGTTAGGTTTGTAAGGTTATAGGTTATAGCTTTTTGAGAATAGGTTATTAGGCATTGAAATCGGGTTGGGTTTTCAGTTTACTTGGGTTTTCATGTTTCTTACCGTTAGGTCAGGTTAGGTTAGGATGATAGAACTTTAGGTATTAGGATTAGGAAAATAGAGTTTAGGGTTTAGATAGGTTTAAGGTTTTAATAGGTGTAGATTTTGGTTTTGAAGAGATAAGGTTAAGGTTATAAGTTTAGGTCATGAAGTTGGAAGGTTATAGGTTTAGGTTTAGGTTTAGGATAAGGTTGTGGTTATAACTTAGGAATTGAGA